>CP092089.1:13427625-13445125 GCA_029203775.1 Neoneuromus ignobilis | reverse complement strand
GTCTGTTAATTAATTAAGAATATTTTTAATGAATATGTTTAATTTCAAACTATACATTATATATATATATATATATATATATATATATATATATATATATAGAGAGAGAGAGAGAGAGAGAGAGAGGGAGAGAGAGAATGAAACACAATTACTTATATTTATAATGTAAATTTGTTTCAAACATACATATAATAATTATATGTTATTAAATATGTGACAAGTTAAAAAAAAAATACGACTTCACTAGTCGACTTTTTTTCATAAATAACTACTGTAGGAAGAAAAATAAAACAGATTTATATTTATAACGCACATATTTTTCCTGAATATTTTTCATTGGACATTCACTTCACTAACAATATCCTTCTACAATTAAACCACAATATTTTTTGAGGTTAATGTGTTATTATAACTAAACATAAATAAAAACACATATGTAAATATATATTACACAAACAAATACACACACCTGTATGTACAATAATTTTCATACTAAAAGAATATAAAAATAATTTTCGAAGCAATAATAAAATATGACATTTTTTGTGTTTATTTCATTAGAAACAGTTATTATTCAAAAAATTATAAATAATCATTTTTCACATATTCCACATTCATGTTAGTATCATAAATAAGTACGTAATTATTAAAATAAATATTAAAAAAAGTAAAAAAGTTCTATATTAGGTATAAACAAAAGCAAGTAGAAGAAAAATACAAAAACGAATATTATTATTAATTATGTTGAAAAGTATTGCACTCAATTTTTCGAAGCATCAAATAATTCAAAAATAATTTTATTTTTCCAAAAATAAATAAATTATAATATACGTTTATACATACATACATATATATATATATATATATATATGTATATATATATATATATATATATATATAGAGAGAGAGAGAGAGAGAGAGAGAGAAGAGTTTTTTTAGGTTAGATAGAACTTTCGGATAGGGTTTCAATTTACAGTTCTATCACACTTAAAAAAACACTTTATATATATATATATATATATATATATATATATACATATATTGTATATATACGTGTGTGTGTGTACATAACTAAGTTTTCAATTAAAAAAATAAGTTTAAAAATAATTTAATGACGTTTAAATGGAATAATTAGAGTGATGTTTTAAAACTGGTTCATATAATTTTGGCACATTCTAGTTATTTGTAAAAAATTGTTAACTGAAACATATTAAATAGACTTTTTTGCACAAAGCACATTCATATTAATACACATTATTAATAATTAATACACACTTATTAAATCGTAGATTAAAAAAATACAACATTCTATATATTAGAAATAAAAATAATTATTTTTTAAAAATATTACTTAGAATACACATAAAACACACAAAAAATAATAACATTATTTTCAATGATGCCATCAAAACACATAGATAAAAATGTGTATATGACATATCGTGAAATAACCTCTTGACCCCTTAAATAATTCATCCAAATTAATTGATAAAATATAGAACTAATTGAAATATATTAGAATAAAATTTAACATCAAAATCTTTAAAAGTTGTCAGTCGTTTTCGTTAAACATAAATGCCATTTTAAAAAATATAAAATGTAAATATTGATAAATTATCGAACATTTTTCAAAATCTCCAAAAATAAATATAAAAAAAAAATGATATTTTCAACAATTTTACCAATATGCTTAAGTAAAAATATACTTGAAATATAATAATATAATAAAATATTGAACTAGGACCTTCTTACCCTCAAATAATTCTTCAAAAATAATCCTGTTTCAATACCACCCATTATTTAAACATCGACAACAACGGGACGTTCGTATCCACCCGACCATATTTTTTTCATTTCGATGCGTAACTAAAATATGTTCTGTTTTTTTTTTAATAAATAATAGTTTTGATTAATCAAGGACAATTGTCACGTTACACTGATCACTTCATTTATACAGTTGATTCAAAACGTGTCTATACGACGGACACTGTCAATGTAAATTTGTTCGCAGTTGCTTGTCAATGTCTTGTAGTCCACTATAAGCCTTACACATCTGTTTGACACACAAACTTATTTTTAGCTTTGCTCTGATGCTTATATCAAGTGGGTGTAAATTTTATTTATTTTTACATGAGAATTAAAAAAATTTTTTTTGAATTAGGACATTACTTCATTAACGAATTTTGATTATTTTCGTTTTTACTACAAAAAGATATCGCTAATGAATATGAATATTATATAAATATATATATATATATATATATATATATATATATATATATATATATATATAAACATTCACACACATATGTACATACACAGGACCTTGTTTCGAAAATAACATTTTACATCCTCGTTTATGAAATCTGAATTCATTAACCATGCCAAATTCATTATAGTAAACATTTTTTAAAATCATATTACGAGTTATAGACAAAAATTTACTTTTTTCAATAACATTTAAAACAAGATCTTCAATAATATCTGAACATTTTTACATCTTAATGAATGATCCATTTTTTAATAAAATTATAAAAAAAGAAAAGAGAATTACATTGTTTAAACGCAAACGAGTTATTTACTCCAATACGGAAAACTTTATAAAGTATTTGTTACCATTTATACAGTTTTCATTATTTTATTTATTCATTGAACCGCATTTAGATAACCATTTCATTATCAAAAAAGTGCTGTACCCTATTACATATATATCAGAAAAAGTCAAAACATACATACATGTGTATTTAAAATAAGTCATTAACACAAAAAGAATATATATATATATATATATATATATATATATATATATATATATATATATGTATGTATGTATGTATGTGTATGCAAATGGATGAGTCAATTGAAAACAAATTATTTTAATATAAAGTCGAATATTCATCATATTTAAAGAGAAAAGTTCTTATCAAAGAATCATTTACGTTTTCACATACAGTCGCTCGAAAAAGTCTAATTACACCTATCAATACCGATATATTTCACAATAAAACAAACTCATTAATGTAAATTTGAAAACAAACATATTTTTTATCAATTCTATAAACTACTAGTTATTTATATATGACAAATCAAAACATTATAAATTTATAACAAATAAACTAAAAAATAAATAACACAAGAGTTCATACAAATTGAGTAGAAAAAGTCTTCGTACACATTTTATTAAACGGTAAATCATCGATTATTTTGCAATATTTGCACTTATTGTTGTTTTAAAATTATCACAGTTTTATGTCATAGTTCGTATGTTTCAATTGAAACACTAAAATATTATTTTTAGTAACTAATAATAAATTTTTTTGCAAAAAATAAATAAGATGAAATTTAAAAAAAGGAAATTTCTTTTAGTGAATGTAAAATTATTTTAAAGTTAGGAAAAGAAAGAAAAAGTTTTCCTGAAATAGGAAAGGGTGTTGGAAGACAACATTCTTTCATTCAAATGGTAGTAATCAATTTTAAATCCACTTCAAAACCACTTTCTGGCCGATCTTCGAACTCAACATTTAGATAAAGGCGTAATATTGTAGCTTCAATGAAAGAAAATCCCCGAATAACTGCACCCCAAATTGCAAAAGATATTAAAGTACTATTTAAAAAATAAACATGTGCTAGTATTGTGCGAAAAATAATAAAAAGGCTGGGTATCATGAAAGTGTTGCGCGTAAGAAATCATTTATTTCACGTGTCAATAGATAAAAACGGATTGCATATGCAAATGAACACATTAATTAACTAATACAGTTTTGGGAAAACGTGATTTTCTCAGATGAGAGCAAATATTGCATTTTTGGAATAAAAGGATTCAAAATTGTATGTATATCATTGAATAAAAAAAATCTTGTTCCTATTGTAAAACTCGGTGGTGATAGAATAATGGTATAGGGGTGTATAACAAGTAAGGGCGTGGGACAAATGGAGTATTTAGAATCAACGATGGATAAATGTGCTTACTTAAATATTTTAAAACGAAATATAAAGCAGTGTTGAAAAATGAAGTCTAGGTCCCGATTATAATTTTTTGCATGACAATGATCCGAAGCACACGGCAGAAGTTGTTAAGCTATAGATATTATATAACGTTCCAAAACAGTTGCATGCACCTCCCCAATCTCTAGACCTAAGTCCTATATAGCATATTTGT
This sequence comes from Neoneuromus ignobilis, assembly GCA_029203775.1. NCBI lineage: Eukaryota > Metazoa > Arthropoda > Insecta > Megaloptera > Corydalidae > Neoneuromus > Neoneuromus ignobilis. The sequence goes on along the minus strand of CP092089.1, from coordinate 13,440,966 downwards.
GATTTTCTTAAACGTAAAATTCTCCAACATAATATAATTTCAAAGAAAATGTTGAAGAAAGTTATAGAAGAACAGTGGAATAAGATTAGTACTAAAGAAACTACAAAAATGGTATATTCCATGAAAAAAATATTATAGGAGGTTCTTAAAAGAAGAGGCTCTCCTACCAGTTACTAATTCACTTGAAAAGTTTATTTTACTTTATATTATTTTTGATTTTCATTTGCTGTACGTAGACTTTTTCTGCTCAGTTTGTATGAACTCTTGTGTTTTTTATTTTTTAGTTTATTTGTTATAAATTTAATGTTTTGAATTGTCATATATAAATAACTAGTAATTTATAGAATTAATAAAAAAATATATTTGTTTTCAAATTTATTTTAATAAGTTTGTTTTATTGAGAAATATATCCATATTGATAGGTGTACTAAGACTTTTTCGAACAAGTATATGTTATAATGAAAAGTGGATCTTAAATAGCACAAAAAATTAGTAATTCCAGATAACATAGAGAATCATGGAAGAATACATGTTGGAAATAACACAAAGAAAATGGAGGAGAAATAAGTGAATTAAAAATTGAAATTACGTACGGTATAATAAGAATAAAAAGTTTAAAACGGAAATGAATCGGTCATAGTACAAGAAAAGGAGACAAAGACCGATGACAGATATTATTGATTGGAAACCCATAATTGTGAAAAGAACTTTTATATATATATATATATATATATATATATATATATATATATATATATATATATATATGTATGTATATATGTATATAGGGTAACCCAAATAACACTGAAGAGTTTATACATATATTTACTTTCTTACTATCACTAACTCTACTTTCTTACCAATCTTATTTGGGCTACCCTATATATATATATATATATATATATATATATATATATATATATATATATATATATATATATATATACACACATTTAAATAACTCTCTCGAGTACAAAAATCAATCATATCTCAATCACACACTAAAATATCCTCCCGATTGAAAAAAAAAACATTTGTTTGATGAAAACTGCAGCACTTCCTCTTATATGGTAAAGTGTTTTCTATTTTTATTCACGGTCTGACAAGAGTTCTTGTTCTAAATAATGTGAAGAAACATTGCATTTATTTTATAATTTGCTTTAAAAAGAAAAGATTACGACATTTTTACACATTAAGTTTAATGTTTATAAAATATAAACAAGTAAAAATATTAGATTTAATATTGAATCTATATATTTTATGGTATAAAAAAGATTACAATCTCACCTACTTTTTACTCCATATTCCAACTGTTAAACTGATCCTCTCATTGACACAAATTGAAACTATTTAATGTTATTATCGATGATGATCACTAGACTCGTAATGATTTTTTGATTGCTAAATGTGTAAGATGACATTACAATGACAGCCATTTGTAGTATTTGCATCATGTAAAATAAACAAGTAACGCACATTTAAGACGCCTTGATCTGTAAAGTTCAAATTGATATGGAGCAATTCTTATTGACAATAAACAGAACATCGTCTAATCAAGAACGATGGCAACTTTTTATTTACTTGTTATGTTTTATTAGCACGCTGAGATCAGCAAGGCGATAATTTTATTTTGAATAACGTCACCAAACGAACATTTCAATAGATGTAGTTTATATTGAATGTACAAACAAATAAACACACAGATTTGAAAAAACAAACCAACAATTATTTTATGATAATAAAAAAATCATAGTGACATTACACCCACACACATAGGTATATATATATATATATATATATGAGGTGTGATCAAAAAGTAAGGTGAATTTTGAAATTTAGCGGGCTACATCCGTTCGATCTTCGATTTTTTTATTTGGTTATGTTGGTACACTCGTCTCGAATATATGTTCCAAATTTTAGCTATGTAGCATGTTTAGTTTGTTGGTGAGAGGTATAAAAGTTAGAATTGTTTTGCAGGCTCCACGATTTTCCGCCGTCGAAAATCATGGATCAAAGAGTTTGCATTAAATTTTATGTGAAAAATGGAATCAAGTGCTCCAAAACACTTGAAATGTTGAAAGTGGCATACGATGAGTCTACTTTAAGCCAAAAAAATGTTTACAAGTGGTATAAACTCTTCCAAGAAGGCCGAGAAGACACCAACGACGAACCTCGTTCTGGACGCCCCAGCACGTCAACAACTGATGAGAACGTTGAAGAAGTGAAGAAAATAGTGTTGGGGAATCGTCGAATTACCATTAGAGAAATTGCTGATGATATTGGCATCTCGTTTGGTTCGTGCCAATCAATTTTAACGGGTGTTTTAGACATGAGACATGTGCCAGCGAAGTTTGTTCCGAAATTGCTCAATTTCGACCAAAAGAACCGTCGCATGAGCATCGCCCAAGAGCTATTGAATGACGTCAACGACGACCCAGATTTACTCGACAGGGTCATAACAGGTGACGAAACATGGGTATACGGTTATGACGTCGAAACTAAGACTCAATCGTCCCAGTGGAGGCATTCCGGATCACCAAGACCAAAAAAGCACGCCAAGTTCGATCAAATGTGAAGGTTTTGCTTACAGTTTTCTTTGATTGCAGGGGCGTGGTGCATCATGAGTTCTTGCCACAGGGTAGAACAATAAATAAGGAATATTACCTGCAAGTTATGCGCAATTTGCGCGAAACAATCCGCCAGAAACGTCCGAATTTATGGAAGAACAAAAATTGGCTTTTGCTCACACATCGTTGCTTGTGCGCGAATTTTTGGCTAAAACCAACACACTAATGATGCCGCAGGCACCGTATTCCCCAGACCTGGCCCCCTGTGACTTCTTCTTGTTCCCGAAACTGAAGAGGCCCATGAAAGGACGGCGTTTTGCAACGATTGACGAAATAAAGACGGCATCGAAAGAGGAGCTGAACAAGATCACAAAAAATGATTTTTTGAAATGCTTTGAGGATTGGAAAAAGTGTTGGCACAAGTGCATTATATCCGAGGGGGATTACTTTGAAGGGGACAAAATAAAAATTGATGAATAAATAAATATTCTTTGAAAAAAATAAAAATTCGCCTTATTTTTTGATCACACCTCGTATATATACATATATATGTATTTAAAAAAAGTCAAACAATTAGTCTAGATTTTAACAGAAAGGCTCTGACGATGATGACGTCCCCATCGAAATGCATCAGCCGATCTATTTATAAATAAAGTGAACAATAAGTGATTATTGAACACTTTAAAACTATTGTGGTATTGGGATTAGAAATTCATTTGTGTTAATTTTGTTGTTATTATTTCAACAAAATGTTTTATTTTTGTACTAAAATTATTCTTAACTCGTTCGCTACCAGCGTCACACATGTGTGACGACCCGATTTTCTTACCTCAGCCCAGCGTCACAAATGTGTGACGGATCTGTGACAAATGAGAAGGATCTGTGACAAATGAGAAGGATATGTGATAACTGAGAAGGATCTGTGACAGATGATCATTATTAGTTTAAGATAACTGTTTGTACCAAATCGTACCGCAAACAGATGAATTATGTTAAAAACAATAAAATAGATACAGGATGTTATTGGTCTACCGATAAATACATTTTTTGTACAAGATCTGGGCGTCACGAATATATATATATATATATACGAATATGTTTGAATGAATTAAAAAATATTGGCAAACGTTAATAAATTCAGGTTATGTTTTAAAACTATGTTTATAAACTTGTTCAATTTTATTATGTAAAAATATTTAAATAATCACACAAATAACAGTAAGTTAAATCCACGTGATATTTAAAAAAATATCAAACAACACGAAAGGTAATTGACATGTATGCCAATATTCAGTATATAGTACGAAATTGAGGTTATTGGCACGTATTCCAATATAGAGATAGTGTTTTTTATTTTTATGACATTATGTATATACATTTAATTTTAAATGGATTTATACCACTTTCATTAATAACAAATTGATCCGTTTGTTTTTGATAGTGCAATAACTGCATTTATTTATACATTGAGATATAATATTTAAAGGTTTGCGTTTGAATTACGAAAAATCGACTTTGGAATATTTTTAGTTGTATTATATAAAAATGTATAAATAAACAATTATTGGTTATTTATAAATTTTTCAAAAAAATTTTCAAAACAATTTTAAAATTGTTTTATATTAATAATTTTTAAATATCTCAATGTATGAATAAATGGACTTATATCACTTTCAAATATAATATTCTTACGATAAAACTATACAGAAAATTTATTTTGATTAATTTATGAGTATATTGTACACCTTTGACTGTGTTATTATAAATATAAAAAGAGTACATCTATGTCTACCGAAAACTGTCATTAATTCATTTTTTTTTCTAAAAATTGAGTTATTCTATTTTTTAAAAAACGGTTAATGTATACCTGCGAAGTCTACTATGTATGCCTGTGAAATCTGTAAAACAACTACATGACTACCAATTGGGCTATGTATAGACAAATATTTCAAAACATATGTGTGTCGGTTTGTAAAATTGCTAATTTCACTCATTTAGAACGTTATAAATACATCGCACAAAAATTAATGACAATTTGGTATCATATTTAAATAATAAAACGTCTGGGCTGTGGTGGCGGTTTTTCTCCTGAAGCACTGGTAGCGAACGAGTTAAGTTAAGTAGTATTCAATAAATTTATAAGTTTGTTCACTAAAATTTTCTTTCATATAAAAACGTTAAACTATGGAGATGTACTATAACTTTTGTGACTGACTGTATATACACTTTTAACTTACTGTTATTAGATCAACATGTTTTTCCAGTTTAAATTATATCCCAGTTATGTGTATTAACGAAAGCTGTTCAAACTGTGTAAATTTCATTCAATATTCAAAAAATCTGATATAACTTTTGTAACAATTTTTTTTTGTAATAAAAATTTCAATAATTTAATAACAATAAAAGTTCGTACCAGTGTAAAAGATAAATGAATGCATTTAATTGATAGTAGATTAAAATATTCCATGTAGATCGATTCTCGATCACTTATCGTTCACTCCGTAGCATAAGCGTCATATTTATCGAATTTTCTAATTTCATTAAGAAATAATAATAATAAAGAAAAATTGCTGCAACACTTGGAGTACTAAAGACTCGAGAGTATAATTATTGCACTATATATATAATATTTAAGTAACAATTAATAATATTAAGAAAAAACTTAAATGACGTTATTTTTAATAGAGAAAATATTAAACAGCCTAAATAAAAATTCCAACGTACGACATATGCGACCTACGCAGCACGGAAGTATTAACTTTAACATAAATCATTACTCGCCCAACACGATGCGATTTTATAAAAATATTTAATTCTTCTTTTTATCATTAATGAAAATGTCTATAAATAATATTTCATCTTTATCAAATCGCTGGATTAATTTAACGGTCTAATGATGATAAAGTAGCGATTGAAATGAACAACAACGAGTAAAGTGAACGGTAAATTATTATTAAACATTTTTTTAAGAAACCTTACGGTGAAGAAGTGATTTATTTTTATTAAAATGAATTATCCGCAATATCAAACGAATTAATAAATATTTTTAATCAAAATAATTACTGTAATTTAAAAAAAATAAAATTTATTACGAAAGTACGTATATATTTATTTATGTATATAAGAAAATAGTGCGGTAAACTATACTCAAATCTAATAAAAAACTGCGACATACAAAAGCAAACATAATGAGCCATAGCCGTAGACCTAACAAAATTATCAGGGTAGAAAGCTATGCACTTAGTTAATTTTACCTGTACAAAGAAATTTTATAACCGCTATTAAGTGAATGTCGAATTAGAATATTTAAAGTTATTAAATTATACTAAAGAGAAACATGTTGGCAAGAAAAATAAAAACAAATTGAATGAACTACGATGATTGACATTAAAAAACTAGAAAAATTACAATTCATTATAAAATCTATTAGTAGTTCAAATATATTATTTTTATTGATGAAAAGTCCACTTAGTTCAAGTTCACAAATAAATTACAAGCATATTTTTTTATTTTTCAATTCAGATGAATATTTCTATTTAATTGTATGTGTACATACATATATATATATACTCGTATATACACACACACATACACACACACATATATATATATATATATATATATATAAAAATTATTGGAAACAACAACTCTGTATGAGTTTCACTTTGACTCACTGTATATATATATATATATATATATATATATATATATATATATATATATATATATATATATATATATATATACAGTGAGTCAAAGTGAAACTCATACAGAGTTGTTGTTTCCAATAATTTTACACATATATTTTAATATAATAACAATTTTCTTTATTTTTTTTTGCTTAATTTCTTTATGGAGGTAATTTTTATTAATTTGAAAATTTCAATCGTAAATCAATACTTTTAATCCAGAAAAAGTAACAATTTCTGAAAAATGAACAAAAAATACATCAATATGAAATTAATACAACGAATTATTCTCGCTTGAAAACTGCTGTGTTAAGAAAGTATACTCTTCAAACATGTGTTTGGTCACTTTGGTTATAAAAAAAAAACTATTGTTAAGTCGTTTACAATCATTCTGTAAAAAATATAAGTTGGATTTTCATTTTGAGTACACAAAGGGGACAATCATCGACGGACGAGCGAAAGTTAATGATTTTTCATTACAAAAATGGAAAAACTCTACGGGAAATTGGGAAAATAGTCAATAAAAATCACGCTACAATGCAATCTGTAATAAAAAGATTTAAAAATGGTCAAAGTGTTGACAATAAAGTCAAAAAGAGTCTCCGCTAGATTTTTAATGAGCATGACGAGCGTTGGATTCTATGAAAAATTAAAGAAAATTCGAAAATTAGCGCACCCAAATTGACTTTAGAAGTTAAAAAGTATTTAAATAAAAAATCAAGTTCACAAATAATTCGCAATATACTAAATAAAAATGGATTTCATGCTCGTATTGCTAGGTAGAAAAATTTCATAAATCTAGCTAATCGCAACAAAAGGTTAAGCTTCGTTTGGGAACATGTTAATAAGAGTTTTGATTATTGGAAAGATGTTTTATATACTGACGAAAGCAAATATAATTTATTTGGATCCAATGCGAGAAATAATGTATGACAAAAATCAAATACAGAAATGTCTTTAAAACACTTACGTTCTACAGTCAAACATGAGAGCGGTCATGTTATGATATGGGGGTGTATCTCTACGAGAGGGGTTGGAAATTTAATTTTATAGATGGTATTATGAATCAAAATATTTATATTAATCTGTTAAGAAAAAATGTGAAAGCCAAAGCTCAAAATTTGGGATTTTACAAACATTTAATTTTGATCAGGACAACGACTCCAAGGACAAAGCTTATAAAACACGTAGTTGGTTGTTATATAATTACCCCAAAGTACTGGAAACACCACCATAATCACCTGATTTAAATGTGATTGAAAATCTATGGAATCACTTAGAAGTTGGCATTAGAATACACACTATTAGTAATAAAAATGATTTAAAAAAGCGTTATTAGAAGAATGGAAAAAATTTGACCTAGCTTATTGTGAAAAATTAGTTAAATCCATCCTGAATCGTTTAAAGGCTATACAAATTAATAAAAACTACTCTACTAAGTACTAAAAGAATTCAATCCATTGTAAATTTTAATTTAATAAATAATTTGTTAGCTGTATGAGTTTCATTTTGATGTGTTTTTTGTTCATTTTTCAGAAATTGTTACTTTTTCTGGAGTAAAAGTATTGATTTACGATTGAAATTTTCAAATATAATAAAAATGACCTTAATAAAGAAATTAAGCAAAAAATAAAGAAAATTGTTATTATATTAAAATATATGTGTAAAATTATTGGAAACAACAACTCTGTATGAGTTTCACTTTGACTGACTGTATATATATATATATATATATATATATATATATATATATATATATATATATATATATATACACAATTAAACAGAAATGTTTGTCTGAATTTAAGCATAAAATTAGCAAAAGTGTTTAATAATTATTTAATGTTTACTTTTTTCGTAAATATACATTTCAATGATCACACACTATCATCGGAGCACTCCATTATTTAACGCTAATGATTACTAATACTTTTATTAAGGACTTCACGTCTGAAAATAAACCTTGCTCCAGAAGACTATTTACTACCTTCTACTACTTGATGATGTTATTGAAAGTAAATTAGAAGAGCTGCTTTCAAAGAAACTCAGAATAGCATGAACAAACATATTGTATTGTATTCATCAGCTTGATTTCATCATGAAATAACTTATAAAAGTACTTCAAAATTTCACTGAATGCAATTTAACAGACTGTGTTAGAATTGTATCACTGCTGTTTTCTCGTCATCGCACTGAGCTGTTTTTAGACACACTAATAATATGCAAGATGGGTACCATATGTACTAACTGATAAGAACAAGTAGGATCGTGTAGCCATTTGTTCGTCTCACTTTAATACAAAAAAATGCCGTTTTTGGAACGCTTCGTAACTTGAGATAAAAAATAAATTACAAATGAAAATGTAGTGAGAAAAAGAACATACTACAAAGCTGAACAACCCGTTTCGTCATCATCTAAACCTAATTTAAGTATGAAAAAGATAATGTTGTCTCTATGATGGGATATGAGAGGACCAATTTATTATAAACTTCTAAAACCAAAAAAAAAAAATGATTAATTCTAAATTGGTTGGTTTAAGGAGGTTGGTCTGTTAAAAAATATGATAAGATTAGTCTAAAATTTGAATATAATGATCATAATAATGATCAAATTCTTCAGGATTTTTTTTGAAATTTTTCTCCATCCCGTTTTAGAAAAATTAAAACATGAAAATTGTGTCTTATAACATGGGCTCTTATGGCGATGTGGTATAAATTGAAACTTAAGTCATTGAAACTCCACTAAAAAATGCCAAGAATTTTTTAAAAGATGTTTTATTGTAAAGCTTATATTTTTAATAGTATTATCACTCGAGTAAAACAAATCTTCACAACGCCGTTTGCAAGTTTTTAGTTAAAAAAGAATTGTAAATGAATGATTTTAAAGTTATAGCCAGTACGAACTTTACAGCCAGAACGAATCACGGCGTAGCACTGTAGGAACGTGATACATACGATGCGCGTGTTAGTCGTGTTCATATACCATGTATACTATACAGAATTATTTATTTGCAGTTGGCAATCATTATTTTAGCCCATACAAAAGTGTAGACCACTACTCCTTACCCCACGGCCCTGTAAGACTATGACCAACCACCTTAAACAATGAATTTAAAAAAGAGCGTCCGGCTCTTGTTAATAGAAAGCAAGTTATCTTACAACATAACAACGCAAGGTCACATGTTTCTTTAGCAACCAAAAAAAAAAAAAAAATAGCGAAATTTGATTAGAAGGTTCTAAATCACTTAACAAATTCTCCAGATATAATACCTTTCGACTACTATTTATTTTTGACTCTATAATTGTTTTAATGGTTTTTCTTTAATAGAGATAAAGACGTAAAAAGGCACTGGATGAGTTTTTAGTTTCCAAGTAAATTTATTATTATATATGAATTCAAAAGTTTTCATCAAAATGAAGGAAAAAGTTAATATTAATGAAAATTACATTGCTGATTAAATGTTAACACATTACGGTCCGGGTTGTTTGCGCGAAAATTGATGCGTGTAGCCGGCATATTTTAAAACGATTTAAAGAAATCTATATACCAAATAAAAGCTATATATATTGATAAAGTTTTTATTTGGTAGTTTTAATCTTAATAATTTCAATTTTGTGCAGGTTTAAAAAAACTACGGCCATCTTCCCTTGATTTACCATATAATATATTTAAAAAATGAGAATAAATTAAGAAAATGTAAAAATGAAGATAAATATCGATTTATAAAGATAGAACCATACGTATAATGAATATATGAAGAAAAAAAACTATTTCAAAGCAAAGAATGTCAAAATTGAAAAAATTGCAAAAAATAAATTAAATAATATAAAGTACCATATGTAGTATATAGTTACTAATGAAATAATGTCATTTTACTAATATATATATATATATATATATATATATTAGTATAACTACTTAATCTTAAAAAATAAATAATAAATGTACAGGAATACCCCGCATAGTGCGGTTAATCGGTTCAACTGATTTGCCGGACTATTTGAACCCGGACTAATCGAAACATTAATTAAATACAAAAAACATTAATTGGTTCCAAACATTTTTTTCTGTTTTTCAGTAAATAAAACGAGGGTAATATATTCAAATGTTTGTATGTATCAACAAAACAAAATCAGGGGTTTATATATTCATTTTAAATACATTTTAAATTAATTTTCAATTATCAAAAAATCGACTTTACTCTAAAGTTATGAATCAAAAACTAATAGAAAAAGAAAAAGACCACAAAACTAGAACTACGCATGCGATGCGTATAATTTATTTTTTTTGGAAATTTCAAACCGTACTATATTGAAACCGTATTAATCGAAGCCGCACTATGCGAGGTATTCCTGTATTTAGATATTCATATATACCAATAATAACTAAGCAATCACTAAAATAAAATATGAAAATATAAATACAACTATTTTAACTAGACTGAATTATATATCTATGTATATACATTCTAGTTACACCACTTATAATTCTAGGAACACCATTTTATATTTATTTTTTATTTTCGGTAAATCTATTTCATTTCCTCATTTTACCAATTCATATTCGAAAGGTGTAAAATTACTATTTTTTTTAAAAAAAAGAAAAGATAACGAAATAAATTCAATTTCTATTTTCGTACAATGTATATCTGTTGACAGCGCTATTTATAACCCAAACCAATTTTTAAAACAGTACTTTCATAACATTCTATGGAAAAAGGAAGTCGCTAACAATATTGAACATAATTGCGAAAAAGAATAATTTAAATTTATATACACACAGATGTGGAATAAACACGGTTGTATGATTGTTTATTTTTAATTCAATTACACATTGGCACTAAATTTAGTATTCAAAACAATGTTTTAAAAATAGCCGAAAATACACAACACTAGGTACCACCAAAAGTCACTGACTGAGTTCGAAATGTATTCGACGAACATCATCCTCAGATAGCACATCTCGTTGAATATAACCCAGCATGTGTATGAAGGCGTTTCACATTAAAAGTTTCACAACTGATTTGTAAACCACGTTAACATGTCTTGTGATTGCGTGAATTGTTTTCGTTTCGATATTTTACAATGAGACGAGGGTGTGCATTCAATTAGCATAGATCCATCGTAAGTTAATTGCGTTAGATTACAATAAGAAATTGCTTTAAGTAATACAACGGTAGATTTCTGGTCAGATTTGAGGTTTCTCATATATACGATGGTGTTATATAAATTAATACCACACGTTTATGTCGTCACATAAAAAAATATAATTTGATTTTATACACAATTCTTTACGTACGTGCCAACAATCCAATCTTATTATTCAATCGATATTGAAATAATGACAGAATAACAAAAGATTAAAACATACGTTTCTTTCACTAAAACGGAAATAATTATCTTGAACACTTAATGAGAGTCAAAATCTTGACAACTTTCCAAATAACACAAACAAAAGCAATGTTTCAGTAATCGAAATTTATGTAAATGATTGTACAAGATGCCAAAGTAAGTATTTTTTTATATAGTTTTTTATACTTTAACATAATATCCATTTACATAAATGAATTCATTCATCATAATATTATTTCACAATACAGCGCTCTGATAACATCGGCATCGACACTGAAATGCGTATTAAAAATTGAAGTTAATAACTAGTTGATTAATAAACACTTTTTAAAATCTTATCAATAAATAATTTGCATGAAATTGAATTAACCACACTTCAACCCAACAATGACAATTTTTATTGATTAACATATAATTACTTCAAACCATACTCAACCACTCAAAATTTATTAATTTAAAAGAACGTGTATTAAATATAAACGATTGTATTTATTCTTTTTCATAAAGGTTCTACATATCAACTACTATTTTGAAAAAAACATACAGAATTCGAAAATCAATACATAGAGATTAAAAGTATGACGCATATGAATGACGTATCATATCATCTCATACTTCTATTCCTACAAATAATAATAAAAACTGAGGTTTCGCAATATTACTGTTCTATCATTTCGAATAAAACAAATTATGTTGGTGAAGATGACTCATTTTCCCAAATAAGATCAGTGAGGTTAATTTATAAAAAATTTAAACATTTTCAACAATTATGAAAAAATGGTAAATAGTATGACTGTTGAAAAGCAAAAATTGAAAATCAGTCACCAAAGTGCAGCTTACAAAAAATTAAAGAAAATATCATTTATATAACAATGTTTATGTATAACATACAAACATTTTTAACTAGATTTTCTATCTATTGATTTCAATAAAAACACTATTCGACTTATATTGTTGTCTTATAAAAACAAAAATTACATAACTCATTATTTTTTATAACATTACTTTTACCTGAATATATATATATATATATATATATATATATATATATATATATATATATATATATATTATATATATATATATTAAAAATTTCAAATCACACTGGGTTTTTTGAAAAATTTCCCGTGGACACACAATCCTAAACACCACAAACATCAAAACACAAACACCTGCTCTCACTTTACATTGGTACAATATCTTAACAGATAATACACCACACCAACTTATTATCATCATTTTACTGTATTTGTATTATGTATTAATTTAGTTCAATAAATTTTATTTCAATATATATATATATATATATATATATATATATATATATATAAAGGATATATATATATAAGATGAAGGTCGACAACCTCCAAATACTAACTAAAGGATGTTGTAAAATCTTAAATGTGTGGTTATAAATTTTCAATCTCATTTATACTATTATATATCTGTATATATGTATATGTATATATGTATATGATATATATATATATATATATATATATATATATATATATATATATACAATATATAGATATATATATTTAGTAGAATAAAAAAAAACTTATAAAATCACACAAAATGGAACATTTTAAAAGCCCTTATCCAGTAGAGGAAAAAGACAAGCTAATGATAATGATGACGATGATATATATATATATATATATATATATATATATATATATATATATATATATATATATTCCCAGAAGAAGAACAATAGCATAAGAAAATTCA
>CP092089.1:13345125-13422625 GCA_029203775.1 Neoneuromus ignobilis | reverse complement strand
GTATAGAGGTGAAACGAGAATATGTTGAAAAATAAATATATTTTTTTCCAAAATTTTTGTGTTTTATTTGTTGGGTCGGGTACTTCTGGGAACATCCTCGTATATATATATATATATATATATATATATATATATATATATATATATATATATATATATATACATATATATATTACTCCATTGTTGGGTAAAGGTCTGTTCTAAACCTGTCTAGTTCGAAAAATTCACAGGTTCCTTTCTTAGTACACTTTTAGTGAAATTTTTAGTAACCTTATCTTCTTATACATCGGTCTCATTTAACCTATTTATATTCCACGAGTCTCAATTAAACTTTATTCTTTTTACTAATGTTTTATTTTACAAACTATTTTTTTAATTTATTTTATTTACATTTTTATCTCTATTCTCTAGATATATTTTTTACACGTCTCTAAACTACGGAACTTTCTCATTTAAACTGCGCGTGCTTATGGAATGTCATGTTGTATTTTTTTTAAGTTAGTACATCTGTCAGCGACATTTGTGTCAAATTTCATGACGCTACACCATTAGCAAATAATTTAGAATAGTTTTTATTAGACGATGATTGTTGTTCACGACGATTTTTACGACGTTGAAATCAGTTAATTAAAGAATTTTAATTAATTTTGTGTTGCGAACCAAATGAACTTCACGCAAACGTTGGAAATGTTAAGAAAGGCATACCCTGAGGATTTTCTATCACAAACAAGAGTGTTTGAGTAGCATAAGGCATTCAAACAGGGCCGTGAAATCGTCGATGTTAAACCATGATCTGAATGTCCATAGACATCAATTGACGACGAACACATCGCCCAAGTCAAGGCATTGGTAATCAAAAATCGTCATATATTCGTCAGAGAGTTATCAGCTGAGATGGAAATCTCAAAAACATACGTGATGTCATTTTGGTTCAAATGTTTAGCATGAAACATGTCACTTCTCGCATGGTGTAAAAACACTGAATTTGTTTGTAAGTTTTTGGTCAAAAACTCCACTAATATCATTCTCCAAGTTCCGTATTCGCTTCATATGACTCCGTGCGACTTTTTCTATTCCCAAAACTCAAGTTACCGCTCTGAGAGTATCGTTTTGAATCGATTAAAGCCATAAAAGAACATTTGCTGCATGAACTGAAGGCTATAGCCATAAGGCGCATTCGCGGGAGCGTTCAAGGACTGGAATAAGTGTTGGAATACTCGTATGAGTATTGCTTCCAATGGAGAGTACTTTGAAGGTAACAAAATAAATATTGATAAATAAATAACTTCTTTTATTTCAAAAGTTCCGTCAGTTTTCGGACTACATGTGTAACATAAAAATTATAAGCTATAATAATAAAAATGCTACAAACGAAATCGTATTTAATACTTGGTTGAATTAATGTAATTTAAATAACTTATTGTATTTTAGTAATGAGACTTGTGCACCTGAAAAAACGCCACGTCTGACCTCGTCTAGTCAAGTAATTTATACATAACCTTGACGAAAATAAATAAAACAATTATTTTTAGTTGTATAATCAGACTACATATAATTTTTATACAGAAATTATTTCGTGTTATTGTAAATAATTAAATTTACCCTGTACTTCTTTTCAATTCAAAATATTTATTAGTTTACATGACAATTTCGAACAGATTAGTAAATAAAAAAAATTACAAAAAATATAAAAATCATATTTCAAATACTTATTTCCTCATTTACTCTATTTTGGTATGAATTTACCAGTATTATTATGGTTAGTAAATTAAACGACGAATTGAGTCGTAACAATGTAACTATTATTATTTAACCTTTTGCGCTCCAACTATTAGCATCATTAGCATGACGACTAAAATTATTCTACTTCAGTAATTATTAGTGCTACTATAGCTGTCACTTTTTAAATTACACTTATAAAAATTAATAAATATTATAAATATAGTCTTCGTTTTGGTACGATGACAAATACACTTTATATAAATTGATCACTCACCCGAATTTTATAAATGATCAATAATCACTCGTTAACTTTAATCACTAATGTGTATTTTGATGGTCACGCCATTATCGTCAGAACACACTTGTTATTTTCGTCTCCACTTTGTGTGTTTATATATATATATATATATATATATATATATATATATATATATATATATATATTATATATATATATATATATATATATATATATATATATATATATATATATATATATATATATATATATTACATATATATATATATTTCTATATTTTGCGTTTTCGTTATTAAAATGTTGTTTAGTATTGAGGGAGAAAGCAAATATCTCATTAAAATTAAATATAATTTTCCTTTAACAACTGTACTATATTTCTGAATTATTTTATTTTTTTAAAAAATAGATATTTATGAACTTAGTTTTCAATATTTAAAATAGATCTATCTCAAAAATATATGTGTGTATTTATGTATAAATATATATATATATATATATATATATATAATCATAATCACATCATAAAGCCCATATCAATCTACTACTGAACGAGAGCCTCAATGAATGTTACCATTCACTGGTATTTGGTTATATTCACCACGCTGACCAGGCGGATTGGTGAAGATTTTTTTATTTGGGGTTTACTCCCTTCTCGACAGTTATTTTTTACAAGATGAGGTTGTCGCCCTTTATACTCAACCCTCGAAAATGAAGGACTCTCCGACTGGAATTCGAACGCAATCTCCCGCATGACACGCGGTGATGCAAACCATTGTGCTACCCTGTCATATATATATATATATATATATATATATATATATATATATATATATATATATATATATATATATATATACATACATACATAATATACACTACTGCTCAAATGTTTTGAAGCAAGTATATTTTTCACTAAACAAAAAAAATCAATATATTTCAAAAAAAAAACTGTATATAATAAACATTTATTAAATAATGAACAAGGATTACTAAATTATATTTTGTTTTCTAACAGCATTTCTTGGAAATCTTTTGTGTTAGCGATTTATGACTATACCGGTGTTCGGTAACCAAGTTGTATTCAGAATAAAAAAACAAAGAATGCTGTAAATAGGTTTCTTCTATTGCATGTTTATATTTGTTACCCTCTTATCAGATGCACTTAAACATCTACTTCTTACACCCACTGTCTACGAACATTATCCGTTGAAATTTCATTATAATATTCAGTCACAGAAAATTAATAAATGAAAGCAAATTGGTGTTGAACAACGAAGTACTATTTGTGTTCTTCATAAGAAAGGTTACAATAAAAGGCAAATTACATTAAGGGGTTACACGCAGTTAGAAATTTCAAAAAATCGATTTTTTTTTTGCATTTTTGGAATGCACATATATTTGAGTATATTCTCTGAAAATTTGAAGTAAATCCGATAAATATTTTCGGACATACACCTGAATTTGTAAAAAAATTTTAACTATGTGTAAACTACTTCCGAAACTTCAAACGCGTTTAAAAAAAACGGTGATTTTCATAGTCGGTGATCTCGATATCTCAGAAATGGCTGAACCGATCGGTCTCAAATTTTCATACAATCTTCTCAAATATATTCCTCAGGTATTGGAACGACATAAATAAGGTTTACAAAAATTATTACTATATTTTTTTTTAAACAAAAAAATCAATACATTTAGTAAAAAAAAACTGTATTCAATAGAACATTTTGTAAAAAATGAAAATTACTTAATATTATTTTGTTTTCTAGCAGCATTTCTGCAGAAATCTATCCTGAAAGCGATTTTGACTATATTGTTGATTTCAAGTTAATTCAGAATAAAAAAATATGGAATGCTGTAAATAGGTTTCTTTTTTTGCATGTTTCGTTTGGGACATCGTCTGCAGATGCGGTGCATCTCAATATTTTTTATGATCGACATGTTACATTATTCTTGAAAAGTCAGGATAATATTCAGTCACAGAAAATTAATAAATGAAAGCAAATTGGTGTTGAACAACGAAGTACTATTTGTGTTCTTCACAAGAAAGATCACTAAAAGGCAAATTACATTAAAGTTCGGTGTATCTTACAAAAGGGTACATTACACTCTTGCTCGAAATCAGAAACAGGTAAAAATTAGAATAGAAAAATATCTGGAAGATCCAAAGTAACTTCAAGTCATGGATATAATTATATTAAGGTATTATTAAAAGGAAATCGACGGTTAACAACACCCCAAATTGTCACAAATCTGAGTGAATCATGCCAGAAGCCAGTCTCTACATCGACTGTTAAAAGACGCCTCAAAGGATGTGTTACGGCTAAAAAAACAATATTAACGGCTAGACACAAACGAAATAGTCTTGATTGAATTAAAAAACATAAAGACTGAACGATTGAACAGTGAAATAAAATCCTTTGGAGAGATGATTAAAAGTTTCAGATTTTTGGTTCAAATAGAGGAGTGTTTGTGCGTCGTTCAAAGGAAGAAAGGGCTTCGGAGACTTATACTGTGCCAACTGTTAAACACGGCGGAAGAAACATAATGGTCTGGGGATGTTTCGGTAACAACAAATCGGGAAAATTAGTAAAAATAGAAGGCACATTAAATAAAGGATATTTGAAAATTTCACAAGAATCATCTATTCTGTCTGGCTTAAATATAATTGGGCATAATTTTGTTTTTCAACAAGATAATGACTCCAAGTACACTTCTAACTTGTGTAAACAATTTATTAATTGAAAAAAGCAGCAAGAGTTATTAAAGTCACGGAGTGGCTGTCTCAATCTTCTGATTTATCTCCAATAGAGCTGATCTGGAATGAACTAAGCAGGAGAATCAAAAGTCATGTTCCAACTAACTCTCAACAACTATGGCAATATTTTCAGACAAAATGGGAAAAAATAGACGAAGAATATTTCAAGAAATTAATAAATTGAATGCAGAAAATTTATTTGGAATTAATGAAAAATAAAGGTGGTCACTTTGACGAGGCAAAAATTTAATTTAGATAAAGTAGTTTTTGTATTGAATTAGATATAAGTAAATCCTGCGATTCCAATAAAACAATATATACACATTTATTTTGTTACTTATTCAACAATTTGCGCTTGCTTCCAAACTTTTGAACGGTAGTATATATATATATATATATATATATATATATATATATATATATATATATATATATATATATATATATATATATACACATTAAAATATATTTTTGTTTTAAAACTGCGACGAATTTATTTACCCACAAATGAATTATCACTCCAAAATCATGTTATTGTAAAAGTCTAGTTCTAGACTTTACAATGCAGCATTTTGATGATAATGATATTACCAAAGAAATGTGCATCAGCTCTAAACAGATATGCATATATAATACGTAACTATTGGACACTTTTACAATATCTCGTGGTGTTGAAATCATATTTTTTTGTGAGAAATTAAAATGTAATTCTAAAAAATAAAATATACAATTGCAAATGTTCTCAATTAAAACACAAATGAACATTTATTACCGATGTATGTAAATGTTCTTACAGTCAATTTTAGATATTCAAAATTATTATTCAGAAATAGACCGTTCATAGAAAAAATCCATATGTAAAACATGAACTATACACATTGATTCTCACAATCTCACTTCCGTTTTTTATGAAACAAACGTTTTCAGCTTTCGAATAAATTACACACACAAGCTATATATACAAATATTTTAATTAGATATGTACAATCATACAAACATTTGTATAATTTGTGTGAATGTTTATAATTAGGTAACTAAGAAAGTTCTGTCGTTTTTGAAATTAAAATAAGAACGCTTGTATTTTTTACTTAAAATAACATTATTCATCAAAATATTTATTTTCACAGTGAACTACCCTTTTTCAAGGAGTAGATAATTTATAAATTACATTTTTATAAAAATTTTAAATTTTATTTAGAAAAAAATGAGAAACTTCTGCTTTAACATTGTGCCATTACTAAATTCGTTGTCACGGATTTTAGAGGGGAAAAAAAAGTAAAAATCCAATGATGATATGTCTAATGAATGTGGAGGATGAAGGAGTATTTCCCATCCTGAATGTATTTTATCTTTTCTCTTGTCATTATTGCAACATGTGGCTGATTGTTATCTTGCAAAAATAAAACTCTAACGATTTACCAACGATGGTCGTTTTTATTGTAATGGATTATGCATTATTTGTAGCTGTTTACTGAAAATGTTCGTTGAGAGAATTTTACCAACTCATAATGAACAATTTTTCTAGAAGTCCACCAAATATAGAAAAGAATTTTTCTTGAAGTCAATTTTGCTTTAGATGTTTGTTGCAAATGATCTTTTAATGATAGCTAATAGTAACTACGTTTACAATTATTATAGAGAATCCATTTTTCATCACATGTCAAAAAAGTTTTGCGATTTTAACCTGTTGACATGTAAAATTCAAATTTGTTTCAATCGCTATCCGTAATTCGTCGATAATTACATTTGACTGTCTGCCTGATCCGACTTCGTCTTCTAATCATTTATCTCCTGAAGCAATTTTTTAATACTGTCTCCGGGCCATTTTTGATGTAACTACCCCTTCTCCAAATGCGGTACTAATTTTTCTAGCAACTATATCAACGTTAGAACTAAATTTAAATTCGTATAGTAACATGCACGTATTACACTATTTCGCACAAACATTTTCAAGGGTTGAAATTATATTTTAAATTAAAGTGAACACATCAAAAGGCAGCGAACGACGAATACAACAAGGTTATACTTTGTTGTTCAGTTAATGTTCTAGGCGTAATAAGTCATACGATGCATAAATAATTCTTGGAATTATGATACACATAAAAACGACAAAATTTTCTTGGTTACCTAATTATACGTACATACACATACACACACACACATATATATATATATATATATATATATATATATATATATGTCTATATATATATATATATATATATATATATATATATATATATATATATATATATTAGGGGGACCGGAAAGTAATGTCGTTTTTCTACATTAAATTCAAACAGATAAATTTTTACCAAGTTTTTATTTTTAATCAATAATGTAATCACCCTCGTTATCAACAACCTTTTGCCATCTAGTGTGCAAATTTTCAATGCCGGATCGATAAAAATCAATTGGTTTTTGAGCAAAATATCTGGAGATGGTATTTTGGACATCATCCGAATTTTCAAATTTTTTGCCACTTAGAAAATGTTGTAGCGATCGGAATAAATGGAAATCCGATGGCGCAATATCGGGCGAGTATGGTGGGTGAGGCAATACCTCCCATCCCGATTCATTAATTTTTTCCAGGGTTCGTCTTGCGCAGTTTGATCTTGCATTATCGTGTTGCAGAATAACACCTTTTCTGTTGACAACCGCTGGGCACTTTTCAATTAAAGATTGATTTACTCGATCCAATTATTCACAGTAAAGGTCTGCATTCACAATTTGTCCAGGTTTCAGCACTTTAAAATGAACGACCCCGTGAATACTCCACCAAACACATAAAAGCGCCTTTTTGGGGTGTAAACCTAGTTTAGCTGTACTTCGTGGCGATTCATTCGGAGAGAGCCACTGCCTTTTACGTTTTGGATTATCATAGAGGACCCATTTTTCATCTCCAGTGATCAACCGATCAAAAAACGCTTCTGTATTATGCCGCTGAAGCAATAAGTTGCATGTGGTGGATCGGTTAGTTTTGTTTTCTTCGGACAGATTATGCGGGACCCAAACATCTACTCTGCTTACTTTACCAATCTGCTGCAAATGTTCTTGTATGGTCGACTAAGGTTGGATAAGAGTGTTTGACAGTTCCTCGATTGTCTGACACGGATTTGCTTCCACTTCCGTCCTTAACATGTCATTGTCTAAAGTTATTGGTCTTCCTGATCGGTACGAGTCGGAAAGATCGAAATTACCGGATTTGAACTTAGAAAACCACCTTTGGCATTTACGAACGTCTAATGCGTTTGGATAAACATCGCAAATGTTTTTGGTAGCAACCGTTGCGTTACTACCCTTGTGAAACTCAAAAAGCATCCAATACCGGATATGTACTTCTTCTGGTATTTGGCTGGCCATTTCATCATAAATTGCAAAAAAAAATTAAGATTTTATTGTTTACGAGTAAACAAGTCACTCTAACCTTAAAATGTCTTTGGCACGACTTTGAAGTACACAATGAGCTGATAAATGACTAACGAATATCGACATGCACAGAAACGACATTACTTTCCGGTCCCCCTAATATATGTATGTATGTATGTATGTATGTATGTATGTATGTATGTATGTATGTATGTATGTATGTATGTATGTATGTATGTATGTATGTATGTATGTATGTATGTATATATATATATATATATATATATATATCTCCCTTATATATCTTTTGAATTTATATATATACTTGCCAACCTAATATATAAAAACATACATGTTGCATTATAAAAAATATTAGCAGAGTTAAAATTTTAAAAAGTTCTTTTTACCTTTAACTTGAAAATGTTTTCTATTTCACAAGACATTGTGACCACAAATACATCAGATACGTAATCTCGAAATGGATATTATAAACATTCCATATTTTAAACAATTCCCCGAAATCTCTTAATTTTAATCCCATCGTATCTTTGTATTGGGTTGTCAGAAAAGTCATGTCGGATTTTTGCAATAGATATGTACACTACCGAGACAAAGTCTGCGCACACCCATTCTATCTTTATTCATATCGCCCATAACATAAAAACACTATTGTTGATAACAAAGTAACTATTTTTTATTTTTTATACAAAGTCTTAAAAATTAAAAAACATCAACAAAACAGTTTTTAAATATCAATAAAGTAAAGAAAAGCAACAAGACAAACGAAATTTTAAAAAATTACGTGAGAAAAAAGTCTGCGCACAGTTGCGTTTATCGTTTATCATCTTTAGAATTTTTAATTTTAGCATTACAATTGGCTAGGTGATTGTTGAAAATGCAATGCAGATTGTTATTCTTAATTTTAGTTTTTGTCAAACAGGTAATACAAGTGAATATCATGGAAAATAAAATGTGTAATTTTAAAAAGAAGAAAATGAGTATATCAGAGCGAAAAATAATTATAAAATTATGGGAAGAAGAAAATAACTACCAAATTTTTAAAACAATTTTAGGAAAACAGCATTCATCAATTTATAGAGTGAAAAAAGTTATTAAAACAACCGATATAATAACATCAAAGCCCCGTTGTGGCCGTTGTTCAAAGTTATCTGAAAGGGAAAAATGTTATATCATAAATACAGTTAAGACTAATCCACGATTATTTACTTTAGTAATTGCTGAAAATGTCCATGTACAATTTGATAAAAAAAATTTGATGATACGATAAGGAAAACTCTAATAATTGCTGGGTACTGTAGTCGAATTGCAAGACAGACATCCTTCATTTAAAGAGTGAACAGAATTAAGCAAAATGAGCATGTAAATATGTGGGACGACTTTTGGAAAAATATAATCGTGAGTAAATTTTATATATTTGGCATAAAAGGACGAAAGTTCATTTGACGAAAACCTAATATAGCCTTAGGTAAGAAAAATCTGTTTCTCACCATGAAACATGTCGGTGGTATGGTGATGTTTTGGGTGTGTATGTTAAGTAGCGGCGTTGGTAATATCGAATTTATAATCAATAATAAATAAATTAGACTATCTCTAAATTAGACTATCTATGAAAAAATGTAAAATAAATTATACAAATGTACATATTGCTTTGAATACAATTAAATAGTTAATAAAAAAATAAAGTAAAAAAGCTATGCTTTGTATCAATTTTTTTAGATATTTGAAATTTTTTGGGCATTTTTTATTTCCAGATTTTTTTTATGCGAATTTTATAATTTCACTTTGTTGCTTTGATTTTATGCGGTTTTTGAAAATTACGAAACGTATCCCTAATTTTTTAATGTAAGTTTCTTTAATGCAGTTTTCTGCGGAACGCATCTACCGCATAAAAAGAGACTCAGGTTGTATTTAGCTTATTTTTACAATACAAACGTTCATTCCTTTTTAGTCGATAAACAATATCAAACATAACATGTAATGAATTAATCATTTTGATGAATTATATTAGGTATTTCACAATCAATCATCTAAGTATTAAGTACTAATCTACTAATCAATTAATCGACATTATATTGATTATTCCACTAATTCATTATAAATAATTACTTCATTCCAACCATGTGCAATAAAACAGTTTTAATTTTCTCTATTTCATAAAAAAAATATCAAGCAACAATTATTTATTTCAAATGGTTGACTGATAAGTTATCAGTAATTATGACAAATTAAAAATTTACAAATTGCACATATTGCTTATCAAATCATTAAAAAATTACTATTTTTAGATATAGACATAAAAAAAATATGTTTGCAATACATTTATGTATTATTTATGGCTTCTCCGTCGGCTGTCGAACGGAAATATTTTAAATAGTTACGGTAGACGCCATAATAAAAATAAAAGCATTTGTAAACGTATGTATTCACATTGTCATAAAATACAAGGCAATACACTTAGAAGAATAACATGTTATGCTGGCAGTAATCGCTTTTACTAGACAAAATTGTACTTGGAGCCATGCAAGAATGCCGTTCAAGTGTAAATATATATATATATATATATATATATATATATATATATATATATATATATATAGAGAGAGAGAGAGAGAGAGAGAGAGAGAGAGAAAGAGAGTTGAAAGAAATATAAGCCAATAAAGCTTATTACAGCAAAACATTGTCTTTTTATATTAGAGCATTCATGATTCATTCTTTAAATATCTGTCTGAAACTATGTTATGTTTTAGTTTTGCAAAATTACATTATCTCATCGTTATATGATTTATAAATTGAAATGCAATATTAATATTATATACAGCTGTGTGCAAAAAATAGCACCATCAATTTTTGATGTAATTTTTAAAAATAAAAAAACAAACTAATGTAATAAATTGGAAAAAAATTAATATATAAAGTAATGAAATAATAACTATAAAACTACATTTTTTTAATTCAACCTAAAAACAAAAATACAGTATTGAATTAAACAAAAAAATCAGCATTTCGACTGTACAAAATAATAGCACCATATCAGTTTTTAGAGAAAATTCTTAGTTAATAGTTGTAAAATTAAACTATTTTAAATTAGAGCCTTTAAGAAGAACAGAAAGGCTCTGACGATGATGGCGTAGCCATCGAAATGCATCAGCCGATATAATTATAGTTTATATAATTATAAATAATAATGGAACAATAAGTGATTATTGAACACTTTAAATTATTGTGCTGTTGGGGTTAAAATTCATTTGTGTAAAGTGAATCAGCCACAATTCCAAAACAACAAATCGTAAATACTTCTATCGAATATATATATATATATATATATATATATATATATATATGTATATATATATATATGTATAATATATGGAGTTTTTTTAAGCGTGGCAGAATTTTAAATTGATCCCTATCGAAAGTTTTATCTAACCCACGGGCCACCAAACTAAAAATCTTCGAAACCTCTTATAGACCCCCACAACATTAATTTTTAATGATTTATTTATGTGTTACAAACAAAAAAAAGCTTTTACTATTTTTATGCATTTACGAGTATTATGCAATTTTACATTTATTAATACGAGGTCAGACAATTAAGTAATGTGACAAAATTCAAAAATCGAGTATATTTAAAAATTAAGGTACATCGCTGCGATCCCCTTCAAAGTAGTCCCCTCCCGCATCTATACACTTATTCCAGCGAGTTTTCCAGTTTTCGTAACAATTCTGGAACACTTCTTGTGGGACCTCTCCGAGTACCCTCGTCACAGATTCTTGGATATCTTCAACGGAGTCAAAATGTCGACCTTTGACGAATTTTTTCATATGGGGGAATAGGAAAAAGTCGCAGAGTGACATGTCCGGTGAATAGGGCGGTTGTGGTAACGTTGCGATGCCTTAAGACGCCAAAAACTGAGAGACACTGAACGCACTGTGACAGGGAGCATTGTCGTGATGCAGAACCCAAGTCTTCGCGATCTCTGGACGCACTCTGAGCACCCTTTTTCGTAATTTTTCGAGCACATTGCGGTAGAATACTTGATTTACGGTTTGTCCAGATGGTACGAACTCTTTGTGAACCACCCCTTTGCTGTCGAATAAGCACATCAACATGGTTTTCACTTTGGACTTGCTCATTCTCGCCTTCTTTGGCCTTGGTGCTCCAGGGGACAGCCACTGTTGGCTTTGTCGTTTAGTTTCGGGGTCATATTGAAAGAACCAACTTTCATCACCAGTAATAACTTTTTTTTTTAGTAATAAATTTCTCTGTTCCATTTTCGTGACATGCACTACTCGCGCGTTGTTACAAAACACTAAACAGCTGGCGAAGAAATGATCGTACGAGGGTGGTCAAGGTCTCAATCGAGAGAGTAGGGATCTGCTATTACGGTGGCGGAGTTACAGGTTCGCAGTGTTACCACAGGCCAAGAAAAAAATCGATATTACTTAATTGTCTGACCTCGTATATTTCATAACAATTTTATAATAATCATTTTAATATTTTTTCTGACTAACAACCATTGAGACTGACGGGCTTGATGATTCTTAGCAAGATTAGCAATTATATTTGTGATATATAATAATTTTTTCCATCGACCCCCTAGCCTGGATCGACCACCAATAATTTTATATCGACCACTTTGACGACCCCTGATCTAACCTAAAGAAAACACCTTTATATATATATATATATATATATATATATATATATATATATATATATATATATATATATATATATATATATATATATATATATATATATATATATATATATATATATATATATATATATATATATATATATACATATATATATATATATATATATATATATATATATATATATATATATATATACACACACATACAAACACACACATACATATAAAGATGTTCTTTTAGGTTAAATAGAACTTTCGATAGAGTACAATTTAAAGTTCCATCACGCCTAAAAACACTCTCTCCTTCTCTCTCTCTCTCTCTCTCTCTCTCTCTCTATATATATATATATATATATATATATATATATATATATATAAACGTAAATAAATACCTAGTACACAAAAACATCTCTCAATTTTTTATATAGATTTTAGTTTAAAATTGTGCAAATAATTTCTTAGCAGTCCTCATACAACGTTTTTTAAAAAATTCTAAATAATAATGTCTTCATACAAGAAACAAGCGCATTGACCGTATACTGTCTCGTCATGGTTCGTTTTGAAACCTGACAAGTGAGAGATAAAGATGAGAAATTTGATAAATCACTTTAAAAGGTTATGTCTACTCAATTTTGTTTCACTAAATGAACATAATGGAAATGTGCATTTTTCAAATACTTTTAAATTTAGCAACACCATTTTTCAGTAATACATATATATATATATATATATATATATATATATATATATATATATATATATATATATATATTGTAGCATACATAAAAATAATAATGTGGAAATATGTTTAAATATTTTTTTAAATTTTGTAAATATTTCGTATCACAGCTTTTTCATATAAGAATCATACAGTTTTAACAAATTTCATATTGACAGTCTGTGGTCGGTTAATTTTCTCTGTAATTTAATAACTGAACAGCTCAGCATCAATAAAAGCATGAATTAATTTTTTTCTACGAAAAACTTCTGATAAATACAAGAATACGCAAAAATACCGAATGAAATTATTTTATCAGCAGTTCCTGGACTAGAACAGTCATCACTTTTAAATCAAGCGTTGTGACAAAAAATTATTCATTTCTGTAGATTCTTTTAAATTTAAAAAATGAAATATGTAAATAAACACTGATTTTATAATAATTTCAAGTGTGTATACATTTAATTGGGGCACTCTGTATATATATATATATATATATATATATATATATATATATATATATATATATATATATATATATATAAGTGTGTGTGTGTGTGTATGTATGAAAAGTTATTAATTTAATTGATATACTCACAAGTAAATGTTTTTTCTTCATTAAATTAAAATATTTTAAGAAATGTTTCCTTACTTTATTTTTGTGTATTAACTTTCTATAGACGACATCTAAATTATCGACAAATAAAATTCAATAAATTAAAAATATTAATTGACTACAAACACATAACACGAATTAAACTTATGATTGTTTATAAATAATTAAATTATATTTACTTTTAAAACATTTAATTCGTGATTAAATATTTAATATCACAAAATATTATTTTTCCATCTTTCAACCGTATTTCAGTTTTTTGACACACGATTTCCAAAAATTCTCTTATCTTATCTTTTATTGACTTTGTCTGACTGTTTTAATCCGTATATGTTTTAGTAATAACTTTAGTAAACAGTTTAAAATTGATAGTTATAGTCGTTTTTCTGAAACTTACCAAATAACTACGATTTAAAAACGTATCGTAATTTAATAACAAAATCACTTAGATAAATTAATCGTATTAAGAAACGCAACGTTTAATTTAATCAGCAATAATTTTATGTCAATGATCACGAATAACACAATTACGTAAAAACGGTTTCACATGTTCAGCACTGGTAAACACAACCGAAACATGAATAGTTTTTAAGATATAATTTCTTTTCTAGAGAAAAAAAGTCACTTTTCCAATCAAAAAATAAAACGTCCAAATCTGGGTTAATAAAACCAACAGTTGTATCAGGTAAAAGTTTGTACGAAATAAATTTATACAAACAAAGGTGTGAACTCATCAGCATGCAAGACTAGTGGTTGCTTAACAAGAAAACCCTCTTGATTTTTTCTCTTGTTTACATTTTTTATTAGAATTGCTTATTTGATTTTCTATATAAATGAAAGTGGGCAAATAATTGTCATTATAAAATCAATACACGAAAATAGATCTCAAATGGTAAACGGAAGGAAATAATTATAGATTTTTTTTAATTTCTAGAGAAGCATGATGAACACTAGGCACAAAAAGCCTGCGTACATTTATCAATACGGGAATATTTGTCAATAAAAGAAATGTATTAATTTCAATTTGAAAACAGACATTTTTTTATTAATTCCATAAACTACTAATTCTTTATATGTGGCAATTCAAACATTTTAAATTTATAAAAAATAAACTAAAAAAGAAAAAACACAAGAATTCATACAAATTCAGTAGAAAAAGTTTGTGTACAAATTTTATTAGACAATAAATCCCCGAATTTTTTTGCAATATTTGTACTCATTATTTTTTTTAAATTACCACAGTTTTATGTCCAGTTCGTACGTTGTAATAAAGCAATAAAATATTATTTTTAATAACTAATAGTAAAGTTTCTCGCAAAAAATTAATAAGATGAAATTACAAAAAAAGAAATTTCTGTTAATGAACGTAAAATTGTTCTTAACCGTTTGAGTGCCAAAGAGCGCGATCGCGCTTGTTTTACATCTATTTAGTTAAATTTGGCACTAAAAGGGTTAAGTAATGAAAAGAAGGGGAAAAAGTTTTCGTTAAATAGGAAAGGTTGTTGGAAGACAACATTCGTCTATTAAACCCTTTCACCATTAACGGGACCTATGTGTCCCATAAAATTTGTTGTTACTATTGGGACAAATATGCCCAACTTAAACTACCGATGAGACATATGTGTCCGTAATTCAAATCTGAAAATAAAAATCATTTTTTTTGCCCAAAAATAGATTACTTAACACGTTCTCTGCCATGCTGTTTATGAGGAGGTGTCATTTCTAGGCCACGTGTACCGTTTTTGGTACACGGTAACAAGTTTAATAATTTTGTATAAATACCTATTTTTTTCTCGTTTTTGAGAGAATACGAGGGTCGTTTGATAAGTCCGTGTAAATTCCGAAAGATGGCACCACTGGTGCATATCGAGGTTATTTTTAATTAGTAGCACCTCTTGGAAGAACACACATCAAGTTTCAGCCATATCGGTCTATTTCTTTGTGTTTGACAATCGTTGGAATCAAGGAAATCGAGTGATTGTCAAATAATGGACGAAAAAGAATTTCGCGTGTTGATTAAACACTACTTCATTAAAGGAAAAACGCCTCAGGAGACTAAACAGTCGTGTGAAGTGTTGCAAGAACGGTTTGCAGCTGTTTCAGCGAAATCCGCAGGACTTTAAGCGTCGTTTCATCACTGTAGATGAAACATGGATACACCACTACACTCCTGAGACCAAAGAGCAGTCTAAACAATGGGTTATCAAGGGAGAATCTGCTCCGAAAAAGGCGAAGACAATTCCTTCGGCCGGGAAGGTTATGGCGACTGTCTTTTGGGATTCGCAAGGAATAATCTTTATCGACTATTTGGAAAAGGGTAAAACTATTACAGGTGCATATTATTCATTGTTATTGGATCGTTTGAAAACCGAGTTGCAAGAAAAACGTCCCCGATTAGCCCATAAAAAAGTCCTCTTTCATCACGACAACGCATCAGCTCACACCTCAGCAGTTGTGGCCGCAAAACTAATGGAAATAGGGTTCCAAATCGTTTCACATCCCCCCTATTCTCCAGACTTGGCTCCATCGGACTATTATTTGTTCCCTAATATGAAGAAATGGCTCGCGGGAAAAAGATTTTATTCGAACGAGGAGGTGATTGCAGGAACGAATGACTATTTTACAGACTTGGACAAATCCTATTATTCGGAAGGGATCAACAAACTAGAGCAGCGTTGGATGAAGTGTATAAGCCTAAAAGGAGACTATGTTGAAAAATAAAAACGATTTATTCAAAAAAATGAAGCAGTTTTTATTTTTACACGGACTTATCAAACAACCCTCGTATATATTATTTTCATAATTATAAATATTACAATGACAAAATGCGCAAAATAACAATAATAAATTAAATTTATTTCATTTTGAATAATTGAAATAAAAAATATGTTTCTATATTTGACTTATATTTTCATGTAGCAATGAATTTTGTTAAAACATGGAATGCATAAGTATGGCTTATTAGGGCAATCATTACAAAAAGTTGTCACCCTTTTTGTGGTATTTCGCGCGATTTCACTATTATAATTTTTCACACATTTTGCTTAGCATGATTTGCAGCGGTACCTTTTTGCTGGTGTGCCGCTGCCTTTTTGTAATTCATGGCGTTTTCTAAAAGGCGGGAGGGGGTCATCAACTTCAGTATTTACATCATTATCTGTATTACATAAATATAAAATCAGTTTCTTTCTGTATTGTAAAAGTGAAGCTGAAGTGTTGTTTTTTGCATTATACAAAATCCACGCATTCACAACTGCCGTATTCAATAAACGTTCGTTAACAATACTGTCAGAAGAATCAAACCGAATATTTTCGTTCTCGTTCTTCATTTTTAGTAGGGCAATAGGAATTAGAAAATATGTTACTGAATGGATGAAAATTTCTGGAAAACAACAGGCTAAAAAATATTCACAGTTTTTACTTATAAAGCGTATTTCTCATAAATTATAATATAAATGAATATCAAATATAAAGTTCCAATAATTCTTCAACTAACTTTTATTTTCTTATGGTAATTCAAATATTACAACAAGCACTTCAAAAGCAAACAATGCAAACTACAAAGCGAATAGCTAAAGACTGAAATTTACACTGATAACTAATTATCACGTTGCGTGTGCCATTATCAGTACACGACTCAAAAATTGCTGTAAACATCATTACATCACATGAGACAATGCCAGCAATTACTTTTAGATGAAAACATCTTAAATTAAAAAATTCAGCTTGACGTACAAATGCATTTTAGCGTGTACCGAAAACGGTACACGTGGCAGGGAACGTATTAAGTAACTCAAACGATCATCAAACGAAACAGAAGTTTTAAAACTAAAAATATTTAATCCATGGCGAAGGAATTAAAGAATAGTAATCAATTTTAAATCCACATCGAAACCGCTTTCTAGCCGACCTTCGAAGTTAAAATTTAGATAATGGCGTAAGATTGTAGCTTCAATGAAAAAAAATCCCTAAATAACTGCATCCCAAATTGCAATATACGAGGGTTGTTTGATAACTATGGTAAATTTATTGATTGTTTAATTTAATTAATTGATTAATTTAATTACATTTTTCAATTTAGTTTTTCTTACTCTTTTACCATACTTATCAAACGACCCTCGTATATTGAAGTACTATTTAAAAAACAAATCTGTGCTGATATTGTGTGAAAAATATTAAAAAAGGGTGGGTATTATGGAAAAAAATCCTCAGTTATAACACATATCTTATTAAATCGTTATTGGTCTCAGTCAATGCCTGTACATTTATAATAAATTTCTCAAAATTGAACATGAATAATAAACGGAATTTCCGCTTTGTAATATACGAATTTAAGAAGTAAAATAATCTAGGAATTACTGTCAAAAACACATATAAAATGTATACTAAGGATACAATGTCCGAAAAATATGCAGAAAGTGGTTCTCTAGATTTTGTATTAGAAATTCAGCCTCGAAAATGACTAAACTGATGACGACATAATTCGTATGGAAATAACAAAAAATACCCAAAGTAAAAAATTACTAAACTTATATGTGTATTGGGAATACCGAAATCAACAATACATGAGCACTTGTGGAAGATAAGTATGATAATAAACTGCCAATAAAATATATCAGTGCTTCAATTAATTAAAAAAAAATTAATGGACAGTATCAGGACGTGTTTCATTGCTTAACAGGAATAAAAATAATCCATTTCTTATTTAATTGCAGGCGATGGAAAATGGATACTACAAAATGACGTGAAGAGAAAAAAAATATTTAAACCTGGAAAATTTGTCCATCCTATCTCAAAACTTTGATTAAATCCAAAAAGATAATGCTTTACATTAGACAGAATTATAAAAGCATAAGTTTTTATAAACTACTCGGGAATGAGATCTTATGTTGCAATATGTTGCGTCCACAAGAACACTCTGAAAGTAGCAATTCAACTGAAAAAATCTCTCCTTGACTAACAGGCATGAAGTTGTGTTTCATTAAGATAATGCATGATCACATGTTGCAATTAACATGTAATGATAATTAAAAAACTTCGATTAGAATCTTATCAATCACTCATCTAATATTACGACATTGAACTGTTATTTATTCCGTTTCGATCTTTATAAAATTATATGAATAGGGAAAAAATAAATTTATATAAAGAAATAAAAATTATGTATTGAGGTCTTTTCTGTATACAAATCAACCTTTTGTGAAGATAAAATAATTTTTAAAAAAATACAATACGAGGGTCGTTTGATAAGTATGGTAAAAGTGAGAAAAAGTGAATTGAAAAATGTAATTAAATTAAATAATAAATAAATTTACCATACTTATCAAACGACCCTCATATAGTAATAAACAATAATTGACACAAAATACATTTTCAAACAGAATATACAAATACATTTCAGAACAGAAAATATGGGATAGCCTAAATGAGACTGAGGATAGCAAATGATGATAAAGAAATAAGTGTATGTCTAAATCCTTCAATCTCATTTGGACAATCTTATACTTTTCTATCAGTCCAATAGATGATACAAAAACAAATATAAAATTATAAATGTTTGATATATAATTCCAGTAAACAAAGTATTAGGTCTTGTAATATGAAATGACAGATTTTTCTTTGATTTCTAATTGAAAAATCCGACCTTTCATATTACACGACCTAATAAAATGAATTTAGATGTGAAAATTTTAACTATTGTAATAGTTTATTCCTCCTACGTATAAAATTAAAAAAGGTTATAATAATTAAACTTAAATACACATTTTATGATATTAAATATTTATCCAGAACTTTCTAATTTTAATGTATAGTCTAATAAAAACTCACTTTCTTTACAATTGCAATTCACAAAACAGAGATTATGAAATGTATTAAAATATATTACTCAACAAATTCCAATAAAGAACTACATGTACATTATAAAAAAATTCTGACATTCTTTTTGAAAATTGTGAGTATTTATTATATAGTCATCCAAAAGTGGTGTCTAGATTTGTGTTTTATTAAAAAGAAACATGTGTATAGATTGAAGTATAGAGAAGCATGTGTATAGATTCTTTTTAATAAAACACAAATCTACAGGTCATATTTAGATGACTCTATATACCGAGAATTGCCAAACTTTTATACGTTGAGGGGCGACTTTTTTGTGAAAGTGTACCTGAGGGCGACTTTTTTGATGGAAGGGTACCTGAGGGCGACTACGTTTTTTTAGAATGTACTTATAAATTGGTGACTTTTTTTCATTAAGACACGAACTGACGAAGACATTTTACTATGATTACTATTAAATTACCTTTAAATAATTATTTTCTATAACTGGTCCTGAATTTTAAAAAAAATTCAAGAAAATATAGAGAAAAAAGAAAATTATTGTTGTAGAATTGTATTAAAATAAATTAGATATAAATTTTACAAAAAAAATTACAACGTAAAAAAAATAGATTTTTTTATTTTGATGACACTTGGCATTGCTAGTTTCGGCAAGTTTATCAAAATTTGGCTCGTATGAACTTAAACTAATTCTTAAACACGATTCCAAACGTAGATCCGATAATTGTGACCTATGTTTAGTTTTTAACGCATTCATGCAGGAAAATGCTGATTCTCACAAATATATTGAACCAAAAAATGCATTGAAATATAAATTTATCACTATAATTTGTCAATGTTCACGTCAGCTTCGCGGACAACTTCCAGAGGCCTTGCAGTCGGCCGGTCGACGTCTTGACCGCCCCTGCTATATACCAGGAGTAGTTAACTTCATTATATATATGATCGATAATTTTTCTTAAAAATGTGTCGCGATCTACCTACTAAAATCTTGACATTTAGCACATTCAAACATGTGTCTTGTGTACTAATAAGTGACAATAGGTGAGGGGGTATTAAACCAACATGATATTATATATTATTAATAATATTTATTAATTGAAAAGTAGCCTCAGAAAAAATACAGATTAAATTTTATTTTCTTATCTTATCATTGGTGTGTATCCAGATAATGATAATGAATCTTCAGTAAGGGAATGAGTAAGTAGGGAACGATGTTTATTCTTCGTGAACTTTAAATATGAAAAAGCCGATTCACATAAGTATGTAGATCCAAAACAAGATTAGAAATATTCGCTACATTTGGTGATATTGAGATACTTTTCTCGATTGACATATTTCCAAAAATCTTCCTCAAGTTCTCTGGATTGTAAGATTGAATTAGTTTGTAAAGTTATAATTTCATTTTCTAACGCGTTTTTTTCAATATTAAATGTGTCAGAAATTTTTGCGGCAATATGTTTTACATTTAAATCGCTTCGCAATTGACCAAAAATCGCTTAGCGATCGACTTGTTAGCCACCCCTGCTATATACAATATATATATATATATATATAAATATATATATATATATATATATATATATATATATATATAGATATAGAGAGAGAGAGAGAGAGAGAGAGAGAGAGAGAGAGAGAGAGAGAGTTTTCTAATAAGAGTATCAGAAGTTTGACAGCTGGTGGCAGCCATGTTTGATTTTTTTAAGTTCATTTTGACATTTCAACTCAGTATAGATTGGCTAATTATCATGGAATGTTTAACATTTCAACAACGCTTAGAAATTGTAAAAACTTATTATAAAAATCAATGTTTGGTTCGTAAAACTTATCGTGTGCTTCGTGAAATTTACCACAATTGTCCAAGTGACCGCGCCATTTATTGAATTATTGAAAATTTTTAAAACAATTTTACTCTATATGATACAGCAGTGCCTGTAAAACTAAGAAATGGAAGAAGTAAAACCAATATTGCTTCTGTTGAAAATTTCAAAATGAAACTGGAGATTACATTACAGTAAATGGAGTGCATACCCGAACTATGATTCATGATTTTTTTAAAAAAAATGATTGAAAATGGTTTGCACGATATGTGGTTTCAACAGGACGATGCTACGTGCCATACATCTACGGAGACAGTAGACTTATTAAAACAAAAATAATGAGTCCATTATTTCACGAAATAGATCAATCAATTAGCCACCAAAATCATGTGATCTAACTTTATTGAATTATTTTCTGTGAGGTTATGTGAAATCATTGATTTATGCTGATAAACCGCAAACAACATAAGCATTAAAAATAAACATTGAAGTGTAATTCGTGAAATTGGACAATTATGTGAAAGAGTGACTGAAAATTAGACTAAACAAATGCATTATGGCAAGCGAAATCGTGGTGATCATATGGTAAAATTATGTTCCATCATTAATTCCATAGAATATGCTTAAAAATAAAAAAAAATAACTAATTAGTTAAATACTTTTTGTTTTATTTCCATTTAAACTTCTGAAGCGCTTATTGTAAAATCCTACATAATGTAACTTGTCAATGATCATAATAAATATACAAATACGTGAGTCTGGTGAAAACAATGCTTAAGAATTCATGAATGTAAAATATTCACGATGGTAAATGAAAACGGTGACTATAAGTGCATTTACAACAGTATGTTTTTTTGTACAAACACTATTACTTTCCAAATTTTTTATGGTGATAACAAAAGTAATAAAGTGCATATTCATTACAAAGTGACAGTCTAGTTTAAAAATATGCACTTGTATACAAAATAAACGAGTCTTTTAAAGCATTTCACTATGCAAAATATGTTTGTTGCAAATATAGTTAGTTAGAAAAGTAACCGCCCACTTCTTATAGCGAAAGAATATTACTTGATAAAACTTATACTAAATAAGAATATTTCATAGTTAAGTTTTTGATTTTCCATTTATTTTTTATAACTCTTTATTTGTTAATACAGAAACACACATACGGTACTTATCGAATGATAATAATCGCTTTTATGAAACCTGATTAGCAAAATTAGTTCGTGTAATATGGAATGTCGGATTTCTCATAAATCACAAGTTGATCGTTCAAGTGATTAGTTATATGTTTAAAAGTTATAAGTTTTTATGTGCTCATTTAAACTTCATACAGTTCTCAGTTGGGTACCGTTATTTTTTTAATTTTTTCTGGATAACTGTTATTTTTACAAAAGTTTTGTATAATGGTATCGATCGAGGAATTAACCCTTTGCGATAGAGGATTTTTTCAACTGTACTTCTCGCTAAAACGAATATATGTACTCTCGCTGGGCGACATTCGACCTAGTAAACAGAAATGTGATGCCGCTTGTATGGCGGCATCGACCGCAAAGAGTTAAAGGTTATTTTTTTACGAATTCAAAATGGGTAATAACGCGCCACATACCGCTCGCAATATCAACACTACTCGTATGTTTGGCGATGATGAACGAACCGTACAGAGATGGTTCGAAAAATTCCGTTGTGGAGAAAAGGACGTAAAGAATAAGCCTTGCGGAAAACTACCTGTCTTTTTCGATGATGACGTTCTTCGAGCGTTGGTGGAAGCTGATCCCTCTCGAACATTGTCTTCTCTCGCAGAAGAACTTGGAATATGTTGCAAAATCATCGGTAATCATCTCAAGAACATGGGAAAGGTTAAAAAGCTCGACAAATGGGTTCCTCATAATTTGAATGATCAGCAAATGCAGCGAAGATTTGAAATTTATTCGCTTTATTTGAGGAACAATAGGACACTCTTTTTGAGAAGAATTGTAACCTACGATGAAAAATGAATCAGCTACGACAACAAAAAGCGATCAGGATAGTGGGTTAATCGTGGTGAATATCCAGGACATACACCGAAGTCATCTCTACATAACCAAAAGATTATGGTGACAGTATGGTGGACTGCAAGGGGTACCGTTCATTATTCATTCTTGAGGCCTGGACAAACAATAACTGCTCAGTCATATTGTCTTGAAATTGAAAAAAATGCATAGAAAACTTGTTCAAATAGACTCTGTATTAACCAATAGACATGAACTCATCCTCCTTTACAATGCAAGATCGCATGTAGCGCAAATAGCCTTGCAAACGGCTACGAAATCCGACCGCATCCTCCATACTCGCCTGATCTTTCACCAACAAATTACCACTTATTTTGCAGTTTGGAACACTACATACGAAATAAGATATTTTGTAACATGAATAAAGTCAAAAGGACCTTTACAGACTTTGTGTCCTCTAAAGACCGCGATTTTTTCAAGAGAATTTTTCTGTTGAAACGCGTTGGCAAGAGTGTATACAAACTAATGGTACTTATTTTGATTAAGGGGTTATACGCAGTTAGAAATTTCAAAAAATCGATTTTTTGCATTTTCGGAATGCACATATATTTGAGTATATTCTCTGAAAATTTGAAGTAAATCCGATAAATATTTTCGGACATACACCTGAATTTGTAAAAAATTTTTAACTATGTGTAAACTACTTCCGAAACTTCAAACGCGTTTATCTCAAAACGGTGTTTTCATAGTCGGTGATCTCGGTATCTCAGAAATGGCTGAACCGATCGGTCTCAAATTTTCACACAATCTTCTCAAATATATTCCTCAGGTATTGAACGAAGGAATAAGGTTTACAAAAATTATTACTATTTTTTTAAAACAATTTGGAGCGAAAATTTTAGTAAAAAACGAAAAAATTTTTTCAAGTAGACGCCATTTTGTCAAAAATAAAAATTTTTATTATTCCTTCGTTCAATACCTGCATTAATCTATCCTTTAAAAGAATTGACCATATTTTTTGATTTCAAATAATCCAAACCGCTGATATGGAGATCACCGCCAAGCGCTTTTTTTTGGAGGTCGTTCGGGACATCGTCTGCAGGAGGGGTGCACTTCAATATTTTTTTATGATCGACATGTTATTTTATTCTTGAAAGTAGGATCTATTCAAATAACCATAATTTGTAATTGCAAAATAAATACTGTTTCTAAAAAAAATTCCTAAAAAAACGTCGTTTTTGCGCCTCGCAAGTGCGTATAACCCCTTAATAAAATGTTTATTTGAATTAAAAAATCAATTTTTATTTCTCTTTGAATAATCCGATATTTTATTTTACACGACCTAATACTTACAGTTGGTACTGATAAAAATTATAAAATCATTTTAAAAATTAAAAATTATATAAACATTCTCCCTTATATAAAAAAACGAAAAACAAATTTCGGCGTATCAAATAACAGTTCCAAATAATATAGTATTACTCACGATATTACTCATTGATTTATTTGAAGACATGAAAGACAATAGATTCGATAATATATGCATTGTAAATAAGTATGTCTGTCGTACATGACATAACATCAAACACGTGGATTGTTGTTACCTGTATATACATTGAGTCCATATGCATAGTTTGGCAAGTCTAGTGATTGGCACACCCGACACGCGCCCTAAACATAGGTGCGTCCGATAGAATTACTTTATGTCTTCACCGAATAATGCGAATATGTTTAATAACAGTTTTTCCGTTAGAGATATATAGTTGAAACAACGGCAAATTCGATACGTGACTTGAAGATGTCAGATCACATGTATGTAAGTATTTCAACGAGATACAATATTCGAACTAGTAATAAAGTAACATTTAAATAATCATATTCAATCTATATAATTATATATGTATATTACATACTAACACATGACAATTTGAAATCACTAACTATGTGTTATTACATATTTATTAAATAAACAAGCTTCTACAGTTACATGACTTTTTTAAATTGTATTTGCGAAAAAACACAAATTCGTATTTAATTTCATATCTATAAGATATATAAACGAAAGTAGAACGAAGAATGAATTAATTACAAAATTTTAATTAACATATATATATATATATATATATATATATATATATATATACACACACACACACACACAGGTGGGCCAAAAGTAACTTCCTAACGAAATAAATTCGTAATGTTTTTATTATAATTTTTAAAGTTTTTGTTTTTTACGTATTTAAATACAAAGAAAATAATATTAAATATGAATAAATATACACTGCAAGAAAGAATTAAAATAGTGGTATTTCACTATGAAAGTTAGAGGAGTGTTTCGCAAACACAAATGAAATTTCGAAGATTTTACAATACTAGGAATTCGCCTTCTGGTGCAACCATCTACGCAAAAATGCGAAAATTTGAAGATACTGAGGCAGTGGCAGATAGCAGGAGATCAGACAGACCAAGATCTTCAAGGAGTAATGACAATATTGAGTCTGTAACGGAGAATACAACAACTTCCACATCGACAGATGCTTGAAATTTTTTTCATATCGAATCTTGGAGATGATGCTAAAGAAACTTGGTTCTAACAGGATGGAGCTACAGCTCACTCTGCCAGAGCCACAATGAACCTCCTACGGTCAATATTCAATAATCGAATAATGTCAAAAAATTCAAACTTTAGGTGGTCGTCAAGATCACCGGATTTGATGACTCCTGACTTTTTTCTTTGGAGCTACCTAAAAGATAAGGCTTACGTTAATAAGCCGAAAAATTTAGCAGAACTGAAGAATAACATTCGAACGGAAATAGCAACAATATCAACATTAACATTACAGCCAGTAACAGAAAACGTGTTAAAAAGAGCACACACTTGTGAACGCTCTAGAGATCAATATTTAAAAGAAATTATTTTTAAAACGTAATCAAAAAATCATGTTTTAACTTAAATTTATTTTAAGATCAATAAAATTTGTTTTATCTTATATTTTGATATTTTTTTTAAAAAAAAGATAAAAAATAACTTTTGGCCCACTCTCTCTCTCTCTCTCTCTCTCTCTCTATATATATATATATATATATATATATATATATATATATATATATATATATATATATATAACAGAATTAAATGTTTTTTTAATATTATTTAATGTTGTATCATATAAATTATTAAATATGAATAAGAATTTATTAATATCATATAAACAAGACCATACAGGTTTTTAATAATTATTATTGCGTAAAAATTTCAAAATTCATTTAAATAGATTTATATGTAAGCATATACACATACATACAATACATACGTATGTATGTATGTGTGTGTGTATAATATATACATATATACATGTGAACAAAAAAAACACTAAAAATTTTCTAATACCCTCTATCACCATTCCTTTCAAATATTTGAGAAGGGCTAAACAAAATGAATAAAAAAATCGACGGAAGTTGTAAAGAAACAACAACTAACATAATTACAGAAAAAATTGAAAAAAATTATTATATATGTTTTTCTAAACTAAATGATAAATAAAATTATACTATTTAACAGACGAATAAAAATATAATGAAATATATTCATAATTTTGAGCAAAACGTTTTAATATTTAAACTAAGTATCATGTTGCACTTGAAGGAGAAGGTATTCATAGTGTATCCTACAATTCCTTACATTCGATAGTGACACAATTATTCCTAACCAGAAAATAATTCAAAAATGATAGACTATACAGTGATGTATAAAAACATGTATCTCAGAACAACAGGAAGAGAAAAATAAAATACTATAAATTTGAAAACAAGAAATAAAAATAAAACATAATAAAAAGAATAACACCTGACTGAAATGAACAAAAAATGAAATAGACATCGAAAGTTCATCTTAATAAATAAATTAACATAAATACATTGTCAATGTCACGTTATATTGGTTGTCAGAAAAGTCATGACGCATTTTGACTATGTTTTTCAAATGTCATTTATTTATATAAAGTACAATAATATATATATATATATATATATATATAAATATATGCACACTCATGTGCAAAAGTGAACATACAGGAAATATTTATAAACGCATTAAATTTAAAATTATATTTGAAAAAAAATATTCATTTTAAATTTTTCAGAAAGTTGAATGAATAAAATATTTTTGCTTGTATGTTCGCTTTTGCACATGAGTGTATATACTAATTTAATAACAGAAATCATATTTCTGATATTTGTATTATAAATATGACAGCATTTACATTACAATAAACGTTAATATATTAAAATAAACAAATATTATATATAAGGAATCTCGCTAAACGAAATTATGTAGAATTTAACATCTCAACTATTTTTACTAATAAAACAGCATCATACTGTTTGAACACTACTGACTTTAATTCGATTCACGAGCATAAATCTCAAATTACGTATTTTGAAATAAAAAATAATAATTCGTACTACATTAACAATTTTGTCACAATTTATTTTCAATAATAATCAGGGATTATTCACTCACAGTCACAAATGGAAATTATCTGGAAGTGCGTAATTCCACTCAAACACATTATTCATTTATACATACTTTTTAAATAGCTCACAATTATAATTATTTCCATACAAACGACCAAGTAGCACTCTAAACAAACAACTCCTTTAAAAGGTATTTAACGTATTATTACGTGACTATAGTCGGCATATAATTAAGTAGGTCATTGTCAATTATTGTTATTGAAAAGATATATGAAATGAATTTCCCTACAGAATACTAAATGGAATTCAGGTGAAGAGAAAACGATCATTAACTAAAGATATATAAGTATATATGTTCTCGAACAAGTGTACATTAGTACATATCTTACAAACATGCATACAAACACACATACACTATAATACATATACATATATATATATATATATATATATATATATATATATATATATATATATATATATATATATATATATATATATATATATATATATATATATATATATATATATATATATATATATATATATATATATATATATATATATATATATATATAGTATTGAGCACAATAGTAGATATGGAATGTATTAACAATAAGAAAATATATTCTAAAACAAGTTTCAATAGTTTCTGGATATTATTTATTATTATTTAGGACAAATAAACTATAAAATTTTATTTCAAAAGAATATTAACAACCTTATATAAGTAAATAATGCATGTTTGAACATTTATCTTAAATAATCTTCATATTTATACAAATTTCTTGACTCTCTCCTATACACACACAAACATATATATATATATATATATATATATATATATATATATATATATATATATATATATATATATATATATATATATTGACATATATATAACATTCATTGGTATTTATATATATATATATATATATATATATATATATATATATATATATATATATATATATATATATATATATATATATATATACGAGGTGTGATCAAAAAGTAAGGTGAATTTTGAAATTTAGCGGGCTACATCCGTTCGATTTTCGATTTTTTTTATTTGGTTATGTTGGTACACTCGTCTCGAATATACGTTCCAAATTTCAGCTATGTAGCATGTTTAGTTTGTTGGTGAGAGGCATAAAAGTTAGAAGTGTTTTGCAGGCTCCGCGATTTTCCGCTGTCGAAAATCATGGATCAAAGAGTTTGCATTAAATTTTGTGTGAAAAATGGAATCAAGTGCTCCAAAACACTTGAAATGTTGAAAGTGGCATACGATGAGTCTACTTTAAGCCAAAAAAATGTTTGCAAGTGGTATAAACTCTTCCAAGAAGGCCGAGAAGACACCAACGACGAACCTCGTTCTGGACGCCCCAGCACGTCAACAACTGATGAGAACGTTGAAGAAGTGAAGAAAATAGTGTTGGGGAATCGTCGAATTACCATTAGAGAAATTGCTGATGATATTGGCATCTCGTTTGGTTCGTGCCAATCAATTTTAACGGGTGTTTTAGACATGAGACGTGTGTCAACGAAGTTTGTTCCGAAATTGCTCAATTTCGACCAAAAGAACCGTCGCATGAGCATCGCCCAAGAGTTATTGAATGACGTCAACGACGACCCAGATTTACTCGACAGGGTCATAACAGGTGACGAAACATGGGTATACGGTTATGACGTCGAAACTAAGACTCAATCGTCCCAGTGGAGGCATTCCGGATCACCAAGACCAAAAAAAGCACGCCAAGTTCGATCAAATATGAAGGTTTTGCTTACAGTTTTCTTTGATTGCAGGAGCGTGGTGCATCATGAGTTCTTGCCACAGGGTAGAACAGTAAATAAGGAATATTACCTGCAAGTTATGCGCAATTTGCGCGAAGCAATCCGCCAGAAATGTCCGAATTTGTGGAAAAACAAAAATTGGCTTTTGCACCATGATAACGCCCCTGCTCACACATCGTTGCTTGTGCGCGAATTTTTGGCTAAAACCAACACACTAATGATGCCGCAGGCACCGTATTCCCCAGACCTGGCCCCCTGTGACTTCTTCTTGTTCCCGAAACTGAAGAGGCTCATGAAAGGACGGCGTTTTGCAACGATTGAGGAAATAAAGACGGCATCGAAAAAGGAGCTGAACAAGATCACAAAAAATGATTTTTTGAAATGCTTTGAGGATTGGAAAAAGCGTTGGCACAAGTGCATTATATCCGAGGTGTGTGTGTGTGTGTGTGTGTGTGTGTGTGTGCGTGCGTGTGCATTCGTGCGTGTCGTGTGCGTGCGTGCGTGTGCGCGTGTGTGTATATAAATGTGTGTATGTTTATACGAGTATGTATTTTGATTCTTACTTGTAATTGAACTTATTACATATTTAAAGAAAAAACATTAATATAAAGAAAAAAAATTTTTTTTAATTTTAAATAAATAAACAATTATATACCATAAATATATGTTTAATTGTAAAACGGTCATAAAGCAGAATGTTTTTTATAAGAAATTAACAATGATAAGTAAACAATATGAATAAATTACAATAACCAAGTCCATTAGAGCAACATATAAAAAAAATGTGATTGTACATTTTTCATTTATCGGATTATCAACCTAGATTGTTCAACATGGATCAATCATCGATGCATAACAATTTTAAACTAAAAAAAATAAAGATAAATAATAAAACGCTACACATGCTTACTATGTAAAATCATTCTATAAAAGATAACAATAATTTATAACGGCCCTACTTTTATTACGAATGATACATTTATCTTAATCGTGTTCGTGTTTAATTTTCTTTTTAATCAACGATAAAAGTATTATCAGTATAAAAAAAATTAAAAGAGTATCAAATGTTCAGTTACTAACAAAACTGAATACACTTCAAAAATATCAAAATATTGTATCTAAAAATAGTTGAAAATTAGAAACAATTATCAATTTGAACATTTCATAAATGATTTTATTAAAAATTAATTAAT
This sequence comes from Neoneuromus ignobilis, assembly GCA_029203775.1. Lineage (NCBI taxonomy): Eukaryota > Metazoa > Arthropoda > Insecta > Megaloptera > Corydalidae > Neoneuromus > Neoneuromus ignobilis. The sequence goes on along the minus strand of CP092089.1, from coordinate 13,391,389 downwards.
TAAAAAATAAAATATGATAACTTATTAATTGTAGATAAGATTATTATTAAAAATCCATTAATCACAAAAGTAATGACAAAAACATATTAATTACTCTACAAAAATGGATGAAAATAATTTTGATCCCTAAAACTTTTGTGTGTATTAATTAAATGATATACAGAAAGATTCGAAATTATCAGAATGATCAGCATTAAATTTTAACAACAATGTTGATTTTTATAAAACTTTTTTTTAAAAAAATCAGTTTTTATAAGATATAAATGCAATAATTGAGCCATTGATTCTGAAAGTGGGGCAGCTCCATTTTATGTTATTCTGAGATATTTAATAGTTTGGATTTGAATGAGTTTAAAAATATTTGTAAGCAATAACAGATTTATTTTATATTTTTTGTGGTCTTATTTCATATAAATTTAATATGTAATAATGGTTATCCGTGTTAAGTGAAAAAATCATGATTTTGGTCTGCGAAAATGGACTTGCCTCACTTTCAAAAGCAATTATTTGTTGAAAACGTTGATTTTCTTTGAATGGAATATAATTGTAATAACAAAAAATTGAATATTTTATTTATTTTATTTCAACATTTCATACTTCTTTCGTTTAGCTACAATAAAACAAAAAATAAATTTAATTTTATAGGAAAAAGTGGATAAAATAAGAAAAAATATGCAGTAATAAGTTGCATGCTTATAATTACATTTCTTAGTTCAGATGGTGCAAACTTCTAAAGTATTCATGATGAATGAATGGTACATAGGGTAATAAATCCATCATATCTTTATATTTTTCTTTAGTAATAGGCCTAGTTTTCGCATTTAAAGATGATAATACTATTTTTCCGAAACTAATTGGCCTACCCCGTTTTGGTGATTAATCAAGAGTTTTAAATTGCGAATCTTTTTCCATCGATGTTTTATAAAACAATTTATACGGCGCATTTCTTGAAAATCTTATCCAGAAAATATTCAACCAATTGAGTTTCTTCATCAGTATTTTTTGTTCTTTTCAAAATTGCCTCCTCAAGAGGTTTGGTTGAATAGAAGTCTTCACTTTTCATTCCATGTAATAAAAATTCATTATGTTTGCAACATTTTTGTATTAATTTGTAATAATCCTGGGAAATATACAGCAAATTAATTTTTCGAATCGCCATTTCTACAACTCCAAAATCGTGATCGTTTGGCAAGAATGAATGTCCTGATAATAGAAATTTATGGTCAATAATATCTATATTATTGTCGCTAGATTGGACAAATTTCATCCACATTAAGGCCAACTTTATATTTCTATTTTGGCCAGTGCACATTAAGCGATAATGTGTTTTTGAGTTGTCACATTTTGTAGATGCCTTAAACAGCAAGAAGCTACTTCTTGTGATGCTCTGGATGCAACTGTTTCATCCCAGGTATACATATGAACTCCATCGTCATGTAAATAGTGGAAAACTTGATTCAAAACATACATGTGTCGTTTATAATATGCAATAAAAACTGTTAGTTTAGGGTACGGTAGTGCTGTTTGCAAATCAAAAGTAAAAGCCAAATACTTCCCTGGGTTTTTTGAGGCTAACTCTGTATCTTCTTGTAATAATTTTCCAGCTAGTTCAGCATCTTTCAAATGAAATTCATGTTGTTCCATCAGGTTCTTTTTTTCTTCGATATTACATGATGTTTTAATTTTCATATTGAGCGAATCGCATTTTTGGCACGTGTTTTTACGTGGATGATGAAAATACAAATTAAATTCTGTGTTAAAAATATTCCTATAAATTTTCTTCTTAGCATAGGTTGTATTATTTTCGTTCCATTTATCCACGTACAAATTATACATTTTTCTTATATTCAATTCAGATCTTAAATATTTTCTGTATGGATTGTGAGATCTTGTATAATGACTTTTAGAGTGGACTTGCCTCACTTTCAAAATCAACGAACAATAAATATCGTTGACCAAATAAATTACTAGTAACAAATTTATACTGATAATAAAAGATATTTATTGTGAATTGATTAAAAACATAAATTTTATGTTAATTTGTAATAAGAATTAGCTTTAACTATTTTTTTCACAAAATGGAGTTGTCCCACTTTAAAAATCAACGGCTCAATTAATATAATTCACAAATACTGCACATTTCATAAAATTCACTTTTTATTATAAAGAGTATAATTTTAAAAATATACTATGTTAAAACAGATATCGACACTTGTATTTTTTATTTTATAATCCACATACAGTCCAAAGTCAGTTGAATTTACTTCTTTGTTATCATAATACATCTTTATTATCGCCTTCTAATAAATATATACACATATATTTTTATTTCAGAACAGTGCAGTGTATTTTTAATGAATCTACTGCATGTCATGAACACCTTTCAAGGTAAGAATTTTTTACTTTCAAATAGATGACTCATTGGCCATAATTTGAAACGCTAACTAATCATAATTACGTTATTTATAAACACAATAATCAATAAACAAACATGTATTCTTAAAAACACAATTACTAACTTTGTATGAATGATAAATATCTATATTACTTTTATGGTTCGTTTGTAAAACGTCAAAATGGAGAAATAATATAAAATTGTGTATGATTTTTTTGTATAATCATATGTCTTATATATATATATATATATATATATAGAGAGAGAGAGAGAGAGAGAGAGAGAGAACAAGTAAAAAAATATATAATAAATATTAAGTTCGTAGGAGTATTTTCGGTTTTGAATTCATTAACTAAAATGACCAGAATAATATTCTTATGGAACCTTAGTCACAAAACGAATATTGTGTTTTAATAAGTCGTTGTTAGTAAAATATTTATAACTTTTTGCATATAAAGTGAAAACATAGCACATGATCAAATATGTTTTCAGTCCATAATGTTGTAGAGTTTAAAAAAGACATCATAACGGAAAGTTATTTTTCCAAATATCTGCAAGGTGTTTGAAAATGATGCAGTTATTGAACACACATATCAAATTTAATTGAAAAAAAACTCCATTCTGATGATTTTAACTCAACTGATAAAGACTTTTCCATTCTGGAAACTTTCAGCGGTTATTAACGATATTCTGAAAAAGACGATAAACAAAAATACATACATAAATCAGTTTATTATACGACAATTATAAATCATTTTAAACACCTCTATATCTTTTCAAAACTTAATGGTTTGGTACTACACGAAATAATGAAAAGAAATTTATTAGACAAAAATATACACATAGCTTGCATAAATTTGTTTTCTTGTCACGCAAATGAAATCTTTTTAAAACGAATTGTGAGAGAAGATAAAAAATTGGTTTTAGATAGTAATATAGTGAGAGAAAAACATTTGTTACCAAAAAAAATAAACTCCACTGGTGGCGACTGAAAAGGTGAAAATAAATCAAAATAAAATGATGCTGTACCACTAGTGGGATTATATAGGGTCATCCAAATGTGACGCCTAGATCTGTGTTTTATTAAAAAGAAACATGTGTATAAGGTGGTGTATAGAAAAACATGTGTATAGTTTATTTTGTTTCTGATCAGATTTGTTAAATAAAAAAGGTTTTATCTTTCATTAAGATAATTTAAAATCTCGTGTAGCTATGAAAATCTAAAGAAAATTAAAAGGTCTTAGCTAGGAAAAACTAAAGATTACCATTATATGTTTAGTATTTCCTAGCTAAGACCTTTTAATTTTTTTATATTTTCATAGCTACACGGAATGTTAAATTATCTTAAAAAAGATAACACCTTTACAATGGTGTTTGGGATTAGTACGAGGCTGTTTGATAAGTCCGTGTAAAAATAAAAACTGCTTCATTTTTTTGAATAAATCGTTTTTATTTTTCAACATAGTCTCCTTTTAGGCTTATACACTTCATCCAACGCTGCTCTAGTTTGTTGATCCCTTCCGAATAATAGGATTTGTCCAAGTCTGTAAAATAGTCATTCGTTCCTGCAAATTCGTTCCTCGTTCGAATAAAATCTTTTTCCCGCGAGCCATTTCTTCATATTAGGGAACAAATAATAGTCCGATGGAGCCAAGTCTGGAGAATAGGGGGGATGTGAAACGATTTGGAACCCTATTTCCATTAGTTTTGCGGCCACAACTGTTGAGGTGTGAGCTGGTGCGTTGTCGTGATGAAAGAGGACTTTTTTGTGGGCTAATCGGGGACGTTTTTCTTGCAACTCCGTTTTCAAACGATCTAATAACAATGAATAATATGCACCTGTAATGGTTTTACCCTTTTCCAAATAGTCGATAAAGATTATTCCTTGCGAATCCCAAAAGACAGTCGCCATAACCTTCCCGGCCGAAGGAATTGTCTTCGCCTTTTTCGGAGCAGATTCCCCCTTGATATTCCCCCTTGATAACCCATTGTTTAGACTGCTCTTTGTTCTCAGGAGTGTAGTGATGTATCCATGTTTCATATACAGTGATGAAACGACACTTAAAGTCCTGCGGATTTCGCTAAAACAGCTGCAAACCGTTCTTGCAACACTTCACACGACCTCGTTTTTGGTCGATCGTGAGCAATCGCGGCACCCACCTGGCGGATAGCTTTTTCATGTCCAAATGTTGGTGCAAAATATTATGTACCCGTTCACACGAGATGCCTACAGCACTAGTAATCTCACGCACTTTCACTCTTCTGTCATCCATCACCATATCATGGATTTTATCAATGATTTCTGGAGTGGTGACCTTAACAAGGCGTCCAGAACGTTCAGCGTCTTTTGTGCTCATATAGCCACTCCGAAAATTTTGAAACCACTTATAAACCGCACTAATCGAAGATGCAGAGTCACCATAATGTTTATCAAGCTTCTGTTTAGTCTCCTGAGGCGTTTTGCCTTTAATGAAGTAGTGTTTAATCAACACGCGAAATTCTTTTTCGTCTATTATTTGACAATCACTCGATTTCCTTGATTCCAACGATTGTCAAACACAAAGGAATAGACCGATATGGCTGAAACTTGATGTGTGTTCTTCCAAGAGGTGCTACTAATTCAAAATAACCTCGATATGCACCAGTGGTGTCATCTTTCGGAATTTACACGGACTTATCAAACGACCTCGTACTTCATTTATGTAAAAATGAATTAGTCAAAATAATAAATATTTGTGTTGAAAATTTATAAAGTTTTACTTTTAATTTTTTTAAATAATTTATCTTTTATAAAAGATTGAAAACAATTATTATTAGATAATTATTAAAATCATAAAAATGTAGTATTTCGTTGTTTACTCTCGATTTTTAAAAAACATAAAAATACTACGTAACTATCTACGAAAGTTTAAATACTTTTTCACGACACATGCAAGGCATAAGTTCTAAAAATAGAAGTTTAACAGTCTATCTACAATGTATGAAACCGTCGATAATGTCAGTTCGACAGACAAAATATTCAATTATAACAAAAATATATCAAACATATTACTAAAACGTTTAATTTGTAACCATTAATTCAATACGGAATTAAATTATTTCCAATTTTATTTGAATAATTCCATTCGACCTGATTCAATTATCAAAAACCGCAATGAAGTTAGCGAATCCTAATTAAAAAAAATACTACGCAAAATACATATATCCACTACTGTTGATTGTATCGATAAACGAAACATTGAGAACATCTACTGTTTTTATAATTCATTCTGATTGATATCGAGGTTGGCACACTATTTTCAGGTGTGCAGTTCATAGCATGCGTGAGAGAAACTTATTTAACACGAAACAAGAAGCATAAAGTATACACAAATCTGCTGTTGCGGTTACTTGGATAATAACCAAGCTTGTACAATTTATGCGGTACATGATTGACAAACTTACCCGATATACGAACGTATATACATACATATTACACACGTACATACATACATACAGATATATATATATATATATATATATATATATATATATATATACATATCAACTGTCATATTTACTTTCATATTTATTAAACCAACTAGCAACCACAAATAATATTCCAAATTGACATAAAACGCATATGTAACAATTACAGAACAAACTTCACATTTACGTTTATTTAGACAAATCTCATTAATATATATACAAGCCATATATATATATATATATATATATATATATATATATATATATATATATATATATATATACAGGAATACCTCATATAGTCCTGCTAATCGGTTCCACTGATTAGCCGGACTATTTGAAACCGGACTAATCGAAACATTAACTAAATACAAAAAACGTTAATTGGTTCCAAACAAATTTCTTTTCCTGTTTTTCAGTAAATAAAACGAGGGTAATATATTCAAATGTTCGTATGTATCAACAAAACAAAATCAGGGGTTATATATTTATTTTAAATACATTTAAAATTCAATTTCAAATGGGTTATTAAGGTGGTTGGTCATTGTCTTACAGGGACACGGGGTAAGGAGTAGTGGTCTACACTTTTGTATGGGCTAAAATAATGATTGCCAACTGCAAATAAATAATTCTGTATAGTATACATGGTATATGAACACGACTAACACGCGCATCGTATGTGTCACGTGCCTACAGTGCTGCGCCGTGATTCGTTCTGGCTGTAACTTTAAAATCATTCATTTACAATTCTTTTTCAACTAAAAACTTGCAAACGGCGTTGTGAAGATTTGTTTTACTCGAGTGATAATACTATTAAAAATATAAGCTTTACAATAAAACATCTTTTAAAAAATTCTTGGCATTTTTTAGTGGAGTTTCAATGACTTAAGTTTCAATTTATACCACACCGCCGTAAGAGCCCATGTTATAAGACACAATTTTCATGTTTTAATTTTTCTAAAACGGGATGGAGAAAAATTTCAAAAAAATTCCTGAAGAATTTGATCATTATATTCAAATTTTAGATTAATCTTATCATATTTTTTAACAGACCAACCTCCTTAAACGAATCTCATTAATATATACACAAGCCATATATATATATATATATATATATATATATATATATATATATATATATATATATATATATATATATATATATATGTATGTATATTTACAGGAATACTTCGAATAATCCGGCTAATCGGTTCCACTGATTAGCCGGACTATTTGAAACATTAACTAAATACAAAAAACGTTAATTGGTTCCAAATAAATTTCTTTCTTATTTTTCAGTAAATAAAACGAGGGTAATATATTCAAATATTTGTATGTATCAACAAAACAAAATCAGGGGTTTATACATTCATTTTAAATACATTTTAAATTCATTTTCAAATGGATTATTAAAATTTAACCCTTATCGATCGTATGTCACCTCTAACGTGACATCACAAATTTGCTCTATCAGTCATATGTCACGTGCGAGGTGACAATACTGAACAAGTAACAACGTCCTCATTGCTCAATGTATACACTGTATGTTTTTAGAGTTTAATTCTTACTCGATAGTAGACAATACGTTCGGTCATATTTCAGCAACTAATTTACTTATATTTTATTCCTCCAAATATGAATAAAAAAACTATATAAATATGAAAAGTAACAGTGATAGTTGTAATGAAATATGTGAAAATTTTGAATATTCGGCAAGTGATTTTAATTCTTGTGATAAAGGAGACAGTGATGCAAGTGTTATATTTCAGCCAAGGAAAAAAATTAGTCCCTATTCAATATTCAAGTGAAGAGGAAAGCGAAGTGGAAAGAGAAACTGTTCCTGATTGTAATGAAGATTGGATTGAAATCGACAGTGATGAAGACAATTTAACTTAAAGTATAATATTGACTGACATATTGATAGACTCTGCGAGATTCTGTTCGAATAATTTATGAGGTACTCATTTACTGCAAGTTGGCATCTTTTCCATTTTTTAAAGTATTTATGAACAACTCCAGGATATATTTCGAATCTTTTTGCTAGTTCCCGTACCGTTAACCTTGGATCTGCTTCGATGAAAACCTTAATCTCCTCACTATTAACCACTTTTGATCTACCTGACTTTGGTAAGTCTTTAATGTCTAAATCCCTAGAACAAATTTTTTTGAACCACATTTAGCACTTTCTAATTTTTATTGCATCCGTGGACATTGGTTTACATATGTTTTCGACTGCCATTGTTATATTTTGTCAAAGTTGAAACTCATAAAGCATAATGTAGCGTAACTGAGTTTCTTTTATCTCCGCTGCCATTGTTTATTTGGGGTTGAAAATGTTAAAAATATATATAATGGTTTCGAAAGAGCCAAAATTACATCATGATTTTTTTCAATGATCTCTAATATACATGCAATATTTAAACACCTGCTACAAGCACCATCTGCCAAACTTTCACTATCAAATTTAAATTCAATTGTCTACATGGATGGATACAGTTGAAAATGAAGAATCAAAGCCCCAAGAAATATTTGTCATGCCGGTATGAATTTCCAAGTCCGTCAAAACATATATTCGATTTTCTACATTTTCCAAATACACACACAATTACTCTTCGTCACACTTGCTATTTATACAATGCCATTTCACAAATCCTTGTGATACTATACAAACAATTGTATGAATTATCACAAATTTACTGCTTATAATGCTTGCCAAGTATTATTTTTTTCAAAATCAAAAACTATAAATAATTGAACAAGTTTTATTTTACTTTGTTAAAACACAAAATAAAATACGTATATATTTTGAATGTCAGGTTTATCAATACGAAAACATAAAAAGTTACATACACACATACACACACACACGCACACACACACGTATGTATGTATATATATATATATATATATATATATATATATATATATATATATATAAAGAGAGATAGAGAGAAAAAGAGATGAGGTTTTTTTAAATGTGATCGAATTTTAAACTGAATCCCTATCGAAAATATCCAACCTAAAAAACACATTTATATTAATACGTTTATAAACTTTCTAAGCGCATTTGATAATCATATAGGTGAGTTTAACAAATTATATATTCTACGAATAAAATATATTGTTAATTTCTATTCCGTATTAAATAACAATAGAATCAAAGTACAATGTTAAAAATATAATACTAAAAATTATCAAATTTATTTTATATGTATATTATTTTATCCACTAATAAATGTCTACATTATATATATATATATATATATATATATATATATATATATATATATATATATATATACACAGTAGTGTGCAAAATAATAAGTAGAAAATTTCAATTTTGTTGCAAATGAAAATTTATGAAATTTTCCACCAAGAAATGTTATGAAAACCATCTATCGGTAAGCATCTGGATATTATTTTTCTGATTTTTAGATGTGGCCTTATTTATTGCCTTGTTATTAAGGGGAACCCTCTATAATGTGTCAGATCAAATGTACATTGCTGTGTAATATAATAGATAGATCTACACTTTTCTTTCATATAAGTTTAGTGTTGTGGGTTGGATACAATTTGAAGGCGAAAAATAATTTAGTAGATTCACTTTAAAACAAAAAAATATAGATCGTGTATTTAAAACCTAATATAATTAATAATATGGGACGTGGAAAACATTGCACATCAGCTTAACGAGATTTGATAAAAAAGTTAAAAAGCAAAGGTAAAACATTGGCTAGTATTGCATAATTGTTAGATGTTCCAAAAATATGATAACGAATGCATTAATGTGCAGAAAATTACCCGAAACTTGAGGTAGACCGCGAAAAACAACAATAAAAATGGATAGGATAGTTAAAATTGCAATGGATAGGATAGTTAAAATTGGTTGTCTGATCGATTTTCAACTTCAACTAACATGGAAAGTGAACTTCATTTAAATATAAATATTAGTACAGTTAGAAGACGCCTAATAAAAAATAATTTACGAGCAATTAAGCCGAGGAAGGTGCCTTTATTATCACAGAAGAATTTAAAGAACTGATTGGAGTTTGCAAGAAAACATCTTGAATGACTTGTAACGAAATGACGAAATATTTTATGGATTGATGAAACTAAAATAAATTTATTTCGGCCGGATTCCATTATTAAATCGGTCAGACATCCTAAAAATACTGCTCTACATCCTAAGTACACTTCAAAAACAATAAAGTATAGCGATGGAAGTATAATAGTTTGTGGTTCATTTTCATGCAATTGACTTGGATCAATTCACTGGATGAAGAGCACAATGACTCAAGTGGTATATGTTGACATATTAGAAAATGTGAAGCTAAAACATGCAGAAGAAAATATGCCACTCATATGGACACTACAGCAAGACAATGACCCAAAAACTTACGTCTAAAGCAGCAAAAACATGGTTTGATCAAAATAAGATAATAGTTTTATAATAGCCATCACAATCACTAGACGTAAACTCAATTAAAAATGTTTGGACTGAGGTTAACAGCAGACTTGAAAAATAAAAATCGAACCCCAAAAAACAATAATGAGTTGTGGAAATCTGTTAACAAAGACAGGGAAAATATCCCTATTGATAAATTAAGAAGATTAACAGAGTCTATGCAGCATCGATGTAGAAATATCACTCAAAATAGAGGATATACAACTGATTATTAAATATGCATCCCCAATTAGCAAATATCAGGACAATTTTTTTTTAAAAAAAAATTATATTAAGTTTACGACTTTAATTCAAAAATATACCTATAATTTTTCACAACTACTAAAATAATTTTTATTTCGTTTTATATTGTTTTATGAGTTTTTTTTTATTTAGTAGCTCTCTTTTAGTTTTTATACACTTTATATATGTAAAATAAATTTATTTAATCAATTTTTTACTGTTAGTTTTTTAAATAATATTGAAAATAAAAAAATGCTCAGTTGTATCTATTATTTTGCACACCAGGATATGTGACCGATCGGTGATGTAGTGATTAGCATTCCAGCCTTTCATGAGAAGGAACTCCGTTCGAACTCTAGTCGAATACATAAGGCAGACGGAGCTCTTTAGCATTAGTGAAGGCAACATGTTTAAGAGAGTAAACCATAAATAAAATAATCTTCACAAACCTATCTGGTCAGCGTAGTGAATATGATCAAATACCAGTGAATATTGAGGTCCTCAGCCCAGCAGTTGACTGATATAAACTAATATTATTTATATATATATATATATATATATATATATATATATATATATGTGTATATATATATATACACCCGTCCCTCAATTTACGCGGGACATTTTTTACGCGATATTGATTTACGCGGCACTTTTTTTCGCGGTCAGATAGATTTCATTTTATATAATTTTTCATGGAATTTATTATATATCAGAGTGACGCAAATTCTCACTTGAACGTATAATTGCACGATATAAATATATAAAAGGTTGATTGTTTTGAATTACAGTAGCGATAAGGACATCGAATAAAATTTATCTACTTTTGTTTTCTAAAACGTCATTATTTTTTTGTTAAGCTATGTGAAATAAATATGTGTTTCTACAAATTTAGTAGCTTTTATTTCCAATATTTTTTCTACTGTACTGACAGACTCAATTTACGCGATTTTCATCCGCGTAAAACAAATCCACGGGGAACAGATACTACGTGTAAATTGAGGGACCGGTATATATATATATATATATATATATATATATATATATATATATATATATATAGATATATATATATATATATATATATATATATATATATTATATATATATATATATATATAGCAGAAATTCAATAGATATAGGCGGAATAGATATATATATATATATATTTAAACGTCAACCTAATTACATAATCATCGTTGATAATTAAATATTAAATCAATGTAATTCTAAAATTAAACTATAATAAAACATATTCTGGAAACGTTTACATCTCTATAAACAAATGAACAAAATTACGAGATTTATCTTTCAAATAGCAGTTTATATCATCACTTTATAAAGTCAAGTAAACAAGTACGCTTATAAAACCAAATAATACGTAAATCATCCAATTTATGTTCCTTACCATCTGTATTTTCTATTTACTTCGTAAGAAAATTTACAATGCTGTTCTGATACTCTTTTTATATCATGATTTATATGAATTAATTTCAAATTTCGATATACATTTTAATATAATTTTAATACAATTAGAACTACATAAGAAATCCAATCTTTTTTTTATTTCCTAAATAATATATAATAATTAGCATAAATTAAGAATACTTTTTCTCATCAAACCATATTTAAATACTTTTTCTATTAAAATCCATCGAAAAAAATATTTTCTTATGTCTATATAATGTCTATTTTATTTTCCTTATATTTTAGTACTATTTTTCTTAAAAAAAAAACAGAATTAAAATTGAATTTGGAAATTACTATTAGTAAATAATTTCCCTCAATATATATATATATATATATATATATATATATATATATATATATATATATATATATATATATACTGATCATCATCGTCATGGCACACAGCCCACTGCTAAGCGAAAATTTGTATATGTGATATAATTAAAAAAAGAAGACTTTTCCGAGCCTCTTACCATTAGTAAATCCTGTCACTGGTCAATATATATATATATATATATATCCATATATATATATCACAATTTCATCTCTCCATCTTTGATGTGGTCTTTGGTTTCACCGGGTCTCGGGAGATTTTATCTCTTGGTCAAGTCGAGGGTTGAGCATCCATTCCGTAACAATCTTCGTCCATCTGTTGTCTTCTCTTCTCGCTATATGTCCTGCCAATGTCCATTTCAACGATTTAACTTGCTTTATTATATCCATTACTTTTGTTTGTTCCCTTATCTATTTACTTGTTTTTCGGTCCAGTTTAGTAATTCCTAACATTATTCTTTCCATACTTCTCTGGGCAGTTAACAGTTTCTGTTTCATTCTTATGTTTAGAGTCCAAGTTTCTGCTCCATACGTACAGGCCGGTAGTACACATTGGTTATATGCCTTTCTTTTCAAACTGATTGATATATTGATTTTCATTATACTATTTAGTCTCCCAAATGTTGCCCATGTAGCTCTGATTCTCGATTTGATTTCAATGTGCTCGATAAATTACCATCGTATCTTACTTGGGTTTTGCATCACGACAATGCTCCCTGTTTTATTGGGTTCACTTGTCTCAGGTTTTGGCGTCTAAAGCATTGCAATTTTACCACTTTCAGCCCGAAATTACATGAACATGACTTTTTCCTTTCCCCCATATATTTATTTTTAAGGTCTACTTTTCGGCTTTTTCTAAGATCCAAGTTTCTGAGTAATGTTTGTAATTCCACAAGAAGTTTTTCACTTATAAGTAATATATCATCTGAATAATGTATAGATGGGATAGACTATTCTGAAGGGGATCGCACTTTGATTACCTTAATTTTCAAAATTTGATTTCTGAATTATGTCTGTTCTAAAATTGCATTAAATATTATTGGTGATAAATATCTCCTATATATATATATATATATTTTTATTTTGTCTGATAGGTATATATTTTAATATATATATTGATGAAGTTATATATATTTCCTTATATATATATACGTATCTATTATATATATATATATATATATTTTAGATATATATATATAATATATATATATATATATATATATATATATATATATATATATATATATACCTACGCACATAAGTCATGGCACACATGGGTAACATAAAGCAATTTATTGATATAATTCAATGAAATCGTTAAATTAAAAAAATATATTTAACTAAAAATAAATATAATATTCATTCAATTTATTCATTATATAATATTCATTATATTTATTTTCAATCAAATATATATATTTTTTTTAATTTAATGATTTATCGAATTATATCAATAAATTGTTTGTTACCCATTGTTCATGACTTATGTTATTCGTTATATATATAATATATCAATATCTCCTTCCGCTTTTTTTTTTTTTTTTTTTGTACATAGCCGCGAAATTCAAAAGACAAGAAGGCGGAAGGGAGATATTTTTTTTAATTTAATGATTTATCGAATTATATCAATATATTATATATTATATATGTATGCCATATACATATATACATATATATATATATATATATATATATATATATATATATATATAAATTGTGACTAAATATAATTTCGAAAAAAATATTAATGAAAAAAAATTTTGATAACAAAATTATATATCCTGATATGGAGAGAAACACAAATGAAATTTATATTCGAGTGAACAAAATGAATCGAGATTCAAATATATTTTTAATTATGGAATATCAAATACGAACTGCAGTATAAAAAACGTTCACACGGCGAAAGAATATTAACATTTTTAAATACTTGTATTCAGTCATATATGTGTATACACACACAAACACAAATACGTAAACGTGTACATACATTTATATACGCACGAACACATTAGTTTCTTCTTCAAGTTTTCGCTACATAATCTGGTAATACCGCATATAGCCTTCGTTTCACCGCTCCGAGCTTAGCCGTTCCGCTAATTTAATTCCTATGAATTCAGGTTAAATTTTTTACATACATTTCGTTCACCCATTAAACCAGCTTCATGTCAATGGTCGTCTATATACATGTTTGCAAATTTTAACAAACATCTCATCGCTGCATAAATAATATACACATTATAAACATATATACATATATATATATATATATATATATATATATATATATATATATATATATATATATATATATATATATAAATTGAATACAATTATAATCTTCATATATTTTCATTAACTACGGAATTATTTTATTTTTCACAATTTCCTTCATCTTATGAACAACACATATTTAGTCTATTCATTTTATTAGGTCGTGTAATATGAAATGTCGAATTATAATATCGGAAATAAAATAAAAATCTGATATTTCATATTACACGACCTAATAAATTTATGTATATAAAATATTATATACGAATAACGTACATAAGTTACAATAAAGTTGAATCAATGAACAAACAGAATGTTAATTATTTCTTTATTGTAATAAGATTAAATACATTTTCATGTCCTTTTTGGTATTTGAGAAATTACAGTATATATAGATGTTGATTAAGAGAATAAAGTAGTGACGACTGGCTACAAAGAACAACATAAAAGATAAATCGTACACTTAATTATACGAAAGGAAATATAGTGTCTGAGATAATACAATTGTTATTTGTTAAATTGCCTTGCAATAAAGAATAAAAAATACAGGTAACACTCGTATAACGTGGATGTTAAGTTCCAAATAAATGCCAAGTTATATAAATCGCGTTATGCGAGACTCAGATCACATAGAAAACTAGGGTTTTATTCTGAAATAATTTTTTTATTAAATTATCCAAACGACGATGACAACTAACAAAAATATTTTTTTATTTCATTCAGGTAATTCATGTAAGTTAACCCTTTAAACTCGATTTTTTTTAATGTTATTACGTGTCCACTAGTATTTATTTTTAGGTAAGTTAGGTTAGATTAAATGCAACAGTAAAATTTATTGTTTATGTTTTATTCAATATTATATAATTTATTTCTTAAACTTGTTTAAAGTATAGTAATTCTTAAAGCAATCCCCAATATGCAGAAAAGGATATCTTTTGCACGTTTCACAAATATAAACTGTTATTTTCCTTCCTCACTTAATTTTTCTGTTTAAACAGTCCATACAATCATTATGTTTCGTTTATGGATCTGGTTGTAAAATGTAAAGTTTTCCATCAAGTCGATTTTTCAAATCTTATGTTGACGGTCTACCCCGTGTTTTTGTTCCTTACCTGAAATCTCCCACTAAGGAAACTACTAATTTACGTATAAAACGTAGATGGGTTTCTGGTTTCACACCATTCCTTTTACACGATATTTTATATAAAATGTACAAATTATATAACTGTACTAAACTAATAAATATATATATATATATATATATATATATATATATAATATTTGCGGATGATATACTACTTATAAGTGAAAAACCGGAAGAATTACAAACATTACTCGAAACCCTCTTAGAAAAAAGCCGAAAAGTAGAGTTCAAAATAAATATGGGAAAAACCAAGGTCATGTTTAATAATTTCGCTGAAAGAAGTAACATACAATTAGAGAATCAGTATCTGGAACAAGTGGACGAAATAAAATACCTAGGGAAAACTATAAGATACGATGGTGATTTATGGCCAGAAATCAAAACGAGAATCAGAGCTACATAGGCAACATTTGGGAGACTAAATAGTATAATGAAAAGCAATATACCAATCATTTTGAAAAGAAAGGCATATAACCAATGTGTACTACCGGCCTGTACGTATGGAGCAGAAACTTGGACTCTAAACATAAGAATGAAACAGAAACTGTTATCTGCCCAGAGAAGTATGGAAAGAATAATGTTAGGAATTACTAAACTGGACCGAAAAACAAGTAAATGGATAAGGGAACAAACAAAAGTAATTGATATAATAGAGCAAGTTAAATCGTTGAAATGGACATTGGCAGGACATATAGCGAGAAGAGAAGACAACAGATGGACGAAGATTGTTACGGAATGGAGACCAAGAGATAAAAAGAGACCTAAAGGAAGGCCACATCAAAGAGGAAGAGATGAAATTGTGAAATATTGTGGAGGCCAGGGCTGGATGAGATTGGCCAGCGACAGGAAAGAATGGAAGAGGCTCGGAAAACTCTTCTTATTTTAATTATGACATTCGACGAGGCTTTCGCCCAGCAGTGGGCTGATGTGGACTGTCAGTAGTAGTAGTAGTAGTATATATATATATATATATATATATATATATATATATATATATATATATATATATATATTAATCGGTTGAAAAATATCCCATCAAACCAAATGATTAGTGTTGTCTCCGCACATGTGACATACAAGTTTTTTTTATCAAATTTGTGTTATTACCTCCAGCGTCGAAAACATATAAACTATGAAATAAATATACAGTATAAAAGAATAAAAATTATAAATTATACGTAAACTTCATTGCACATAATACATAAATGTTTTAGGAAAAATAAAATAAAATGCATATTTCATTCGTCAGCACTGTCTTCAAAAATAACATTTCATAGATGTTCATTATTACAAAATTTAATTGTAAGTGGCGCGATGAAAAATATATCAAAAGATAAAGGGTTACTACAATTTGTAGACCGTATTATATCGAAACCACAACAGCGTTGAACTAGGGTTTCTATAATTTATAGACCGCGTTATATTGAAACCGCGATGTATATGTACCGCGTTATACGAGAGTTAAACTGAAATATATATATATATATATATATATATATATATATATATATATATATATGTTATCTTAAAAATATAGAAATAAATTAAGAAGTACTGTAAAACGTACAAAATAAATATAGATGCAAATACATAAAAAATAAAAACTAATAAGAAGAATAAATAGAAATGCAAAGAACAAAATATTAAAAAAAGCAATTTCAACTGTCTATAACATTTTTTTAAAAAAATGGAAATATTGCCAAAATAGTATGTATGTAGAGAAAGAAAAAGATGTAATCTTTGCAATAAATAATCAATAAATACAAAAATTTTAAACCGAATAATTGCAGGTATAAATATGAAAATACTAAACCGAAATATACAATAAAACTATTCAACAAAATAATATAATCAATAATTAGAAAGCTAACAAAGTATACAATAACGTAGACAACGATAAAAACAAATGTATTTAAACAATGATTGGGTGTTGGGAAAAATGTCACTAGTTGTACAGTATTAGCGAAGATAAGAAAGTTGGTAATATCAGTGCAAATAACAAACAATGGATATTACATTACGTCATAGTACTATTCAATAAAAAAACAACTGATGCGATAACATACTCATCGATAATCAAACAATGCTAACGATAAAAACATAAAGGCAATTGAAATATTAGGTATATCCGAAATGAATGTCGTATTTTTCAAAGTTAAGTTTTGAGCGTCCGTCATACTTTGCTCGTCTATACCTGACAACTTCTATTGTTAAATCTGTGTTTGTGAACATCTGGACTCCACATTCCGATATTTACAAAACATATTTTGTCCTTGAATTCATTATGGCAGAATTTATACCAACTGAACAATTTATACGAAATTGTATGTTATATGAGTTTCTTAAAAAAAACTCGGCAACTACAGCCACTAAAAACATTAGTGAAGTGGTAGATGATACATTAGACATCCGCAAATGTCAAAGATGGTTCAGAAAATTTCGAACGGGAAATTATGACATTAAGAATAGTCTTGGATGTGGGAGGCAATCAAAGGTGGATGATGATGTTCTGGCTGCTGAAATGGAAGCAAATCCTACCATGACTATTCACCAGCTTGCCGAGAGACTAAATTACACCTATACAACAGTGCAAAGACACATTAAGAAGATTGGGAAGATCCGGAGACAAGGCGTATGGGTTCCGCACGCACTGAGCGAAGAAAACAAATCGGTGCGCGTCCGCATATCCCAAGAATTTTTGGATCTTGAAGCCGAATCATCTTTCCTCGATCATTTGAAAACTGAAGTCGAAAAATGGGTGTTAGACGACAGTGGTTATCTAAAGGTCAGGTAGCAAAATCCACCCCTAAACCCGGACTAACTGTAAAAAAGGTTCTTTTGTCTGTATGGTGGGACTGCAAATGAATCATCTATTACGAAATACTTAAACCCGGCCAAACAATAACGGCAAGTTTCTATTGCGATCAGCTAGATCGTTTGCACGAGGAATTGAAAAAAAGGCCTGCACTTGTCAACAGAAGTCGGATAGTTTTGCAACATGACAATGCGTGCCCCACACACGGCGAAATTGACATTGGATAAAATCAAGGAACTTGGCTGGAAGATTTTAGCCAATCCACCTTATTCTCCAGACCTTGCTCCATCAGATTACCATTTATTTCGTTCGATGTAACATTTTCTTGATGGATTTTTTTTTAAAAAATGTAGACTATGTAAAAAAGGAACTCTCCGATTATTTTAATTCAAAGTCTCCGAAATTTTATAAAAATGGAATAAAAAAATTGGCAGAGAAATAGGAGAAGATCACATCCTTGGAAGGAAATTATATTTTAAATGATTAAATTAAAACTAAAAGTTTTAGAATGATCTTTTTGTTTCATTAAAAATACGACATTCATTTCGGATACACCTAATATGTATATATGAAGAACTATGACTAAAAATAATCTAGAAAAAGTGTATGAAATCAAATAAAAAAAAAACATACACACAAAAATAGAAGAAAAACAATATCGAAAATTTCTCCATAATATAGAGTTTTCCAATAAGCGCTTCAGAAGTTTAAATGAAAATAAAACAAAAAGTATTTAATTAATTACTTATTTTTTATTATTATTTTTAAGCATATTTTATGGCATTAATGATAGAATACATCGCTTGACAGTGTATTCGTTTAGTCTACAGGTTCCCAACCTTTTTTGGCCTACCGTCCCCTTTTCGAAAAAAAATTACTCACCTTATATATTGAAAAACAAGGACAGATTTTTAAAATCACTTTATTAAAAGATATTAACAATAGTGGTGTATTTCTCAAAGTTTGATTAACAAATATACATTATTAAAAAAATCAATATAATATTATTAGTGAGAGCGCTGAGCTTGGTGTAATGACACTATTTTTTCGATATTTGGTGCCATATTTATCATCAGCAATCTTAAATCGCCGCGTTCCACTACTGACAATCTGTTTCTTTTCTTTGTTAGTAAATTGCTGACTGGGTTAAATCCTCTTTCGGCTAAATATGATGATGGGAATGCAATGAGAAACTTCTTTGATGCAGCCCATAAAGCCGGATATAATACTGGAATTTATCTTTGAAGCCCAAATTCTTGATATCCATTTTTAAATTTCAATTTTAACTCTTCATTTGTTGACAATTCTATCAACTCCTCCTGTAGTGATAATTCTGCTGTTTGTAGGTTTGAGAAAGGTTCTAGTACACAATCTGGAATGATCATGTTAAGAACATCCTGAAATCTATTTGTAAAATTATTTTTAGGAGCTTCCAAATGCTGAAAAAATACAAGAATGTCGTCATCATTTGTTTCCACAGAGGAAAGATT
Organism: Neoneuromus ignobilis; assembly: GCA_029203775.1. NCBI lineage: Eukaryota > Metazoa > Arthropoda > Insecta > Megaloptera > Corydalidae > Neoneuromus > Neoneuromus ignobilis. The sequence goes on along the minus strand of CP092089.1, from coordinate 13,371,313 downwards.
CGGAAACTGATAGAATTGTCTTCGACCCAAATTTTGTTTGTACAAGGCAAGTTTTGACACGAACGCAGAAATAGTTGCTTTTGCTTTGATCAAATTCAAATCATCTCCTTGCAGCTGTAGATTCTATTCATTAAATTTATTATATAAATCAGTTAAATAAGCTATATCATTCTTAAATTTCAATAAAATCTCTCTTAACGAATCATCTTTGCTTTCAAAAAACGTTCTAACTGAGTCAAAGAGGCCATAAAATCTTTTTAGACAGGTACCTTTTGATGCGTTAAACATGAGTTCGATGATTTTTAGTATTAATTAAACTTTTCAGCCCATTCTTACGAATATTACCTAGGGGAGCGGCGGTTGATCCTCAACGCCCCCTAATTTTGCTTCGGACCAAAAAAAACCCCTTAGATCTTTTCAACGCCTACCGGTGGGCGGTAACGACTGCGTTGGGAACCACTGGTTTAGTCCAATTTTTACTCACTTTTTCACATAATTGTGATCCAATTTCATGAATTACACGTTCAATGTTTATTTTTAATGCTTCTGTTTGTGGTTTAACAGCATAAACCAATGATTTCACATAACCACACAGGAAATAATCCAATGGAGTTAGATCGCATGATTTTGGTGGCCAATTGATCGGTCCATTTCATAAAATAATGGACTCATTAAACTTTTGTTTCAATAAGTCTATTGTTTCCGTAGATGTATGGCAAGTAGCACCGTCTTGTTGGAACTACATATCGTACAAACTATTTTCAATCATTTTTGAAAAAAAAAATTCATTAATCATGGTTCGAGTATGCACTCCATTTACTGTAACATGATCTCCAGCTTCATTTTGAAATTTTCACTAACAGAAACAATATTGGCCTCATTTTTTGCATTTATTAGTCTTACAAATAGTGATGTATCATATAGAGTAAAATTATTTTCAAAATTTTCAACAATTCGATAAATGGCACGTTCACTTAAACGTTTGTGTTAAGTTTTCCAACCCGAACATTGAGTTTTATAATAAGTTTTTAGAATTTCTGAACTGTTACACGAGTTTTATTTTAAATAATCGAAAGTACGATTTTTAAAGAAAACATATTTATTTTTATCAATCAATCAACAGCGTTCAACAAAATACTGGGCAATCATCAATCCATCGGTCAACAACTGTGGCTCGAGGAGCTCTATTTGTCGTTGTTACAATCTCATGACTAGAATTGTATGTTGTTCTTTCAACATTTAGATTAGAACTAATGTTACTCAGTGTAACAAGTAACAAAGAAACCTCTAGTTCTCATTATAACGATATTTTATTGACAATCAAAAATTGATTGTCGCGTTTTTTATAGGTTTAAATAATTACTAACGGACTTATTCGTCAACAATTAACGCATGGATTATGTATGCTGTTCCCGTGGGAGCAACCTTGGGAAAGTTACATGTTTTTCATATAACTCAAGTTCCATGATAATTTGCCAAACGATACTAAGTTGCAATGTTAAAATGAGCTTAAAAAAATTAAACATGGCTGCTACCAGCTGTCAAAATTATGACATTCTCATTGGAAACCCGTATATTTCAACAAGAAATTCTTAGAATTTGTCAAATATTCCAAATGATAATGAAAGATAGAGTTGAATATAACATATCTAAGGCCAATAGACACAGTCACATACGAAAAACTAAAGTAAACTACAGGCTATGAACTTGGTACAAGCAATCAAAAAAAAAAAAAGAAATGAAAAGAAATACAAAGTGTTTTCATCAATTATAATAAAATTGAATTGAAAGAAACTCGTACTTTTTACATTCGAAGCCTTAAAATATTATCATTCACGGTCTGTCACAAAAATATCCGAAATTTAATTTAAAAAAAATATTTGATATTTATGATTTAATTATTAATTATTCAAAATGCATTCGATCTGAAAAAATACAATATTCTTGACGATTATACAACTTTTGAAAACATGTTTAATATTATTTTTTCGGATTAGTTGCAATGGAATGAAACTTTTCGAATCTCTGACGTTCTCTTGAATTGCTTTTCTACCAACTTCTTTTTAAGTTTCAGTAACAGAACATAATCGCAGAGCGCCAAATCAAATTAATTGGGTGGATGACTATGACACTTTTAGATGTTAAAAAGTTCTGTACAATAATGGATTTGTGCAGAACAAATCTCGAATAGACTTTTTTCGTTAAAAACGTTTTAGTCAGAATGAGATAAACTTACGAATTACTATTACCATTCATATCCTCAATTAATTTTTACAGACATGCAACTATTAATTTCAATTTATTCGCACGCTTTTTCTTCCTTTTAATTGATCGAAGGACATCCGCTACTTTCATCATCTTCTAACAACTCTTTACCTTTTCTAAACTTTATGTTCTGTTTAGAATCTGTTATACATGATAATGTTTCTTACCCATAAACTTCATTTAATATTTGACGCGTTTTCGTAAATATTTTTTTTAATTTCGTTTTTTCCCATACTGATTTTTCGAATAAGTGTCAAAAATGTACAGTCACATTTAACATCATAACTAATAACACTTGCATCGAATTTCAACCAAACTGAACATAATTATTAATGAAGTATTTAAGATTTTTTTCTTTAAAAAACACTATTTCAAAAGACTAATATCGTCTGTATTATTAAAGTTCGGATATTTTTATGACAAATTGTGTAGTAAATGAAATTAGAATCCGTTACAATATAAAAAAGACGAAATTAAAAATAAATGCAAACTTCCAGCAAATAACTAAAAATGGCTTCTGAAAAAAGAAAAGTAATAATTTTACAAAGCAATCATGACATGTGAATATTAAAATCATGAAATTGTATTACGAATGTAATAATAGCAGTAACTGTAACTTGATAAGCTTGAAAAAGCAAATCAAGTAAATAAATAAATAAATTAAATATATATATATATATATATATATACATGACGGATCAAGATTAAGTAAAAATCTAATTAATGAATATAAAACATGAAGAATCAGATTTCTGTACAAAACCAAAAGAAAATATGTTTGCAAAAAGTATTTCTTGGAACACACAAAAAGGAAAAACACATCAATACAACTTTTAAGTATAACGCTGGTATAATTATATACGTGTACATCTAATACAGCAATTTTAAATGAATACCAACTTTTTGTTCTTTTTTAAACCAAGCATGACGTCTATTATTAATGGCACAGATAGCAATTGTTCTATGACCTTCGTTATATTTTCTCAAGTAATATATGTAAGTAAATGATTATTATATAAAATGATCTTCGAAGACGTACAAGTTTTCCAATGACTCAGTTGCTTCGATAGAATATATTTGAAAACAATATATAGGTGTTTTTTAAGGGGTTATACGCACTTGCGAGGCGCAAAAACGACGTTTTTTTAGGAATTTTTTTTAGAAACAGTATTTATTTTGCAATTACAAATTATGGTTATTTGAATAGATCCTACTTTCAAGAATAAAATAACATGTCGATCATAAAAAAATATTGAAGTGCACCGCTCCTGCAGACGATGTCCCGAACGACCTCCAAAAAAGGCGCTTGGCGGTGATCTCCATATCGGCGGTTTGGATTATCCGAAATCAAAAAATATGGTCAATTCTTTTAAAGGATAGATTAATGCAGGTATTGAACGAAGGAATAATAAAAATTTTCATTTTTGACAAAATGGCGTCTACTTGAAAAAAATTTTTCTTTTTTTACTAAAATTTTCGCTCCAAATTGTTTAAAAAAAATAGTAATAATTTTTGTAAACCTTATTCCTTCGTTCAATACCTGAGGAATATATTTGAGAAGATTGTGTGAAAATTTGAGACCGATCGGTTCAGTCATTTCTGAGATATCGAGATCACCGACTATGAAAACATCGTTTTGAGATAAACGCGTTTGAAGTTTCGGAAGTAGTTTACACATAGTTAAAAAATTTTTTTTTCAACTTACATGGTATAATAAATATTTATCGGATTTACTTCAAATTTTCAGAGGATATACTCAAATATATGTGCATTCCGAAAATACAAAAAAAAAATCGATTTTTTGAAATTTCTAACTGCGTATAACCCCTTAAAGCGTGATAGAAATTTAAATTGATTTCAATGTAAATTTCTACCACACTTAAAAAAATACACATATATAATTCAACATTTTTTTCTCTATTAACTTTCGCATTGTGGCAAATTCACTTCCCCCATTTTTTCGAATAGCGGCATATGGTCTATTTTGACGTTTTTAATTTGTAGTGTAAATCTTGAGTAATGTCATTAAAACATTGTCATCAAAGTCATTCAAACGCACTGGTCTTTATACATCATTCAATGACGTACTCCAGAACAAAATTTTACAAACCAATGTCGCACTATTCGGTCAATTTTGATATCCTCTTCATACACATTATATATTTTTTAAGTAGTATTCGTAATAATGGGTCATTGCAAAAATTCATCCCTGATTCCAATATATAGGCGTTAAGAAAACCGCAGGGCAGCGTTGTTGATTGTTATATATATTGTTGCATTTTTTTGGAATGGTGGCAATCACAGCTGTCATTTTTTTGGATTCGTTTTGTGCGTAAAAGAAATTTTTAAAAATGGGCATCGATAACGAACATTTGCGTCATGTCATGTTATACGAGTATTGAAAAATAGTGACTGTTAGCGCTGCTATAAAACACATTCGGGAGGTTTATTTGAATCGTGCCCCAGCCCTTCGAAGTGTGAAAAAATGGTTTGCCAAGTTTCGACTAGATGATTTTAACCTCGACGACCAATCACGCTCTGGGTGCCCTACCAAGGTCGATGATGACATTGTGCATACTTTAATTGAGAATAATTCACGTATTTCGACGGAAGAGATTGACAAAAAACTGAACGTTGACAAGTCGACCTCATTTCGTCATTTAAAGAAGCTTGGTTTCACTTTGAAACTCTATATATGGGTACCATATATATTGACTGAAATGAATAAGTTGAATCGTGTCATGGTGGTTATTTCTTTGCTTGGACGCCTTAGAAGAGGCCTTTTTTGGATCGTATGGTAACTGAAGACGAAAAATGGATTCTCTACAACAACGTTCAGCACAAACGAACTTGAAAAGAAGCAAATGAGAACGAGAAACCAGTGGCCAAAGCTGACTTGCATTCGATGAAGGTGATGATATCTGTTTGGTGGGATTGTAAGGACATTATTTATATTGAACTGCTTCTACTTAGTCAGATTATCAATGCGGAGAAATAATGTTCACAATTGACTGAACTGGACGCAGCAACCAAAGAAAAACGTCCGATTTTAACAAATCGAAAAGGCATCATCTTTCATCACGACAACGCAAAGCCACATGTCGCAAAACTGACTCTGCAAGAACTGAAGTAGTTAAAATAGGAAGTTATGCAGAATCCACCGTATTCTCCAGATATTTCCCCTTCAGATTATCACTTGTTTCGATCACTGCAGAACAATTTAAACAGTAAAAAATTGACAATGTGGAGGCAGTCAGAAGTCATCTTACTTTGTTCTTCGTTTCGAAACCAATATAGAAATGAAATCTACAAATTAGAAAAACGTTGAGAAAAAGTTATAGAATGCGATGGAGATTACTTAATTGATTAACAAAATCGTTTAGTTGAAAAAATAACCTCTTGCGTTTCATTTTAAAATCATACAAGAACTTTTACAATGACCCAATATTTCTCCAAAACATTACGTGACGAGTATGAACTTTCAATCTTTTCGTTTTACTATCTACTATTATTATAAAATCGAATAAAATTATTATATAAAGCGCTCTAATGATGATGGTTTAAGTGTCGAAATGTGCTTCATTTTTTGAACACAATAAATATTTATAAAATGTAATGTAATAAGTGAATAATTCATTTGTGTTAAAACTTTTATTTTCTCGAGAACAAGATTTATCACTTAAGACATCACCAAAAAAATTTTTTTGGAATTAAACTAAACACATATGTTTAGTAACTGCATCAGATCCAAATACATCGTAGATATTTTTCGAACTACTTTAAGTGCTAACACTATTTTAAGCTCGTACAAAAATATAAAACGAAAATACATTTTTTCAGACGCAATGTCTTTACTTCATAAGGGTTAAACTAACAAGGTATTTTTTAAAACAAAAAGTAATAATTATTCTATTACTGCTAACTCATCTCGACACAATACTCATTTTGTAGTTGAGATTCAATTATTAAGTATGATATCAGTTATTTTATTTCATGTGAATCAAATCAAAAAGATTTTCCTATCAACTCAATATACAGTAATACCTTGCATAATGCGGCTTCGATTAGTACGGTTTCACTTTAGTCCGGTTTGAAATTTCTAAAAAAAAAAACTTATGCGTATGCGTACATTTACGCATCGCATGAGCAGTTCTAGTTTTTTGGTCTTTTTTTCTATTAGTTTTCGATTCGTAACTCTAGAGTAAAGTCGATTTTTTGATAGTTAAATTTTAATTGAAAATGAATGTATAAACCCCTGATTTTGTTTTGTTGATGCATACGAACATTTGAATATATTATCCTCGTTTTATTTTCTGAAAAACAGGAAAAGAAATTTGTTTGGAACCAATTAACGTTTTTTGTATTTTGTTAATGTTTCGATTAAGTTTCAAATAGTCCGGCAAATCAGTGGAACCGATTAGCCGCACTAAACGAGGTATTCCTGTATGTATATATATATATATATATATATATATATATATATATATATATATATATATATATATATATATATATATATCGAGGTGTGATCAAAAAGTAAGGTGATTTTTGAAATTTAGCGGGCTACATTCGTTCGATCTTCGATTTTTTATTTGGTTATGTTTACACTCGTCTCGAATATATGTTCCAAATTTCAGCTAAGCATGTTTAGTTTGTTGGTGAGAGGCATGTTTTCCACGATTTTCCGCTGTCGAAAATCATGGATTTTTTGCATTAAATTTTGTGTGAAAAATGGAATCAATTTTTGAAATGTTGAAAGTTACGATTTTAAGCCAAAAAAATGTTTACAATGGTATAAACTCTTCCAAGAAGGCCCAGAAGACACCAACGACGAACCTCGTTTGGACGCCCCAGCACGTCAACAACTGATGAGAACGTTGAAGAAGTGAAGTAAATCGTCGAATTACCGAAATTTGATGATATAATTAAATTTTTAATTGTTTTAAACATGAGATTGTCAACGAAGTTTGAATGTATAATCGCCCAAGATTTTGATTTTTGTCATAACATACGAAACATGGGTATACGGTTAACGTCGAAACTAAGACTAATTATCACCAAGACCAAAAAAGCACGCCAAGTTCGATCAAATGTGAAGGTTTTGCTTACAGTTTTCTTTGATTGCAGGGGCGTGGTGCATCAAACAGGGTAGAAAGTAAATAAAATTTGTTTGGAACCAATTTAACCAGAAACGTCCGAATTTGTGGAAGAACAAAAATTTTGCACCATTAACGCCCCTGCTCACACATCGTTGCTTTCGAATAAAACCAACACACTAATGTGCCGCAGGCACCGTATTTCCCAAATCAGTGGAACCGATTAGCCGCACGTTGGCACAAGTGCATTATACGATTACTTTGAAGGGGAGAATAAATAAATATTCTTTGTATTCACCTGATCACACCTGTATATATATATATATATATATATATATATATATATATATATATATATATATATATTATATATATCTGTTACCTAATTAGATGAAAAAATAAACTAATGTTTTGTTTAGTATATTTTAATTATAAAAAAACTACTTCACACTTAAAAAATAGAATTCGTTAATCTAAACAAAGCAATTTTCCATTCGAATGAATTGTTATTTTACAAAGCATAAGGAAAAAAATCAGTTTTACTACAAAAATAAAACATTAAACTATAATAACAAGTTTTAAAAAATGCTTCTTGGTATAAATTTCGTATAATGTAAAATTAAACGTTTATATTTCATTAAATTTCAATTACTTTTCCTCCTTGTTATTTTTTCCTGTACGTTTCTTTACACTACTTTATTCGTAAAATAACATTTTAAATTTTATTTTATTGTACCTAGTTATCCGCAAAATCTATTTGAAGGACCAACAAAATTTCCTTTTTAAATTATGAAGTCACTATATATATATATATATATATATATATATATATATATATATATATATAAACTATTTTAAAAATACAGCATATAATCAAGTTAAAAAATAACAGAGAAACCAAAGGGCAAATATGATAAATAAAGCATATATACGTTTGTATCAGTAAAACACTTGAAACACATCTGTATTTTCTAATCGATACCAGACGAAAATGTTATACAAGTTCTATTTATATTTTCACATATACACACATGATATGTATCACACACATATGCATATGTATAGAAGTACATTAAGTTATAATATTTTCAAAGACTTATACCAAATCAAATCAGTTTATAAAATTATATTTAAATAAATATTTAAGAACGAATGCTATTTTTTATTTTCGTTTTAATAATTATATACTTTCAATTTTTAATTTAGTACTTTCTGATTAGTATTTAATTTTAGTTTTTCGTAATTATTTTATTAGTAAACATTAAATGAAATATAATTTTCTAGAGAATATGCAAACGTACGAAAAAAAATGAACTGTAAAAAAATTTAAATCCCAAGTATCTTTTTTTTAAAAAAAGGAAATAACTGAATCTATATGTGTACAGAGTAATAGAGCAATTTCCGGTCAGATTCCATTTCACAACCATCCATACAAAATATCAAATTTATAAATATTTTAAAAAGGTCATAAGTTAATTTCGGTACGCATGACTATTATTGGTATTGAAACCGGTATTTTTTTAGTATTCATAAAAAATTCCGGTATATTTGAAAATATTCCCTATTCTGGATTCTGCGTGAGTTGCCATAAAATTCTTCAAAGACCGGAAATTTCTACTTTGAAAATATTTTACATTACATTTATTTTTTATTTAATAAACAAAAATTACGTTTAGTTATATTAAAAGATATATTTCTAAACTAACATTGGTAACAAATTCGTATTTAAACAAGCATGTATCCCATTATTACTATTAACAATTTTACTTTTACAAAAAATATATAAATATCAATGATGAAAATAATGTAATTTTGATTTCAATATTCACAAGCTAATGTGTGTGAGAGAGAGAAGAGTGCGTTCAATTTCCAAGCGAAAGAATCCTTTATTCACGAGGGTTGAATGTAAGGTTGACAACCTCATCTTGTAAAAAACAACTGTCAAGAAACTTTGACAAACAGGCTATACTGAGCTGTCATTGTCAGAGAGGCCCTGGCTCTACATAAGAACTGTAATGTGACCTCTTTTTTGCCCGACTGGGTAGTATAGTGGCTTGCTTGTTATGCGGAAATATTCTGTTCGATTCCCAGTCAAAGAGTACCTCATTTTCAGGGTTGAGCATAAGGCTAAGAACCTCATCTTGTAAAAAACAGCTATCGAAAAGGTTTGACGAAAAAAGGATGTATTGAGCTGGCATTTGTCAGAAAGGACAAAGACTGGAATAGCATAGTCTGTGGAGTTGATTATATATATATATATATATATATATATATATATATATATATATATATATATATATATATATAGTAAGTCTACCGGAAAGTTCTGTCCGATAATGTCAATTCAAATTTCCAAAATGAGTCATTCTATAAAAATGCAATTTACAAATTACCATCACGCTAGGAAGAGGTCATTAGTAATGAAGGAAAAATTATATTGTTCAGTAAATAGTAATAAATATATTAAAAATGTATTTTATTTTTAATTCAAAAACGGACAGAACTTTCCGGTAGATTTATATTATATATATATATATATATATATATATATATATATATATATATATATATATATATATATATATATATATATATATATATATATGAAATGAGATTGAGGAATGTTTACATATTTAATTAATATTTATTATTTCTTACTATCCTTCAGTCTTATTTGGACCACCCTATATATATATATATATATATATATATATATATATATATATATATTATATTATTTCCCTTCCGCCTTCTGGTCTTTTGAATTTCAGCTATGTCAGTCTTATATTTATATATATATATATATATATATATATATATATATATATATATATATAGAGAGAGAGAGAGAGAGAGAGAGAGAGAGAGAAAGAGAAAGAATAATTTTCATTAACCGAACTTCCGTAAATAGAAATGTTCTCCTCGAATTTTCTTAAATGGCAAAATGTTTAATGTCAAAATTGCTTATAAGTAATTAATAATTCAAATAGAAAATTTACGTAAATCGCATTATTCTATTAACTTTTTTAGTCTCTACAAAACTTTTGCTAATTTGCTTATGATATTTATAAATTAGAATAAAAAAATACTGAATGGCTATTTTTATGTACATACTATTTTGCAACTTTAAAGTGATTAAATAGTATAAAATTTTATAACAAGAATAAATGTCCTTGGTAATTCAGAATTCAACTTACAGAAGTTATAACTAACTAAAGAAGACGCTATATATGTGTGTCTGTGTATTTTTATACGAATAAAATGACAAAAACATTAAAGAAATACGTGTAGTAATATATATATATATATATATATATATATATATATATATATATATATATATATATATATAAATATGCGTGAGTGTGTATATGAAAATGAATAGTAAAAAATAATATTAATCATATAAATATGTATATTAAAAATAAAATAACGTATATATATATTAAAAACTTTTGAGAAATTTCTTAATTATAAGAAATTTCCTAATTATTTTCAAGAAGAAATCATTGAAAAATAAAATTTAACTCCAGTTTTTTTAACAACTTGAAAACATTTTTCAAGATTTCTCTTTTAATTGTGTACACAATTTTATTTTTAATATCTGAATACATATATATATATATATATATATATATATATATATATATATATATATATATATATAAACATCATCAGTCTCATTAACTGCTGGATAAAAGCCTCTTTTAAAACTTTCCATTTGGAGAGATTCCAATATCTTTCTCTTCCATTCTTCTCCAACAAATTTTCTTACGTTTCTATCTCATTTATATACGTACATATATATATATATATATATATATATATATATATATATATATATATATATATATATATATATATATATATATATGTAACAAAAATTAAAATTAAGTTTTAAATCTTAATCACAGTATAAGAAAATAGTGGAAATTAATCAGCTCGATTATCCTTTCAATATATAATTATTGTAATTAAATCCAGTCAAAGATGATTTTTTTAAAATATATATATATATATTAAAAAAAATATTTATATATACATTTATATATATATATATATAGGTTCATTCAAATGTAATGCCTAGATTTGTGTTTTATTAAAAAGAAACATGTGTATAGAATGGTGTATAGGGAAACATGTGTATAGTTTCTTTTTAGTAAAACACATACCTAGGCGTCATATTTGGATGACCATATATATATATATATATATATATATATATATATATATATATATATATATGTAAATAAAAAAATGTTCATAACTGCATTTAAAATCACTCATATTTATTGAAATATCAATCTCATGCCAATTAAAATACTAAATATTTTCCACAGCAAGCATAAAATCTAATAATATTCTTACCTATAACAGTGTGGATAGCACTATATACATGTTGTTTCATATTTTCATTTCTTATTGAACAGCATAAAAAAGTACGCGACAATTGATCGTCATTAACAATACAGATTCACAAAACTATCAAATTGCGTAACGATGATTTATTTATAAATTTTAATATTTGGTACCGTTGTATACAATAATAATTACAAAGTGATATTTTTCAATATATATTTTTATGAAAAAATCAACACACATATAATTAATTTTTTGAATATAAATAGTTTTTTTAAATTATTTTTGTGGCACATTAAACTTTAAGATTATTTTAAGCAAATACATTTTTTTTAATTTTCACAACACACCACTATTTCTAATTAATTTATAAGCACAATATAGAATAAGATCACAAACAATGTACATTTAATTAGAAGTTAAATCTGCACTGTAAGCACTTTTGTCCAATGAATTGTTATTTTTAAACACCTTATAATTTATTAAAGAATAAACTTACAAGTACGTGTAAATATTTTATATAAACGTCTGATAATTAAACGAGTAATTTTTATAGATATATCGAAAAAAATATATACATACGTAAGAAAATTACACTTCCAAAAAAATATACAAAAAAAAGCGACACAGAGACAGGTAGATTATATGAAAAAAAAATAGCAGCCGGTAAATAAACAAGTAGATGATAGATTGAGTAGAACGGTGCTGACCCACAGACCTACAGAATACAAATGAAAGCCAAGCCTGGTAGTACTTTAAACTATTCATGATCACGCTATAGTGAATATGCCTTCAGGCGACAAAAAGGTTTTGTATGATACGAACTGGAGTGAAACAATGCATTGTAAAATTAGTAAGATAGAGAGCAACAACGACGACTGCACAAACATTTTCTAAACAGGTGAACTTCCATATTTTATATGTCGTCGTGCATATAGTTAAATTATTAACAATGTTGTAAATTTTCATTAGCGAAGAACATATTTTAAAAGAATAAATTATTAATTTTTTTCTTTATTTTGTTTTAGAACAAAGATGAACAAATTCATCAAAATACGTTGCAGACGACGACGGACCATTTACATAAAAAGTTTTATAGTTTCGATTTTAAATCATTTAGAATAATTTTTTTGCAGCATGTTTTATAACAATACGTTTTAATCACCTTAATTAATAACAATAACTTAAAGTATATAACATTAAAATGAAATTAGTTATTTAAAATAATTAAACAATTCAATGAATTTTCATACAATTTAAATCATATGAAACTATACAAAAATTATCTATTTTATTATTTTTCATTAATGAACTTAATCTATAGTTACATCTGCACATTTCAAAACTAATAACTATTATTAAAAATGACTGTAATTTAATAACTGTTCGTGTATTGTATTTGTATGAATGCATGCATGCATATTATATATATATATATATATAACACAAGTATAATTCTACCTTTTTTAGCAAATAAAACATGTTTATTTCAGAAAAATTAGAAAATGACCAGAAAAACTTATTCAAAGACTTATACAAAATCAAATCAATTTATAAAATTATATTTTTCAAATTTTTATATAATTCAATTTCCATCGTTAGCTACAATATTTTCCCATTTTTTTGATAACTTAACAATTCCATAAAAATTTTTTTTCTTGTGTTAATGTGATCCATCCATCAAGCTAATTTTAATGTCTTCAAACGAATTAAAGTGCAATAGATTTTACTCAATAATTCATCTGTAAATTGTTCACTCACCAATCTTAAGTTATAACTGTTCTATGATATTCATGGAAGATTATGAAGAGAGGTGGATGAGATTATCCTCGAACAACAAACAATGGAAGAATTATGGAAAACATTTAAAAGGACCTAATGAAGTTTAATGAGACTTTCGCCCAGCAATGAACTGATGTAGGTTTTTATGATGATAACAATAATAAATATATATATATATATATATATATATATATATATATATATACATATATATATATATATATATGTATAAGTATACACATACGAAGGTCGTTCGATAAGTATGGTAAAAAGTAAGAAAAACTAAATTGAAAAAAAATATTAAATTAATTAATTGATTAAATTCAACAATAAATAAATTTACCATACTTATCAAACGACCCTCGTACAGTGACTCAAAGTGAAACTCGGACACATACTCGTACATGGTAGGTCAGTGTGTTTCGAAAGATACATATCGAGGTTAAATTATACCTCTTAGTCAAGTTTCAGCTATATGCTGTTTTGGAAAAGAAAAATTGTATAAAATATTTTTTTAAAGGCAAAACGCCTCAGGAGACTAAACAGAATAAATTATGGTTCTGCACCTTCGATTAGATTTATTCAAATGGATATATGAGCACAAGAGACGCTGAACGTTCTGGACTGTTGAGGTCACCACTGTGATAAAAATGAATGATGATACAAATTAATAAAAAATATAAATGAAAATTGTCATCCGAATTAACCTCAAAGTGCAACTCGGACAGTTTCATCACTAGCAACACTTATTAAGTATTTTAATACTGTCTTTTGGGATTCGCAAGGAAAATCATTATCGACCGTCAAAACCATTCAATAATTCATTGTTTCGTTTGAAAACCGAGTTGCAAGAAAAACGTCGATTAACAAAAAGTCCTCTTTTCACGACAACGCACCAGCTCATCAGCAGTTGTGGCCGCAAAAATAATGGAAATAGGGTTTCAAATCGTTTCACATCCCCTATTCTCCAGACTTGGCTCCATCGGACTATTATTTGTTCCTAATATGAAGAAATGGCTCGCGGGAAAAGATTTTATAAAGGTGAATTTTATTTTAAGATTTGGACAATTCCTATTATTTCAACAAACTAGAGCAGCGTTGGATAAAAGGAGATTTAAAACGGACTTATCAAACAACCTCGTATAGTGCAATATGCTGTTTTAAAGAAAAAAATAAAAATATTTTTTTTTAATAAATTCTTTCTAAGATTTATTCAAATGATATAGAAACTTTGTTAAAAAAATTGATACAGAATTAATAAAAAAATATAAATGAAAATTGTCATCCGAATTAACCTCAAAGTGCAACTCGGACAGCTAGCAACACTTATTAAGTATTTTAATATAACTTGAGAAATCTCCGATAAAAATCTTTGTTTACTGTCAATAATTCAAGTGTGTATTGTTTTCGTTATACAAGTGATAATTTTTTTTAAAAAAATCATTTAAAATTAATAAAACTGGCAGGCAACGTGGTCAAACCTCTTTCGAGATTAGACAAAAAATAATTAAGCATTTTGAAGAGGGAAAATCAGTTCGTGATATTGCAAAAATAGTAAATCGAAGTTATTCTACTATACACGATGTTATAAAGCGATTTAGAATAAATAACTCTTTACAAAATAAACCTAAAACTAGTACTAATAAAATATTTACTTCGTATGAAGAGAGGTGGATTTCACGTCAAGTCGAGAAAAATCCAAAATTAACGTTTCAAAACTAACATCATTGGTAAAACAACATTTAAAAAAAGATGTTAACCCAGAAATAATTAGAATTATATTAGGCAAATGCGAATATCATGACAAAGCAGCACGAAGAAAACCATTGAAAAAAAAACCGAGACAAAAGAAGAGACTGCGAAAACGCACCAAAGTAAAGATATTTAGTTGTAGAACAGTGTTTTATTTACGAACGAATCCAAATTTAATGTATTCAGATCCGATGGTCAAACATACGTGTGGAGAAACGTAAACGAAGAGTACAAAGGAAAGAATCTATTCTACTGTAAAGCATGATGATGGCTCAGTCATGGTATGGGATTGTATGTCCGCAGTAGGACCTGGAAATCTCGATATCATCAACGGAATTATGGACTAAAATAAATATTTAAAGATTCTACAACAAAATCTAGAAGTAAGCGCAACAAAATTGGGAACTGATGATCGTTATCACTTCTATCAAGATAACGACCCCAAACACAAAGCTTTGAATGTCGGATTATGCCATATGTGATGGAAACACCACCACAGTCACCGGACTTGAATATCATGGAACATTTATGGGCTCACGTAGAAGAAAAATTGAAAAATCGTCATATTTGTAATAAAAACGACTTAAAAAAAGCTTTACTAGAAGAATGGAGCAAAATTCCACCAGATTACTGTCAAAAATTAGTTTCATCAGTACCCAAAAATTAATTAAAATAATTAAATTCAACAATAAATAAATGTACCATACTTATCAAACGACCCTCGTACAGTGGCTCAAAGTGAAACTCGGACACATACATGGTTTAATACAATATATAGTACAATATGCTCAGTTTTAAAGAAAAAAATAAAAATATATTTTTTTAATATATTAGATGACATATATTTTTAATGAATAGATTAGCAGTGCTAAAAAATAAAGCCGACAAACCAAATACTAAATTATATTATACGAGGGTCGTTTGATAAGTATGGTAAAAAAGTAAGAAAAACTAAATTGAAAAATTAAATTAAATTAATTAATAAATCAAATTACACAATAAATAAATTTACCATACTTATCAAACGACCCTCGTATAATTATTACTTATTAGACAAAATGCTAAAAAGTACAAGTGTCCGAGCTTCGTTTTGAGGTTAATTCGGATGATAATTTTCATTTATATTTTTTTATTAATTTTGTGTAAATTGTTTTAATTAAGTTTCCACATTATTTGAATAAAACTTAGAAACAATACATTAAAAATATATTTATTTTTTCTGTAAAACGGTGTATATTTGACCATATTTTATATTAAAGTATGTATGTGTTCAAGTTTCACTTTAAACAATTGTATGTTACAATGCTAATTAAAATGTATATTTCAAAAATAGCATTTAATGCATAATTACTTAATACACGCGATTTCAAAAGTATAAAATATATACTCTTAACAAAACGTCACTTATAAACACTGCTGTTTTTTAAAAAAAAGAGTACAAAAACACTGGTACACGATTAATAAATATGCACAATATAAATATATATACATAACCATAATACTTCGAACGAATATCTCACATAGTGTCAAAGGACTACTAACAAAAGTTTAATCAATGTTCTTTATGTAATAAGAAAAGAATGCATTCATATATCTTTCAATTCATTATACTAGGCTGGCCAAAAAGTAATGTGTTTCCAGTAAAAAAAAACTAGTCATTTTTTAAAAAAATATGAGGAACTTTATTAAAAAATGTATTGCGTATTTTGATCCACAGCCATTTGTCATCTCGCGGGCAGCTTTATAATTCTATCCTCCCAGATCTTCTCATTTTTTTCGATAAAAAATCTTAACATGTGCAATTTGCAGCCTTTCAGAAAATCTAAGTTCTTACAATCAAATGAATTTTGCAGAGATTGAGACAAATTACAAAATCCAAAGATGCAAGATTTGATGAATATAATAAAAAATAAGAATATCTCAAATCAGCTCCATCAATTTTTACCGAGTCTGCAAAGATATGTGTGGTCTCGAGTATAACAGAAGATTACTCTTTTTTTGGTAGTAACGAGGGTCGTTTGATAAGTATGATAAATTTATTTATTGTTTAATTTAATTAATTAATTAATTTAATTAAATTTTTCAATTTAGTTTTTCTTACTTTTGTACCATACTTATCAAACGACCCTCGTATTTCTAACCATTTTTCCTGAATATTTTCCATCAATCGATCCAATTGGGAACTATACTTCACAAAATTAATATTTTAATTGGAAAGCAAAAGTTTATAATAGAGTATTCGCTTCCAACCTAACCAAACGCATAACATAACTTACTTGGGATGTAAACCGAGCTTGGAAATGGTTAATGAAGCTGATCCTGGTTCACGCCAATGTCTTTTTCATTCTACATTATTGTAAAAAAATCCATTTCTCATCGCCCGCATAATTCGCTTCATAAATGCTTCATTATTATAGCATTTCAGTAGTGAATCGAAAGTCGAAATTCTCTCAACTAAATTACTTTGTTAAATTATACAGAACCCAAACATCGTATTTGGAAACCATTTCAAGTTATTATTAATGGTTTTTAACGCTATATTTCAATATTTTCAATATGTCAGCATTCTCCCGTGTTGTACAGGGTCTTTCAATAGCCACGTCTAAACTGTAACAGTCAATCGTGGTTATATTTGAAATGGCAGCGCTGTCATTCTGTGAAGTTAGTGTTCTAACATAGCTGCCATTTAATCATGGAAAACTACACGCTTTCATTACGCATCGAAATTGTGAAAATTTATTACAAAAATTCGTGCTTTGTTTGCCAAACGTTCTGTGAGCAAAATCATCTTCAGTGACAGAGCGCACTTTTGACTGAATGGCTTTGTAAACAAGCAAAATTGTAGAATCTGAGACGATGCTAATCCACAGCAGTTCCAGGAGCTTCCTATGCATCTAGAAAAACTAACTATTTGGTGTGGATTTTGGTCGGATGGCGTCATCGGGCCATACGCCCTACGAAATGAAAAAGGCAAGACGGTAACTGTTAACAGTGAAAGATATCGGGAAATAATAACTGATTTTTTTGGCCCAAATTGGATAATATGAACATAGACAATATGTGAACCAGCAAGATGATGCTACATGCCATGCAGCGGGTGACACAATGGCGTTATTGAGAAAAAAGTTACCAGGTCGTGTTATTTCAGGAAGAGGTGATGTCAATTGACCGCCAAGATCGTACGACTTAACGTACTTAGACTTTATTCTTTGGGACTACGTTAAGTCTCAGTGCCAATAAACCAACAACAATTGACGACCTGGAGAACGTCATTCAAGCCATTGCTGAAATCCAACCCGATTTATGTGGAAGAGTCATCCAAAATTGAGTCTCTCGGATCGACTTCTGCAAACGAAGCCGTGGAGGTCATTTGAACGATGTTATTTTTAAAACATAATGAATTGAATGTACCGCAATAAAAAATTCCGCCATACCTTATATACAACTCTTTTCATTTAATTTTCAAGATCGAACGCCCTTATTGAAAGATCCTGTATTACGTAGACTATTTTGAATTGAAGTGGATATTTGGTCATTGCCAATCTAACCTCATTAGGCCAATTAGACCTAACAAAGCGTTTATCATCAGTCAGATTAAAATCTTCATTATGAACTTCTTTAAACCATTCATTCGTTTACAGTACTATCACCATGTATATTACAATTTTTTCTTTCTACTGCTTTTTCTCTTTACGGAATAAAAAATGTTTATTTGCTTTAAGCAATACCTTTTCATTATTCATTTTCAAAATAAGGTCATTCAAGAATACTTAACCAAACGTAATATATTTTTTAAAACCACGGGTTAGTGTCAGTTATCAGAATATGTACATACAATATAGTGTATTTTATAAATTGGAAACATTACTTTAAATTGCTTTAAATATACTAAAACACTATCTAATGGACAATTTCATTACTTTTTAACCAACCTAATAATATTGTAATAATACAATAAACATAATTTTATATCACTAACTGATAAAACGTTGTTGACAATATTTATATTCTTAAGTATTTTATCTTGCTTTTAGTTACCATGCAATTACAATTTTTCTATCTCTATCTCTCCCTCTCCCTGACACGCACATATATATATATATATATATATATATATATATATATATATATATATATAATTGGTGTCTAAAAGTCATGTCGTCTTTTTTCAATAGATGTCGCTAGTTTATTTTTATAGTAGAAACGTCATTCGCGTCCATATAATTATTATGACGTTTGACAGTTGATCATTTCGCCTTCATTCAAATAAAAAGTTTAAGCATTTTGGATGAGTTTTATAGATTTTATAACAAGTTGAAGTTTGGAAGATCAAATTGTACATTTTCGTCATATTTTACTGTTTTATTTCCATAAAGGAAAAAACGCACGGTAAGCTTGAGATAAGTTGGGTAAAGTTTACGATGACAATGTCGTACAAGGACGTCAGTGTCAACTATGGTTCGCAAAATTCCGTGCCTGTGATTTTGATGTTAACGACGCTTCTCGCTCAGGAAGGTTATCGAGGTTGATGATGACAAAATAAAACCATTGATCGAATCAAACTCGCGTTACACATGTGAGATTGCAAAAACATTAAATAGTAAAATTCCAGTGTTCGCGATCATTTCAAAAAACTGGGATACATAAACAAGCTCGATATTTGGGTTCCTCTTAAACTCAAAGAAGTTCATTTGACTACGCGTATAAACGTGTATGAACGAACCCATCATCCAGAAATACCCAGAACTCATTAATCGTAAAGGAGTTGTGTTCCAACAAGGCAACGAGAGGCCACGCATAAGTTTGATCATTCGTCAAAACTATTGGAGTTTGGATGGGATGTTTTGCCGCACCCAACGTATTCATACGATCTTACACCACATGTTCCGATCTTTATAAAACTCCTTGCGTGGTAAATCGTTCAATTACGATGAGGCTATGAAACAGCCCCTTATCCAGTTTTTCGCCGATACAAACAGGTCTTTCTATGAACGTGGAATTATGAAGCTCATCGAAAAATGGCAAAAGGTCATCGAACAAAATGATAAATATATTATTAATTAAACTTTGTACTTTATATAACTAAATGACATTTGAAAAACATTGTCAAAATGGGTTATGACTTTTCATCAACTTATATATATATATATATATATATATATATATATATATATATATATAGTCAATCTGAAAAGTTTGTGTCGTTTTGTTAATATTCAAAATACACAAATACCGTCAATACACATATCGTATAATATAGTTATTTCTCCATCATATAGATTAACCAAAAATAAAAATAAATATAAATAATAATAATAAAGAGGATTGTTACCATATAATGTACAAGTTTAAAAAAAGAAACAATGTGAAAATTATTGAGAAAAATATATAAAGTGTATGGTTAAGATGCTAAGGTAAACAGAACCTACAAAAAATGGTTTCACGTCGGAAACTTCATCCTTGAAGATAACAAATTCTTTAAAAAACTGTCCGATATCGACATAATTCGCACGGATACAACAAAGTGAGATAATTTGCATGGAAATAATAATAATAAAAAAACAAATAGTTATTGAACATACATGTGTATTTCTCACTATGGAGTTAAAAAACTTCCATTGGAATATCATAAATAATTCACTTTGCTGGCCTGATGATAATGCGCCATCGAATTGTTATATGTTACATTTTCTTCGACATATTCTTAAAATATATATATATACATATATATATATATATATATATATATATATATATATATATATACCGACTGGGTAGTACAGTGGTTAGCATCACCGCGTGTCATGCGGGAGATTGCGTTCGATTCCCAGTCGGAGAGTCCCTCGTTTTCAAGTCGAGGGTTGAGCATGAAGGCCGACAACCTCATCTTGTCCAATAAAAATAACTGTCGAGAAGGAGTAAACCCCGAATAAAAAATCTTCACCAATCCGCCTGGTCAGCGTGGTGAATATGACCAAATACCAATGAATGTTAGCATTCATTGTGGCTTTCGTCCAGTAGTGGACTGATGTGGGCGTTATGATGATGATGATATATATATATATATATCAATAGCACCAAGAAGCATTTTAAGTAATTATTTATATCTAAACGTAAATAATTCTCCATAAATAACATTGTGGAACTTCCAACAAATTTGGAAGAAATATTAAAAATAATGTAAATTACAAAACTGATTACAAAGAAAAACAACAGTTATATATACATATATATATAAGTATATAGGGTTTTCCAATAAGAATGTCATAACTTTGACAGCTGGTGGTACCCATGTTTGAATTTTTTTAAACCATTTTGACATTTCAACTCAGTACAGTTTGGCAAATTATCATGGAACGTTTAACACTTCAACAACGTTTAGAAATTGTAAAAACGTCAATAGACTTATTGACTCGTTTAACAAAAGTTTAACGAGTCCATTATTTCACGAAATGGATCCATCAATTGGCCACCAAGATCATATGATCCAAGTCAATTGGATTATTTTTTGTGAGGTTATATAAAATCACTAGTATATGCTGATACACCACAAACATTAAAAATAAACACTGAACGTGTAATTCATGAAATTGGACCACAATTATGTGAAAGAATGACAAAAAATTGGACTAAACGATTGCACTATGTCAAGTGAAGTCATATGAGTGAAATTGTGTTCCATCATTAATGCCATAGAATATGCTTAAAAATAAAAATAAATAACTAATTCAATAAATACATTTTGTTTTATTTCCATTTAAACTTTTGAAGTGTTTATTGGAAAATCCTATGTCATATATGTATGTGTATATATATATATATATATATATATATATATATATATACACTGATTTCTTTTTAAAAATGTCACGAACTCTTTGTATAACTTTATATACATATATTAGGTTGGCAAGTATCTCCCTTCCGCCTTCTGGTCTTTTGAATTTCGCAGCTATGTACAAAAAAAAAAAAGCGGAAGGGAGATACTTGCCAACCTAATATTAAGGTGCACTACATGAATTGTCTGATTTCTGAATATTCATTTTTGCATAAGCGCAAAAGGGTTTTTACAGGTTTATTCTTATTTTATCATTGTTTACTATAAAAGCGGCTACTTCACTCGCAGTGCTTTTAATATTCACTTGATATTTCAACAAGTGGTTTCTTTGTTAACACTCGAAAATGTGTTGTTTGAGAGGCAAGAGAGAACTCTTTTTTGTACGAATTTAAATTAGGGCATAGTGCAACACAAGTAGAGAGAAACATTAATTTAGCATTCAAAGAAGAAACTGTTAATCAACGAGCAATACGAAGATGCTTTCAGAAATTTTAAACTAATAATTTGAGCTTTAAAATGATCCACGCGTAAAATCTATAACTGCCATAAATAATGACAGATTGAAATAAATCATTGAAAATAATCATGGGATTACAATACGAGAAATGCTGAACACCTAAGAGTTTCATTCGTAACAAAATGCTGTCACTGGACCTTTCCACACTAATCAGCATGCATACAGTATTCACGTCCATTACCGCTCGTCTCACACCCTCTTGTCCACAAACTCCCCCACCTAAAATAATTAGTTTTCTGGTAAAAGAATGTGAGATGAGCGGCAATGGGCGTGAATACTGTATGCATGCTGATTAGTGTGGAAAGGTCCATTTAGTTACAGTAGAAAAGGTAAAAACTATACAAATGAATTCTACATGAATTAATGGAAAATCAAAAACAGCGACGCTTGGATGTTTGTTCATCACTGATTATTTTTGGATCGTATCGTCAAATGTAATGAAAAATGGATACTGCACAACAACAAAATACGTTCTGAACAGTGATTAAACTTCTCTGAAGTACAAAAGCATTGTAGCAACGTAAAGTTAAATGACTGGTGGTGTTCTACTCCCCAATTTTCAATTCGCGTTGAAGCAATGCCGTGTTATACGAGTATTTTCTGTGAATAAAATTTTGAAGAACCGTGTGTAATAGGAATTTCCGATTAACGTGTTATAGGATGGTTTACAGAGTTGACTAATTGTTACCTGTGTGCGTGCATGAATATATATATATGCGTATATATATATATATATGTATATATATATATATCAGTGTCTCGGTTGAATATCCGATATATATATATATATATATATATATATATATATATATAGCTATCCATATGTAACACCTAGATTCGTGTTTTATTGAACAGAAACAAAAGAAATTATACACATGTTTCTCTATACACATGTTTATTTTAATAAAACACAAATCTAAGCGTCACATTTAGATAACTCTCTCTCTCTCTCTCTCTCTCTCTGGTATATATATATATATATATATATATATATATATATATATATATATATATATATATATATATATATATATATATATATATAATTGTATTAAACATAAATAAAAAATTGTAATGAAAGAAGAAAGAATCCAAACACAACTATATATAAATAGACATATACAAACTTTCATATTAAAAAAAAACATAAATTAAGAAATTATTTTTAACAAAAATAATGTTCTTGTACTTCTTAACATTTTAATAATTTTAACTATTGAACACATTGATAATTTTGGTATGTTCGAAAAACTATTCTTAGATTAAATACCCAATGAACAATTACTGAAATTAAAAAAAGTAAAAGTAAAGTAATTTTTCGAAATTTATATATACATATACATATATATATATATATATATATATATATATATATATACAGACGTGCATAAGTCATGGCACACATGGGTAACATAAGCAATTTATTGATATAATTCAATAAAGTCGTTAAATTAAAAACTTTTTTTTTATTTAATTGATAGTGAATATAATATTCATTAGAAAAAAAACAGAGAAAATAATAATTAATTCTATTTTATAGTATAAATTGCTAAAATAAACACAGTAGGTTACATTTTTGCTTGGCAAATATAACATCAGAAGCAACAAAAAAAATTAACTTATTCAATGCCAAATCGTTTAAATGAAGTTGTGAAAAGAAAAGGAAAACAAACGAGATATTAAACTCTTTTTATAAAAAAAATTGTTGATATTTTTTGCTCTGGATAAATGTAACATACTGTTTTTATTTTAACAATTTCTACTATATAATAGAATTATTACTTTTTTGTATTTTTTTCTAATGAATATTATATTTATTATTAATTGAATAAAAAATTTTTATTTAATTTAACGACTTTATTGAATTATATCAATAAATTGCAGAGAAAATTATAATTACTATTTTATGTATAAATTGCTAAAATAAACACGTAGGTTACATTTTTGCTTAATATAATATATATAACTTATATATATATATATATATATACGTGGATAAATGTAACATACTGTTTTTATTTTAACAATTTCTACTATATAATAGAATTAATTACTTTTTTGTATTTTTTCTAATGAATGTATATTATTAATATATATATATATATATATATATATATATATATATATATATATATATATATATATATATATATATATATATATATATATATATACACTGGGTAGAAAAAGTCTGCGTACACCTCTATCAATACGAATATATTTCTCAATAAAATAAACTTAATATTTCTTAACTTAATATATCTTGATTTTTTGAATGTGTCTTGAATCGATTCGTACTCTCGGTGAATTAAAAAACGAAGATTTCATATATCCATATATTTTTTTGAAAAAAAACGAACGGACAGGCAACGATAATTTAAAAAAATAATTAACCTGAATCAATTTCAAGCGATTTAACGACCAAAAATGTCGATTTATAAATATTTTCATTTTTTTATTTATGTTCAAGACACTTAAATAAATTTAAATTTCATTTCCTTTTCAAAATAAAATAAAAATATTTAAAAAACACACACACACACACACACACACACACACACACACATATATATATATATATATATATATATATATATATATATATATATATACATACTCGAAAATGTCCACGTACACTTATCAATACGGATATATTTCTCAATAAAACAACCTTATTAATGTAAATTTAAAAACAAACATACATTTTAATAATTCTATAAACTACTAATTCATTATACATGACAATTCAAAACATTTCAAATTTATTACAAATAAACTAAAAAATAAGAAACACAAAAACTCATACAAATTGAGCAGAAAAAAATCTGCATACACTTTTTATTAGACGGTAAATCCTCGATTTTTTTACAATATTTGCACTCATTATTGTTTTAATATTATCACAGTTTTATGTCCCAATTCTCACGTTGCAATGAAGTCCTAAAATATTATTTTTACTAACTAATAGTAAAGTTTTTTGCAAAAAATAAATAAGATGAAATTAAAAAAAAGGAAATTTCTGTTAGTGAACGTAAAATTATTTTAAAATTATGGAAAGAAGGAAACAGTTTTCATGAAATAAGAAAGGATGTTGGAAGACAACATTCTTTCGTTCAAAGAGTAGTAATCAATTTTAAATCCACATTTGAAACCGCTTTCTGGCCGGCCGTCGAAGTTAACATTTAGATAAAGGCGTAATATTGTAGCTTCGGTGAAAGAAAATCCCCGAATAACTGCACCCTAAATTGCAAAAGATATTAAAGTACTATTTAAAAAACAAATCTGTGCTGATATTGTGCGAAAAATAATAAAAAAGGGTGGGTATCATGAACGTGTTGCGCGTAAGAAATCATTTATTTCACGTATCAATAGATAAAAGCGGATTGCATATGAAAATGAATACATTAATAAACTAATTCAGTTTTTAGAAAACATTACTTTCTCAGACAAGAGCAAATATTGCATTTTTGGAATAAAAAGCTCAAAATTGTATGTACATCACTGAATAAAAAAAATCTTACTTCTACTGTGAAATACGCTGGTGACAGAGATTATTGGTATGGAGGTGTAAAGCAAGTA
>CP092089.1:13312625-13340125 GCA_029203775.1 Neoneuromus ignobilis | reverse complement strand
AACACAGTGAAGGATTGAAAACAGAAAAATTTGCTTTGATTTCAAAAATGTGGAACAAATTTATTGAGAATAGCCAGGCTTGTTATAAACCTGACACAAACATAACAGTCGATGAGTAATTGTTCCCAACTAAAGCTAGGTGCCGATTTACTCATTACATGCCAAATAAACCAGACAAATTTGGCATCAAATTTTGGCTAGCATCCGATGTTAGAAGTAAGTATCTTATAAATGGTTTTCCGTACTTGGGCAAGGATGAAACCCGAGAATCGAATATTCCCTTGAGCGAATTTGTTGTGTCTAAGCTTGCAGATCCATATTTAAGTTGTGGACGAAGTATCACCACAGACAATTTTTTTATAAGCCTTTCACTTGCAAAAAAGTTACTTGCAAAAAAAAACTACCATGGTTGGCACTGTACGTGCAAACCGAAAAGAATAACCTAAAATTGGGAAAGCTAAGAAAGATAAAATGACACGGTATTCTACAAAACTTTATAAATCGGAGAATTATTCTCTGACTATTTATAAAAGCAAGCCCAATAAAAAAGTTCTACTACTAAGCTCAAACCATAAAAATGTAAAAATTGAAAAAAATAAAAAACGTGTACCGGAAACAATAACATTTTATAATAGTACCAAGTATTATGTGAATGTACTTGACCCAATAGCTCAAAAATATAGTGTTAAAGCAGACTCTCGCAGATAGCCTCTTCAATTTTTCTACAATATCTTAGATTTAGCAGCTATCAATGCATAAATCTTATATAAAGAAACCACCCAAGTAAATATTTCAAGAAAGGACTTTATTTTCCAATTGGCTGAAGAACTAAGAGGTGACTATAGAGATGAAATCAATAACACTTCCATTCCATTATCGAAAATGCAAAATATTGAAGTACGGAAGAATTGTCAAGTTCAAGAAATAGATGTAAGAACCTTTGTGCTAAGTGCATTAAAAATGTCTGTGGAAAATGTATTTCAAAAACAGAGTTTATATGTAAAAAATGTTTTCAATAAAGTTTTTTCATAATAAATGAATCATTTAAATTAAATTAAAATTGTTTTTTTCAAAAAACTTCAATTTTGATGTATGAGTCAAATTGACTCACTTTAGTAAAAATAGGTATGTAATCAACAGCCGTAAATCTAGTGTTAAATCGCCACAAAAAAAATTTAAAACTTAAAAATCAAATAAAATTATTTTATTTGAAGAAATTCTAAATAATTTTTAATGAAATTTTATTTTAAATGATTATTAATGAAATGCAATAATTTTTAAATTATTTTTCATAAAAGTATGTAAAACAATTAAAATTGAAGACATTTAAGAGCTTCGTTTATATTTTATCTCATCTTTTAGCCGGGAAAATAGTATAAATTCTATTTAACAAAGAAATTTATTTCCAAAGAAGAAGAAAACACAAAGGAAAAAAATGAACTTGAGATTTTGATCGGTTTTTATACCTTTTATCCAACTAAATTTTCATTGGACTAAAATTTTATCCGATTAAATTTTTATTCAAAAAAAACCGACAAAAATGACATGATTAATATTTTAGTAAGTTGATTAATTGAATGAAAATTTAGTCAATAGATTTATAATCATTTTTATGATTAAGAAACTACATTTTTGATCATACCTTTAATGGAATGAAATTTTAATCACTTCATAGCCATTATGGTGTTATGGATAAAAATTCATTTATGTTAAAATGAATTGCGTTAATAACAAATCTGATTAAACATAAAAAATGTTCTAATGACTATAATCTAATATATTAAGTGTAATTAAACATAAATTTATTAAAGATGACACTTAAATATACTATTCAACTACATTTACAATACAGAATATAAAAACAATGAATATTAAATACTTACATACAATGACAACAGCCACAAACAGTGCTAATTGTAAAAACACACAACTTTGTTACACCATCACACAGAGAATATTATTCACAGACCACGTATGTATGTATATCTCACAAAAAGTTAAAATAATACAATTGTCTATTTAATAGCAGTGCGTTGCAAATTTATAACGGAATTATTAGGATGCAAACAATTAAGCATATGAACATGAAAATGTAGAATCCGTTTATCAGTCCACTAATAAGGCATGTGAAGATAATAACTAATATTCACTATTTTAATAATTTAAATATTATCGTACGATTACGAAAACAAATACAGAAATATATTTATCACCTTTTTTAAAAGAAATCTTTGTTAAAACGATTATTACAATAAGCAATACAATATACAGTGAGTCAAAGTGAAACTCATACAGAGTTATGTTTCCGATAATTTTACACATATATTTTAATATAATAACAATTTTCTTTATTTCTTTTCCTTAAGTTCTTTATTAGGGTTATTTTTATTATATTTGAAAATTTTAATCGTAAATTAATATTTCTACTCCATTAAAAGTAACCATTTCTGAAAAATTAACAAAAAATACATCAAAATGAAACTCATACAACGAATTACTCTCGTTTGAAAACTGCTGTATTAAGAAAGTATCTCTTCAAATATGTGTTTGATCCCTTTGGTTATAAAAAAAACCTATTGTTACGTCGTTTGTAATCATTTTGTAAAAAATATAAGTTGGATTATCACTTTGAACGGACAAAGGGGACAATCATCGACGGACGATCGAAAGTTAATGATTTTTCATTACAAAAATGGACAAACTCTACGGAAAATTGGGAAAATAGTTAATAAAAACCACGCTACAATGCAATCTGTAATAAAAAGATTTATAAAAATACTCAAAGTGTTGACAATAAAGTCAGAAAGAGTATCCGCAAGATTTTTAATGGCCATGACGAGCGTTGAATTCAACGAAAAATTAAAGAAAATTCGAAAATTAACACGTCCAAATTAACTTTAGAAGTTAAAAAGTATCTAAATAAAAAAGCAAGCCCCCAAACAATACGCAATATACTAAATAAAAATGGGTTTCAAGCTCGTATTGCCAGGAAGAAACCTTTCATAAATCTAGCTAATCGCAACAAAAGGTTAAGCTTCGTTTAGGAACATGTTAATAAAAGTTTTGATTATTGGAAAGATGTTTTATTTACGGACGAAAACAAATATAATTTATTTAGATCCAATGGGAGAAATAATGTATGGCAGAAACTAAATACAGAAATGTCTGTAAAACACTTCCGTCCTACAGTCAAACATGGGAGCGGACATGTTATGGTATGGGGGTGTATGTCTGCGAGAGGGGTTGGAAATTTAATTTTATAGATGGTATTATAAATAAAAATGTTATATTGATCTATTAAGAAAAAATTTCAAAGCCAGTGCTCGAAAACTTAGGATTTTACAAACATTTAATTTTTATCAGGACAACGACCCCAAGCACAAAGCTTATAAAACACATAGTTGGTTGTTATATAACTGCCCTAAAGTACTGGAAACACCACCATAATCACCTGATATAAATGTGATTGAAAATCTATGGAATCACTTAGAAGTTGCCATTAGAACACACAATATTAGTAATAAAAATGATTTAAAAAAGCGTTATTAGAAAAATGGAAAAAAATTGATCTAGCTTATTGTGAAAAATTAGTTAAATCCATTCAGAATCGTTTAAAGGCTATAAAAATTAATAAAGACTATTCTACTAAGTACTAAAATAATTCAATCCATTGTAAATTTTAATTTAATAAATAATTTGTTAGTTGTATGAGTTTCATTTTGATGTGTTTTTGAATGATTTTTCAGAATTCGTACTTTTTTTTGGTCTTTAAGTATTATTTTATGATTTATTTATTTTTATATGATAAAAATATCCTTAATAAACAATTTAAGTCGAATACAAAAGGGATTTTTTGTTTATTTAAAAATTTATATACAAAAATTTATTGAACATAATACTGTATGAGTTTCACTTTGACTCACTGTAAATATATTCTAAACTTCTTTTAACTATAAACTATTTTATGAAAGAAAATGTAGAGAATAGAAGATGTAACCGATTAATTTTGTAAACGAATTGTATATACTTATCAAAAAGATTTCAGTGAAACACAACTGTTTTTCGAAAATTACGAAAATCAAACACTGATTTTTTACAAACGCGCACAACTTAAAAAACACGTTTATGAATATTATATACAACTTATAATATAAGCTATTGTACTATATCGATCTATTGATTCAATAATCACGTTTTATCAACAACTACTCTCTATCAAACTAAAAATGGATGAAAGGAAAACGAAATACTAACATTACATGTAATTTTTTTTAACAGGTATTATCGAAATTTTAAATAAATACAATATGGAGATAAGATTATTAATAAAAATTATATACACAAACACACACACACACATATTATACGATGAACCTCAATAACATAAAAATGTTGTACAATAAATTTATAGAAAAATCGACTTAAAAAAAGTAGGAATAAAAAACATTACAAACTTTATGAATTTAGGACAGATCATTAACACTAAAGGGACACTTATTGATGAAGTGAACAGAAAACTGAAAATTGAATGGTGCCAATTCAGAAAAATTCTTATATTATAATGACGAATATTCCTCTATGTTTGGAGTTAAAAGTTTTCCATTAAGTATATCCTACCTGTTTTTATTACAGAATATGAAAATGGCTTTTATATAATAATGTAGTAAGTGAAAAATATCATTTACCAAAAAATATAATCCTATTGGCAACTGCAAAAACCAAAATATACCAAAATAAAGTAACACTGTGTACAATAAAAAGCAACTCAAAATTGAATTGCACGTTCTATATCAGTGACTTGAAAAATATTTAAACACATTTTCGTAACCATACCAAAATTTTTAAAAAAATCGTTAATTATTTAATTTAAAAAGAAAACAACTTAATTAACCCAAATAAAGTATTATAAATTATACAAATCAGTACAATACGAGGTCGTTTGATAAGTCCGTGTAAATTCCGAAAGATGGCACCACTGGTGCATATCGAGGTTATATATTAGTAGCATGGAATAACATATATATATAGCCATATCGGTATATGTTTGAATATCGTTGGAATCAAGGAAATCGAGTGATTGTCAAATAATGGACGAAAAAGAATTTCGCGTGTTGATTAAACACTACTTCATTAAAGGCAAAACGCCTCAGGAGACTAAACAGAAGCTTGATAAACATTATGGTGACTCTGCAGCTTCGATTAGTGCGGTTTATAAGTGGTTTCAAAATCGGAGTGGCCATATGAGCACAAGAGACGCTGAACGTTCTGGACGCCCTGTTGAGGTCACCACTCCAGAAATCATTGATAAAATCCATGATATGGTGATGGATGACAGAAGAGTGAAAGTGCGTGAGATTACTAGTGCTGTAGGCATCTCGTGTGAACGGGTACATAATTGCTCACGGATCGACCGAAAACGAGGTCATATGAAGTGTTGCAAGAACGGTTTGCAGCTGTTTCAGCGAAATCCGCAGGACTTTAAGCGTCGTTTCATCACTGTAGATGAAACATGGATACATCATACTCCTGAGACCAAAGAGCAGTCTAAACAATGGGTTATAATCTGTCCGAAAAAGGCGAAGACAATTCCTAATTAACAATAACGACAAGGCCAAATAATTTATATCTACTAAAATAATCCAATACATCAAGAAAGTGTAAATTCGAATGTCACATGAGTGATCGTAAGCTGAGAAAGAACTTCGTGAATTTCCCGCTTAACATCTAAGTTGAGATTTCCCAAACAAACTACTAAGCAAATGCGCGTTGCTATAAGTTTTGGTAACGATATGACTCAGTTGCACACAGTTTATCAAGCACTTAAGTCACATAAGTGATCGTAAGCTGAAAAAGAACTTCGTGAATTTCTCGCTTAACAATAAGTAAACGATCCTAATACTAATTAACAATAAAACAAAGCCAAATAATTTATATCTTTATTCAAACGAGGAAGTGATTGCAGGAACGAATGACTATTTTACAGACTTGGACAAATCCTATTATTCGGAAGGGATCAACAAACTAGAGCAGCGTTGGATGAAGTGTATAAGTAACGATATGACTCAGTTGCACACAGTTTATCAAGCACTTAATATACTATGACATCAAAACCTACTGAAACGTCACTACAAATACAAGATACTATTATAAAACAGAATAAAGAAAAAAATCCATACGTAGAATAGTACAACCCATAGGAAGACCACTTTCTACTATTCAGTCAATAATAGAAAGATTTAAACCCGCCGGAAATAATTAGAATAAACGACGCACATGGAGATCAAATCTTCTAAATGCAAGAGAAAAAAGAAGAATACTGAAAGAAATCACTAACAACCCGACCATAAGTGCCCCAAAACTAGTCGAACAACTTGAAGTAACTTGTGGAAAATTAGTACATCCAGAAATAATCAAAGGAGTTTTAAGAAAATCATGATCGCATGCCTCGTAAAAAAACCTTTAATTAGTGAAATAAATAAGAAAAAATGGTTTACTTTGCACAGCTCCATTCCGACAAGGGCTTTGACTTTTGGAAAAGGGCTCTATTAACGGATGAGAGCAAGTTGAATATTTGTGGATGTAATGGAAAAGGAAAAGTGTGGAGAAAACCTGGAACTGAGCTGGAGTTGAAGAACTTAATACCTACTGTAAACATAGTGGAGAGTCAGTAATGATTTGGGGGTCAATGGCAGTAACTGGACTGGGGAGTTTGGTGTTTATTAACACAACAATGGCAATATTTAAATTTTTTCAGAGATCATTTTAAAGAAGATGCCCGAAAACGTAACTTGGGAAATGAATGGATTTTCCAACAAGATCAAGATCGCAAGTACACTGCGCTAGTTGATCGTGAATGGATCCTCTATAACAGGGGCGACTAAGACGTCGACCGCAAGGCCTCTGGAAGTCGCCCGCGAAGCTGACGTAAACATTGACAAATTATAGTGATAAATTAATATTTCAATGCATTTTTTGATTCAACATATTTGTGCGAATCAGTATTTTCCTGCATGAATGCAATAAAAACTAAACATAGGTCACAATTATCGGATCTACATTTAGAATCGTGTTTAAGAATTAGTTTAAGTTCATACGAGCCAAATTTTGATAAACTTGCCGAAACTATGCAATGCCGAGTGTCATCAAAATAAAAAAATTCTATTTTTATTTTATTTTTTTACTTTGTAATTTGTTTGTAAAATTTGCATCTAATTTATTTTAATACAATTCTAAAACAATAATTTTATTTTTTTTCTCTACATTTTCTTGAATTTTTTTTTTAATTCAAGATCAGTTCTAGAAAATAATTCTTTATAGGTAATTTAATAGTAGTCATAGTAAAATGTCTTCGTCAGTTCTTGTCTTATAGAAAAAAATCATCAGTTCGTAAGTATTTTCTAAAAACGTCACCAATAGTTGTGAGTACCTAAAAAGTCTTTATAAAAAAAACACCAATTCGTAAGTACATTCTAAAAAAACTTAATCGCCCTCAGGTACACTTTCACCAAAAAAGTCGCCCCCAACGTCTAAAAGATTGGCCGCCCCTGCTCTATAACGTGCCAAAACAGTTGTTTAATCCACTCAGTCACCAGATATAAACCCTATTGAGTACATTTGAGACTACTTAGAAAGAAATATTCGGAAACATTCAATTTCTAGCAAAGAATACTTGAAAGAGATACTACAGGAAGAATGGCGGAAAATACCTATATTTTTTTATAGAAAAGTTGGTCCAATCGATGCCAAAAAAGGTTGGAGGCAGTGTTAAAAGCAAATGTTAAACCCAAGCAAGTACAGTTGGGTGTTTTTGTGCGGATTATTTTAATGCGATTTTGAAGTTATGCGATTTATATTTATTCTTAGTATCTTTTTATACGATTTTTTTAACAATTTCTTTAAGCGATTTTTTAATTCAACGAAAAGCTCTTCAATTTTATGAACAAATGAAGGAATCAGAGCCATTTATTTCTGCTTCTCTAACGAATTTTCGGCTAGCAAAGGGTGGTTAACCGGGTTTTTAAAAAGGAATGCACTACATTTAGTGAAGATTTCGGGAGCGATTGTATCGGCAGATGAAGAAGCTGTCAAATTTTTTGTTGACAACGCACCAGGTCATCCGTGTTTAAAACATCCGAATTTAAACATGATATTTTTTCCACCCAATACAACAAGCATTATTCAGCTATTAGATCAAGGCATAATTGCAACTTTTAACAATATTACGTTAAACGCACTTTTCAATTTATATTGGATAAACTAGAAAATGAGTCAATAACAGTAACTGACGCTTGTAAAAAAATTTCTACCTCTGACTTTATAAATCATGTTGTTTTTGCTATTACTCAAATAAAATCACACACTTTAAATGCCTGTTGGAAAAAGGCTTGACCTACATGTCTTGAAAACAGTGCAACTATTTAGTTTCTTGTTTATTTTCTTTTTTTTTATTCTAAACAGTGCAGCTATTATTGCGATGATGATTAAAATATGTAAGAAAAATTCTAAAATAAATTACACATATGTACATATTACTTTGAATAAAATTAAATAGTTGATTAAAAAATAAATTAAAAAAGTTTTGCTTTGTATTTTCTGCAGATATATAAAATTTTTTTAAGCATTCTTTATTTCCTGATTTTTTATGCGAATTTTAGAGTAATTTCACTTTGTAGCTTTGGTTTTATGCGGTTTTCGAAAATTACGGAACGTATCCCTAATTTTTGAATGTAAGTTAAGTCTTTTTTGTGCGATTTTTTTTAATGCGGTTTTCTGCGGAACATATCTACCGCATAAAAATAGACCCAGGTGTACTTATTTTTTATTAATTAATTTTGATAATTTAATTTTTGTTAATTTTATTATTTCAACAATACGTTTTATTTTTGTACTAAAATTATTCTGAAGCTAAACAATATTCAATAAATTTATAATTTTTTGTTCACCAGAGTTTTTTTTTTATAAAAAAATGTTAAAATATAGGGATATACGATGACTTTTGTAACTGACTGTATATTTAATTTATAACTTATCTATGTTTGACTTTCAATACTACCATTTATTAATTGTATAAAAGATAAGATTACTACTAACATTTATAAATTATATGAATTAAAGTGACAAAATCATATTCATATTGTGTACGTGTGTATGTATGTATAAATATATATATATATATATGTATATATATATATATATATATATATGTGTATATATATATTTATATATATATATATATATATATATATATATATATAAAATATAAAAAGATTTCATAACTTTCAAGTAATTTCATTTATTAATAATTCCATAAAAATATACCGTATCAAAATATTTTTAATCATTTCTCATTACTTTTTACCATCTTTTAAACAAAATATGGATATCACATTAAAAAATTCTCATTTTTTGAAAAAATGTAATCATCAATATATTTTTGTACTTTCCTGGAATTACTGAAACATATACAAAAAAGTTCATATTACAATGAACAAAAATGAATGGAAATCATAGGAAAAAGTCACCTGAAAGTACGTTAATTGAGGCACGATTTCCAAATGTACTCTTGTTAGTTTTCCGAAACAACAATACAATACGATCTAGTACTATCATAGAGAAGAATGATTTTTGTTGTATGTGTCTGTTTGCTTTTTTCGTAGAATGTATCCATTTTTGAATCAATACTCCCTCTCAACTGTTAAAAGCAGCAGTTATAGCGACTATCTTCATTAGTTGCAATAGCTCATAATAATCAACTTCAAACATATCAGGCCACATAAACGAGGTTAACTTATATCTATAGATATTCGTTATAATGTTGAAGTAGATATTTCACCAGGATTTTTACCCACGATTTTTGAGCTACGGATTGTCATACTATTTGTTACAAAAATTTAAACTTGCCCAACCGATTCAAAAAATTCCATAAATTTTATTAAATTTAGATTAACAGAGGAAACTAAAGGATTCATATGTTATTAGAAACATTTACTAATATCCTTTAAAATGTAATACATTTAGAATTAAAATAAAATATAAGCAGGAAAAAATAGCACGACAATTTAACGTACTTTGCTTTAAATTCAAACTTTGTTGGGTAGCTCTTGTACTGCAAAATACGAGGTTAGTCCCATAAATACCCGGCCTGTCCTAGAGATGGCGGTAGTTATTTGAAAAATATCACTGTATTAGAAAGTACACAATCTATAAGCATATGTTTCATGTTTGAGGACGCCACGCTGTTTAGTATTTGTTTAGCAGCCATCAATAGTGAACGTTTTCAGTGAATTTGTGAAAATGAAGAAAATTGGTCATCGTTACGTGATACAATACTTTTATTTGAAACGTCTCAGCCCAACCAATATAAAAGCTGAACTGGATTCTACTCTGGGTGAGTCTGCTCCTTCGTTTACAACAGTGAAATATTAGGTAGCAGAGTTTAAACGAGGCCGTACGAGCTGCCAAGACGAGCATCGCAGTGGTCGACCAAATGAGGTGACGACTCCCAAAATGTGAAGAAAATCCACAAAGCGGTACTGGATGATCGTCGACTGAAAGTGCACGAGCTAGCAGACATAGTAGGCATTTCAAAAAGTGCGGTACATCGCATATTATCTGAAAATTTGGACATGAGAAAGCTGTGTGCAAGATGGGTGCCGCGTTTGCTCACACTCGAGCATAAACAGTGTCGTGAAGATGTTTCAATTGAGTGTTTAGCGAAGTTTCACAGCAACAAAGCAGAATTTTTGCGTCGTTTCATAACCATGGATGAAACATGGGTCCATCACTTCACACCCGAGACAAAATAACAATCAAAACAATGGACTGAAAAGTGAGAACCGGCTCCAAAGAAGGCGAAGACCGTTTCATCTGCAGGCAAGGTCATAGCGTCGGTTTTTTTGGGATGCACGTGGGATAATTTTCATTGAAAAGAAATATAATAATCTTGAAAAAGAAAAAAACTATCAACGGCGAGTATTATGCGAACTTATTGCAACGTTTGAGCGAAGAAATCGAGCAAAAACGGCCGCATTTGGCTAAGAAGAAAGTGTTGTTTCATCAAGACAATGCACCAGCTCACAAATCCGTTATTGCAATGGCCAAAATTAATGAATTAAAGTTTGAATTGCTACCTCATGCACCCTATTCGCCAGATTTAGCCCCCTCGGATTATTTTCTGTTCCCAAACTTGAAAAAATGGCTCAGTGGTCAAAGATTTCACAACGATGAAGAAGTGATGTCGGCAGTTAATGGGTATTTTGAGGAGCAAGACAGTTCTTATTATAAAAAGGGTATCGAACTTATTGAACATCGCTGGGAAAATTGTATAGAGCTGAAAGGAGATTATGTTGAAAAATAAATATATTTTTTTCCAAAATTTTTGTGTTTTCTTTGTTGGGTCGGGTACTTCTGGGACCACCTTCGTATGCTACAATACAAGTAGTATTGTATATTCTAGTTTTGTAAAAGTTTATTTCATTTTTTCATTGAGATCTCGTTCCATCTCAATTTCGAACTCGAAGTTACTAAGAACAATCTCGACGAAAAAGAGCTCAAAAAATGTGAATAAGTTGAAACTACCTTTTCCATATTATTTTCTTTTGATCCAATGAATTTCATAAAGATAGCATTAAAAGGCTAATAAATCGTATCGAGAAAATAATTGATAATAATAAAACTTGTAGTGTTAATTAAATAACATTAGAGTTTTAACTTCTGTCTATTTTCACAAACAATTCGAACATTACTTATGAAATTATTTTGTATATTTAATCAGTTTTCTTAAGTATCTAACAAATTTTATAATGTCATTCTCTCGATTGTGACATGATCAAATGCCATCAAGAAATAAAATAAATAATTAAGAACATTAATGTGTATTTCATTCATCAATGGTACTAATATCACACTCATATAACAATTATTGGAGATTTGTTAACTATTTTTACAGTATTTTATTATAGTAATTCATTTATAGTAATATGTTATAAAACTATTCAAAAGTTGAATCAAAAATTAAATTATATTAGCAAACATTATTTCAAACCTAATACATGTCACAAAAATTTACAAAATTCTGACATTTTAAACAAGACTTTGATTTTTTCACTAAGTAATACATAAAAATATTAAATATTAATTAAAATATCTTACCTTAATCCATTATAACTGCTAAGTTCTGTAGATCCAAATTGTATTTCTTTCACTGTATACACACTTAACACTAACCAAACAAATGTAATCCAAATACAATCCATTTTTCTGAACTAACACTCACTAACATTATTAAAAAAATATATTTTTAAACATCAAACATTTCAATATATTTATAAATATATATATATATATATATATATATATATATATATATATATATATATATATATATATATATACATATATATACAGTGAGTCAAAGTGAAACTCATACAGAGTTATGTTTCCAATAATTTTACACATATATTTTAATATAATAACAATTTACTTTATTTTTTTTGCTTA
The DNA here is from genome assembly GCA_029203775.1 of Neoneuromus ignobilis. Taxonomy (NCBI): domain Eukaryota; kingdom Metazoa; phylum Arthropoda; class Insecta; order Megaloptera; family Corydalidae; genus Neoneuromus; species Neoneuromus ignobilis. Next base: position 13,327,627 of record CP092089.1, on the reverse strand, counting down.
ATTTCTTTATTAAGGTTATTTTTATTATATTTGAAAATTTCAATCGTAAATTAATACTTCTACTCTAGAAAAAGTAACCATTTCTGAAAAATGAACAAAAAATACATCAAAATGAAACCCGTACAACGAATTATTCTCGCTTGAAAACTGCTGTGTTAAGAAAATATACTCTTCAAATATGTGTTTGGTCACTTTGGTTATAAAAAAACTATTGTTAAGTCGTTTGTAATCATTTTGTAAAAAATATAAGTTGGATTTTCACTTTGAATAGACAAAGGGGACAATCATCGACGGACGAGCGAATGCTAATGATTTTTCATTACAAAAATGGAAAAACTCTACGGGAAATTGGGAAAATAGTTAATAAAAGCCACGCTACAATGCAATCTGTAATAAAAAGATTTAAAAGCGGCCAAAATGTTGACAATAAAGTCAGAAAGAATTTCCGCAAGATTTATAATGTCCATATCGAGCGTTGGATTCTACGAAAAATTAAAGAAAATTCGAAAATTAGTGCACCCAAATTGACTTTAGAAGTTAAAAAGTATCTAAGTAAAAAAGCAAGCCCCTCGAACAATTCGCAATATACTAAATAAAAATTGATTTCATGCTCGTATTGCCAGGAAGAAAAATTTCATAAATCTAGCTCATCGCAACAAAAGGTTAAGCTTCGTTTGAGTACAAGTTAATAAGAGTTTTAATTATTAAAAAGATGTTTTGTTTATGGGCGAAAGCAAATATAGTTTATTTGGATCTAATGGGAGAATTAATGTATGGCAGAAACCAAATACAGAAATGTCTTTAAAACACTTACGTCCTACAGTCAAACATTGGAGCGAACATGTTATGGTATGGGGGGGTATGTCTACGAGAGGGGTAGGAAATGTAATTTTATAGACGGTATTATAAATAAAAATGTTATATTGATCTATTAAGAAAACATTTGAAAGCCAGTGCTCAAAAATTTAGGATTTTACAAACATTTAATTTTTATCAGGACAACGACCCCAAGCACAAAGCTTATAAAACACGTAGTTGGTTGTTATATAACTGCCCCAAAGTATTGGAAACACCGCCACAATCACCTGATATAAATGTGATTGAAAATCTATGGAATCACTTAGAAGTTGCCATTAGAACACACACTATTAGTAATAAAAATGATTTAAAAAAGCGTTATTAGAAGAATGGAAAAAAATGATCTAGCTTATTGTGAAAAATTAGTTAAATCCATCCCGAATCGTTTAAAGGCTATAAAAATTAATAAATGCTACTCTACTAAGTACTAAAATAATTCAATCCATTGTAAATTTTAATTGAATAAATAATTTGTTAGTTGTATGAGTTTCATTTTGATGTATTTTTTGATTATTTTTCAGAAATTGTTACTTTTTCTGGAGTAAAATTATTAATTTATGATTGACATTTTCAAATATAATAAGAATAACCCTAATAAAGAAATTAAGCAAAAAATATAAAGAAAATTGTTATTATATTAAAATATATGTGTAAAATTATTGGAAGCACAACTCTGTATGAGTTTCACTTTAACTCACTGTATGTATGTGTGTATATATATATATATATATATATATATATATATATATATATATATATATATATATATATATATATATATATATATATATATATATATATATATATATATATATAAAGACTAAACGTCAATATATAGAAGAAATAGTGTACATTTAAATGTATACAACATACAATAATTGTTCGTGAGTATAAAACTAAAAACCGACATTAAAAATATAAAACTTCATATATTCCATTTGTATAAGTTTCAGTAAGTGTAATTTCTTAATATGAAATTAATATATAAATGAAAACATACACGCATATCAACATACATTAATAATATAAACGTGCATAAATCTAAATTCTAATTCAAATTCTATATCAAATACTTATAAATATAAAATAACATAATTCAATCTCACATGTCAGATTCACAAAATTTAAATTGAAAATTCTAAAAAAAAATCTAAAATTACGTTTCACCAACTATACTATATCTATTAAGAAGGCAATTACCTCGATTTTTTAAAAAACAAACATGTTAATATTATTCCACAATAATGTAAAATGATCATAACGAGTTGGTGAGAAAATAATTGTATGAATAGAATTAAGAAACGATCATTAAATGGACTAGATACAAAAGTACTATTCATTTTTTTTCTTTAGAAATGTAATATGTGTAATAAAAATGATACAAAACACGAAAATAACCTCAATGTTAATTTCGATTTTAGGTTCAATTCAGAACTGTGTAATTATTTACTTGGAATATTCAAAAATTACAATCTCAAAAAATAACTCACTGACATTTCGTAGGCAAATATATATATATATATATATATATATATATATATATATATATATATATATATATATATATATATATATATATATATATATCCAATTAGAAAATTAAAAATTCAAGTAATAATAATTTCTCAGCTTGTATACAATAACAATATCCAATTTATCCATTCAAAGTAAGAAGACATCGTTATTTATTTCTCATCATTAAATTCATTTTGATTTGAATGATTTAAACCTAGTTATATAAAGATAAGAAACATGTTTTAAATCTGATTGAGTTTAAAAAAAATCATTTCACTGAATGTAATGGCCCATGTAAATATTTAAAATATAATTCATATACAAGTTAAAGAAGGGATATTAAATATTATTATTTGCAATAGCAAATAATTAAAAATTGGAAATGTTCATGTAAATACAACTAAGAGTCAGACTATAAAACTCACTGACCATTATAGGTTTTTTTGATTTTTTTTCCTAAAACAAACGATCCATAAACAATAAAAAATGAAATCATTACTAGCTCATATCCAACAATTCAATATTCAGTTAAATTATTTTTAAGAAAAGAGAATAACTTAGTGCAAAGGCAATTTTTATAATACATGTTCTAAATTCTTGTAAACCAAAATTATATATCAATAAACTTTTCTTGAATCTTGAAAAAATATTAAATTAGTCTATTTTTATAAACCAATACTAAATCACATATTATATATATATATTTTATACATATATATATATATATATAACCTTAATTGAGGGATGAAATATTTCATTTATAGATTATAACTGATTGAATTTTAAGATAAAAATATACTTAATAGACACAAAACACCAAATATTTTTATGACAATATTCTTATACAATAATGAAATAACAAAATCAATATATTACGACAAAATATCGTTTTATTTTTTTTAAAAAAAATAGGAAATTTATGAAATGTTTATTTCAACTAAATGTCAAATTAAAATCTGAATTACCAAGTGAACTTTCAAGAATAGTATATTAAATTAAATACAGATTCGTTTCAATACAAAATAGAATTTTCACCCCAACACCACATTAATTTAAAGTGTTCAATAATCACTTATTGTTCACTTGTTGTGAACAATAAGTGATTATTGAACACTTTAAATTATTGTGGTGTTGGGGTGAAAATTCATTTGTGTAAAGTGAATCAGCCACAGTTCCAAAACAACTAATACAAAATAGATTTACTAGTAGACAGTCAATTACATTGACATATAGAACACAAGATTTACAAGAATATTAAGGGATTTTTTAGTAAATATGCATTTTATGATCTTCTAGCAAAATGAATAAAAATGAAAAATACATATATCTACATATATATATATATATATATATATATATATATATATATATATATATATATATAATTATTAAATCATGATAATAAGTAAAATTTATTAAACAGGGTAAAACATGATAAAACGTTTGATTCGGTGCACGTTCATTCCTGATTATTAATTCTAACCTAGCCAGAAACAACAGGTTGCCATATAATCAATAAAAATAGATACATATATCATCACATTACCTTCAGTTGAAAATTAATTATAATAAAATAACATTAATGATAAAACACGCAAACAATGTCTGTTAAGGCGAAGCACGATCATTGATAACATTAAATATACACAATGCCCGATAATATTTCACTTGTCAAAAAAAAAAATTGACAACATTGGATAGCACGGATACAAACTGGTCAATGTTCAATCCTAGTGACATCTATTGGCGTAGTGAGTAGATGGACAGTGGCGTATACATTTGATATTTATTTTAACTTGAATTTTTTTGAAAATATGTTCTTTTTGATTTGTCAAACCTGAAATAATATTAATTTCAATATACCAATATTGTTATAATCGTATACTTTATTTACATACGTATTTTTATATATAATTTACAATTTTTATTTTATTATACAACCAAATTAACATTAATGTTTATAACTATGAATCTAGTATTTTTTATGAAAATATCTGGATTTACTCTTATAAAATATAAATAAAATAATAGAAACACTAATGAATTGTACATTTTTTTACTAATTTAAGCTAACTGTCTCTATTAACATGATCATAATAGCAATACAACTTATACTATTTCTAGAACAGACAGATTTATGTTCTGAACGGTTTCTGTGAAATATTTTACCATTATTATTAATTTGATTAATTTTTTGGAGTGATAATAAAAAAGGGAATTATTTCTCACTCTATTTTCCAAAATTGATCATAATGATTCAATTATATTTAAATTTAGCTATTGTACTTAGAAAATGTTGAAGTTCTTTTTCATGTTCTTTAAATCAAATTTAAACAATTACAGCTATATCTATAGTAACATAATAATCTTGATATATAAGCATTTATTGTTTAGTACAAAGTCAAGTCTGAAAGATACACATGGTTGCCTAAATACTTACTTTGTTAGTGGTGGTTTTTGGACATGAGTAAACAGACTAAATAAATAAATAAATATATATATATATATATATATATATATATATATATATAATTCCAATAAAAAAAGAGATATTGCTACTCAAACCATAACAAAACTGACTCCATTTTCAGTATTAAAAATTAAGCAAACATAATTATAGCTTCCTTAAGCATTTTCTGGATATGAACTCGATCAGTGTAAAGAAAAGCTTAAATTATTAAAAGCTTAAATATTTCCATTCATAAGACTCGTATGTTTTCAATTCCTACGCTATTTTTTGCACTTTAGAATTACTTTTAATAACTACTACTAATTTATGCTCTACTATATATATATATATATATATATATATATATATATATATATATATATATATATATATATATATATCATCATCATCTCATCATCATCTCCAGCCCACATCAGCCCACTGCTGGGCGAAAGCCTCGTCGAATGTCATAATTAAAAAAGAAGAGTTTTCCGAGCCTCTTCCATTCTTTCCTGGCACTGGCCAATCTCATCCAACCTTGCCCTCCACAATATTTCACAATTTCATCTCTCCATCTTTGATGTGGTCTTCTTTTGGGTCTCCTTTTATCTCTTGGTCTCCATTCCGTAACATTCTTCGTCCATCTGTTGTCCTCTCTTCTTGCTATATGTCCTGCCCATGTCCATTTCAACGATTTAACTTGCTCTATTATATCCATTACTTTTGTTTGTTCCCTTATCCATTTACTTGTTTTTCGGTCCAGTTTGGAAATTCCTAACATTATTCTTTCCATACTTCTCTGAGCAGTTAGCAGTTTCTGTTTCATTCTTGTGTTTAGAGTCCAAGTTTCTGCTCCATACGTACAGGCCGGTAGTACACATTGGTTATATGCCTTACTTTTTAAACTGATTGGTATATTGCTTTTCATTATACTATTTAGTCTCCCAAATGTTGTCCATGTGGCTTTGATTCTCGATTTGATTTCTGGCCATAAATCACCATCGTATCTTATAGTTTTCCCTAGGTATTTTATTTCGTCCACTTGTTCCAGGTACTGATTCTCTAGTTGTATTTTTCTTCTTTCAGCGAAATTATTGAACATGACCTTGGTTTTTCCCATATTTATTTTTAACCCTACTTTTCGGATTTTTTCTAAGAGGGTTTCGAGTAATATATATATATATATATATATATATATATATATATATATATATATATATAAATTACATTTGTGAATTTCTCTACAGACTACTTTTGTAGAAACATTAACATCGAGATGGATATTAAGTTCTATTATCACAATTTTCTTCATTAAATATATAATTTGTAAATCGATTAACGATTTTAATACATTTTAATATAAAGTATTTTCAGAGCTTAGTATCTATTTTCAGTTACTGATTATTTTAGCAATTGCTATTTTCCAATTTCATCATAATTTTGGATATTTTTATTTTGGAAGTATTTTATGAAACAGTTTTTATCATGAATCTTTTAAATAAACCACCCAGTATAAATATGTAAGTCTTCTGTAGAACTTATCTATCTGTTATGTCAGCTATTTTACAGCATTTACAAGCGAAATCTTAGTTAATACTATATTGCTAAGAAAGCATTATATAGTGTAAACAAACAAAGTAATAAAAAATGTAAATTCTGTCCAAAAATTAACGGAACTTTCTCATTTAACTCGTTCGCTACCAGCGTCACACATGTGTGACGACTCGATTTTCTTACCTCAGCCCAGCGTCACAAATGTGTATCGGATCTGTGACGGATTGTGACACGTCTGGGCTGTGGTGGCGGTTTTTCTCCTGAAGCACTGGTAGCGAACGAGTTAAAATGTATTTGTTTGTGGAATGTCATGTTGAATTTTTTTAAGTTAGTACATCTGTCATGATCATGACGCTATACTTATTTAATAATTAACAGTGGTTTTTGTTAGATGTTGATTGTTGTTAACAGCGATTTTTCAGTTGATCGAAGAATTTGTATTAAATTTTGTGTTGTAAACCAAATAAACTTCACGTAAACGTTAGAAATGTTAAGAAAGGCATACCCTGAGGATTGTCTATCGCTAACAAGAGTTTTTGAGTGGCATAAGGCGTTCAAAGAGGGCCGTGAAGCCGTCGATGATGAACCACCATCTGGACGCCCATCGACATCAACTGACGGCGAACATATCTCCCAAGTCAAGGTATTGGAGTTCAAAAATCGTCGTATGTCCATCAAAGAGTTAACAGCTGAGGTGGGAATTCTAAAAACACAATATCATGTCATTTTAACTGAAATGTTGGGCATGAAACGCGTCGATTCTTGCATGGTACCAAGAACACTGAATTGTTCGTGAGTTTTTGGCCAATAACTCAACCGATATCGTTTCGCAAGCTCCGTATTCGCCTGATATGGCTTCGTGCGACTTTTTACAATTCCTAAAACTCAAGTTTCCGTTCCGAGAGCATCGTTTTGAGTCGATTAAAGCCATAAAAGAAAATTCGCTGTGAGAACTGAAGACTATACCACAAAGCACGTTCGCGAGGGCGTTCGAGGACTGAAAGTAGCGTTGATATGTGTGTATTGCTTTTAATGGAGAGTACTTTAAAGGCTACAAAATAAATATTGATGAATAAATAACTTCTTATATGTTTTATTTCAAAAGTGCTGTTAGTTTCCGGACTAAATGTATATGGTTATTTTTTTTAATATTGTCAATACAATTTTTTTTATTAAAGTATTGTCTCTCTCTATTGTTTTGTTCATCTTCTTTATACATACATACATACATATATATATATATATATATATATATATATATATATATATATATCATCACATCACTTGAACACAAATCAGCCCACTGCAGAAAAATTCATTAAATTACTATTCTCTAATACTTAGACTTACTCATCTCGATAACCAGGCAATTTGATGAGAAAAATAGTATCATCCAAATATGACGCCTAGATTTGTGTTTTTTTTTAAAAAGATACTATACACGTGTTTCTTTTTAATAAAACACAAATCTAGACGTCACATTTGGATGACCCTATATATATATATATATATATATATATATATATATATATATATATATATATATATATATATAAACACAAAGAGAGAAAGAGAGAGAGAGAAAGTACAACTACAGTAAATTGCTTACACAAGGAAGCAAAGTTGAAAAGATATATATAATATTCTTTAAAAAGTAATTCCGAAATAGCAATGAATTCGATCACAATTTACACATCTGAAATAAAATTTCAAAGTAGATTTAGTAATATGAATTATATAAAATATTGAGATAAATAATAAACTGACAAAAAACATCGCCAAATTCGAATAAATTTATACTGTATATGTTCATATACATACATACATACAAATATATATATATATATATGTGTGTATATATATATATATATATTTGCCGAACTATTTGAAACCGGACTAATCGAAACATTAACTAAATACAAAAAACGTTAATTGTTTCCAAATAATTTTTTTGCCAGTTTTTCAGTAAATAAAACGAGGGTTATATATTCAAATGTTTGTATGTGTCAACAAAACAAAATTAGGAGTTTATACATTCATTTTAAATTCATTTTCAGTTAAAATTGAACTATAAAAAAATCGACTTTACTCTAGAGTTACGAATTGAACACTAATAGAAAAAGAAAAAAGACCACAAAACTAGAACTGCGCATGTGATGCGTATAATGTGCGCATGCGCATAAGTTTTTTTGGGGGGGGATTTCAAACCGTACTATAGTGAAATCGTACTAATCGAAGCCGCACTATGCAAGGTATTTCTCCTGTATATATATATATATATATATATATATATATATATATATATATATATATATATATACTTAAAGACCAAAAACTTAATATATTACCATTTTTATGTTATCCTATAAATATTATTAATATTAGGTTGGCAAGTATCTCCCTTCCGCTTTTTTTTTCTTTTTTTTTGTACATAGCTGCGAAATTCAAAAGACCAGAAGGCGGAAGGGAGATATTTGCCAACCTAATATATAACTAACAATAGCATTCGAGTTTTTGTGACTCGGATTATTCAAATAAATTTAAAAAATATTAAAAATATTTTTATGTAAATGATAATCAAATTTACAATAAATTATTTAGCATCGAAAAACTTTCATTGAAAAACATGTACGAAATAAACATGTACGAAAAACATTCAGATACTTCACTCCTTATAATGACACAAATAAAACGATAATATGGTAATGAAAAAGTCAATGTCAAATTCTCAATCAAATTTTTTGTCGCACTGTCAATGCTTAGATCACTGTTTTGATTACAATTTTAATAAGGATTTGAATATATAAAAATAAGATTAAACTAAAAAAATTACACTATTTTTAATTTACTTTATTTACATATTCTCTACCTTTATTTATGTATATATAAATTATATCATGAATCGTAATAGCAGGCCGAATTAATAATTATTATTATTATACACTAACAAACTTTCCTCCTGAATCAAACAATCGAGATATTTTGAAACAATTTCTAAGAAAAAAATTAACGTGAAAAATCTTTCAAAATATTATAATAGTAAATAAAAAGTTTCAATGCTTGATAATTCGTTTTATTACTCATTGATTATTGTCAAGTTATTACAAAACTTATCATATATTGTTTATTAACATCTCATTTAATTTTTTTTCTAATATATATATATATATATATATATATATAATGTATGCGTGTACTATATTCATCTTCTGCCAATTCACTGTTCTACATATAAAGGCTTTTTCTAAAGTCGTTTAGATCGAACAATTCATTACACAATTGAATTATTAATAACGGTATTGTTTAATAGTTCAAATTTGTCACAAACAAAAAAGTAAGGTTCTGACGATAAGGCTCTGACGTGGAAAGGCTCTGACGATGATGGCGTCGTCATCGAAATGCATCAGCCGATATAATTATATATAACGAGTGATTATTGAACACTTTAAATTATTGTAGTGTTGGGGTGAAAATACATTTGAACAAAAAAGTAAGGTTAAATATTTGTTTTTAATGCAGTTTGTAAATGAACAGTTTAAAATATATTAATTTGCAGTTTGAAACAATTATGTTAATTTAATAATAGCTAATACTTAGTATGAAATAAGTAAAATATAAAAATTGATATTAAAAAGCATAAGATCATATTTAAGAATATATATATATATATATATACATATATATATACAGTGATACCTCGCATAATTCGGCTTCGATTAGTCCAGTTTCACTATAGTAGTTTGAAATTTTCAAAAAAAAAATGTTTACTTGAAAAAACCCTTCTGAAAAGTTTTTCTTGAAAAAAAAAATTAATACATAAAATTATTTTTCTACGCAAATTTTCAATTTTTCCCTTTATTATGAAAACATAAAAAAGAAAACCGAAATTATATATGCACTTATGCGCAACGCATGCGCTGTTCTAGTTTTGTGACCTTTTTTTCTTTTTCTATTAGTTTTCGATTCGCAACTCTAAAATAAAGTTGATTTTTTGATAATTAAATTTTAATAACCCATTTGAAAATGAATTTCAAATGTATTTAAAATGAATGTATAAACCCCTGAATTTGTTTAGTAGATACATACAAACATTTGAATATATTACCCTCGTTTTATTTCCTGAAAAACACGAAAAAAAATTCGTTTGGAACCAATTAACGTTTTTTGTATTTAGTTAATGTTTCGATTAGTCCGGTTTCAAATAGTTCAGCTAATCAGTGGAACCGATTAGCCGAACTATGCGAGGTATTCCTGTATATATATATATATATATATATATACATATATATATATATATATATATATATATACATATATATAACGATGGAATGATGGCTAGTATCATTTCCTTCCAAATGGGAGAAGTACGTTTGATCTCCGATCAGATATAAATTGCAGGAGGGGCTCTTTAGCCAAAGTGAAAACTGTTTAAGGAAGTCAACTTTGAACAAAAACATCTCACCAACCAGTCTAGTACAATAATGACTTTATACGGTTATATATTGTCGTACAACAAATACCAACTTCGCGACTCTCAATATTCTGGTTTAGTTCTTATTATTTTCCGCCACAAACGTTTCACAATTCCTAAATAGTACTCATCAGTGACAGTTACATCTTCTGGAACGAATTTGCAATAAATAATGCCATTTGAATCGAAAAAAATGAACATATCCTTATTCGCGACTTCTGAAATAGCATTTTTTTCATTTTTGTTGAATCTGGCAACTTGCATAATGCACTCTGATTTTGTGGGTCATATTTAATGAACTATATTTCGTCTCCTGTAATATTATAATCTAAGAAATTGTGATTTTTTTGGACCATTTTAATGTTTTTGTAGTGGTCAACGCATGCCTTTTCTTAATTTTCCATTAGTGTGTGTGGCACAAATCGAGTGCAAAATGTTGTTTTATTCCAATTTTTTTATTCATATCTCATTGACTGTTTTCTTGGACATGATAAAATCCTTGACAGTTATTTAACATGTCATTTCAAAACAACAGTAATAATTTTGCGCACTTTTCCAATGAGTTTATTGGCAATCGCGGTTTTAGGATGTTCTGATTTTGAGTCATCATTAATGCATTCTCTGTTAATTTTAAAATATGCATATTACATATAAATTTATATGCGTGACTATAATTACCATAAACTAGCGTTGTAAATTTCGACAGTAAAATGAAAGTTCGGTTTCTTTTCCAACACTGCATTTATGTATGTATATGTGTGTGTATGTGTGTGTATATATATATATATATATATATATATATATATATATATATATATATAATCATCATCATATCCAGCTTATATCAGCTCATTGCTCAACGAAAACCTCAATAAATGTTACCATTCATTGGTATTTAGTTATATTTACCATGCTGATCTGACGAGTTGGTGAGGAGCTTTTTATTCAAAGTTTACTCCTTTAGACAGATTGCCTTCACTAAGAATAAAGAGCCCCACCTTCCCTATATCTCCGACCGGGGTTCGAACACACTTTTCCTGCTTCTTAGACGATACTACTAATCACTATAACATAAATCAGAATATGTATGTACAGGTAACCCTTCGACAACACGGTATCCTACAACATAGTTTCGCTTTAACTCGATAAGATACATTGAGAAAACCCTCGTATAACACGGTTATCTACAACACGGTTTCGCTCTAACACGTTAACAAAATTACGGAAATCTTTTTAAAACACTAGATAATACGTTTTTTTATTATAAAAAATATATTAGAAAATTATAAAATATATGGCTATTGAGACGTTCAAGATTTATTAGTGGAAGAAAAAGTTGGCAAAGTGGATTTGATGGAAATGGCATCCGAAATTGTAAATCAAATCGATTCTGAGGACAATACCACTGAGTAAGATTGTAAAGTTAATAATTAAACACTAAAAAAATTACAGGAAGGCCTAAGCTTAGCCAAAAATCTAGAATCATTTTTCTTGAATGCAGACCCTTCCGCTGAAAGAAGTCGAAAATTCAAAAGGGAGCTACAGAATTGCTTATCTCCATACCATAAAATCTACAATGACCTTGTAAGAACCAGAAAACAAATCACAATTACAGATTTTTTAAAAGGGCCAGAAGGTGAAAAAAATCGAACTGAAGAAAAAGGTTCACAAAGTGAAGATGATATCCTTCAACAGAAAAAACGTTCTCGTTCGATTGTACTGAGCAGTGATGATGAAGAAAATGATTAAATTAAGGTTACATTAAATTAAAATAGATATTATTTGTTTCTCTACGTTTTGAGTTATACATGTTTTAATATTTTTAATAAAAATGAAGCTGCTTATACGAAATAAAAAATATTTGTTTTTAATAAATTTTTGGAAGGTAACCCCCTTTTTTGTAGCACCTAGTCTCATATAACAGTTTCACACAGCACGGCATTTTCAAGGCACCTATCTTCCGTGTTATAGGAGGATAACCTGTGTTTATATAGACACACACCAACGGGTGTGTAGTAACAAGCATAACTGTCTGGCATTTGGGAAAGTTTATTTACTCCCCTATCGTAGATACAAGCTAGACAAGGTTATTTAGCCGAGATAAAGGCAACTAGTGAACTTAGTAAGACATTGAACATAGTGAGTATAACTAAGTACCAATGAATAATAACGTTCAATGAAACTTTAAGTCATCAGTGTGTTGATATCAACTAATACGATGATGATATTGTATATATATATATATATATATATATATATATATATATATATATATATATATATAAACACATACACACACTTATCTAGCAATGAACTATGCGTTATTCATTATGAGGATTGGACCAGTTCCGTTGTTTTTTATTGAGTTTTTGATGTTCTTGGTTTAGATGTTTCTTACATATCTTCTTATTCTTGATATCCTCAAAGAAATACCTTATTGTTGTAATTCATCATCCGCATATTCGATCTTTATTTTTTTATCTTCATGAATGTCTTCTGTTCGTATAATTTGGAAATATTTTAAAAAAATACAGACATCCTGTTTGATAAGACCAGTTTCGTCGAACCTGAACGAATTTGTTAATTTTATTCCTGAAACCTTATACGTGAGCGCACGTGTTGATACAAGTTTATTATTATAGACTGAAATGTTTTACTGACTGATCATAGTTGTTATTTTTTTAATTTCTTGTTTTTATAGACAATATAATTAATAGAGTCGACAATAGGCTTTGTTGTTTATGATAAAAACTTGATTTTCTTTTAGTTAAAGAATTTTTTTGTCTAGCTGTCTACTTTGTTCATAAACTGTCAATGATATGTATGAGTGTGTGTAAGTATGTATATATATATATATATATATATATATATATATATATATATATATATATATATATATATATATATATATATATATATATATATATATATATATATATATATATATATAAACAATAATAATAAAATCATTAAAGATAATCACAATAATACACGTATAGAAATAATAATAACAAATTAAATTAAATGTAAATCTAATTGTAACTATTATATATCTCTTTATATTAGAATTGTATTATTAATAAAACAATTAATTTAGATAGTAGTAAACTATTTTGATAAAATGTATGGTACTTTTATACACGAAAGATAAAAACATGTATTTTTTTATAATATATATATATATATATATATATATATATATATATATATATATCATCATATATATATATATGTATGTATGTATGTATGTATGTATGTATGTAATTTTAACATGATAAATATTTATTGAAAAGATTATTTGTTGATAACTGATAACAAATATTAATTTCCATGTCTAAATATTACTACAATTGACAATTATCGTAAAAAGATAAATTATTACATAATTTTTAATAACCAGTCGGTATGTTATATATATATATATAATTAATATTTATAGGATAAATATATATATATATATATCATATTATATATATATATATATATATATATGCTATATATATATATATATATATATTTAATAACATATATTTATATATATATATATATATATATTTTATATTATTTTTATATATGTATATATATATATATACTATATATATATATATATATATATATATATATATATATATATATATATATATATATATATATATATATATATATATATATATATATGTATGAATGTTTCTTAAAAAGTACATTATATATTAGTAAATATTTTATTTTTAATTTTCTGTTTCTAAATTGCTAAGCCAAAAATCACATTACGGTTAAAAAACTATATATTTATCTCTGATAATTATACCTAATAAAGAAAAAAAGCTTTTTTATCACTAATCGTTCATAATAATTACTTTCACAAAAGTACGATAAAATTATTTGAGGATGAATTTAATAATTATTGTTTTTTTATAAAGTTTGATTTATTAGGTGACAATGATTGGGGATATTTACACTAGTCAACATTCATATAGTATTCACGCCCAGTACTGCTCGTCTCACAGCCTCTTATCTAAAAATTCCCCCACCTAAAAAAATTAGTTTTCTGGTAAGAGCGTGTGAGACGAGCGGTAATGGGCCGTGAATACTGTATGAATGTTGACTAGTGTGAATACCCTTATTATCTTAGAATACATTTCTGAATTTTAAAAA
>CP092089.1:13130125-13307625 GCA_029203775.1 Neoneuromus ignobilis | reverse complement strand
TATATATATATATATATGTATGTGTGTATATATATATATATATATATATATATATATATATATATATGTATATATATATATATATATCTATATATATATATATATATTTATATATATATATATATAATATACACATACATACATATGGTAAACAAAATAAGACTAATGACGTAAAATATTATTACCGATAAAATAATAAGTTAAATAAAAAATAAATGTCATTATAAGTTAATATCATTTCTAATACTATACTTTAATTAAATGTGTAATATTTATTTTTTTTATTATTTAGTATATACATATATAATATGTGTAACACTTATACATTTATGTATGTATGTATGCATGCATATTTTGAATAAACTGATGTATGTTAAATTTTAGTAACATACGAAAAGGTGTACAGCGATCAAGGTCTACATTAACATACTAATTATGCTTTCTCTTCTACGTAAATAAAATAGTCTCAAATTTTTATTGGTAGTTATTGAAAATTAAGTCGCACTTATATTGATATATTTAAAGAGTTTATAGTTGAGGTTATCTACTATTTCAATAAATCAATATGCATTTTTATTACTAATTACTTATATACATACATATGTATATAATTTAATTTAAACACGACTTTTTGAACTGATAATGTTTTGAAAAAGTTTTATTTCAATAAAGATAACTATATAATTAAATTAATATATCTCTAAGTATATTATCGTATATTACATGAATATTAAGTCCTAATTTATCATTTTTTTAAAAATATATAACTTGATCTTTAGCACACTTGTAGAAATCCATAATATGTATTTTGGAAACTTGAGAAAGATAATGTGATTACATAATTATACTTAAATTGAAATTAATATCATAAAGGCGATTTTATACATCACACAATTCTTTTAATCTCTGTATCCATTTTTGTGAATAAATGCATACATATATATACACGCACGCACGCACACACACACACACACACACACACACACACACACACACACACACACACACACACACACACGTAATAAAGCTAATTATTATCAATTTTAATAAACATTAAATTTTTATAATGTAATAACTAAAATATGTTACTGAAATAATTTTCTAGTTATATATTTATACTTTTAATTATTACATATTATGTACAACAGTTTTCAATAAGTATAAAATCAACAAAAATAGAACAAGTACTTACATGCTCTAACACTTGAGTCAAAGCTTCATGATTAGCTACAACAACTGCTCCATAATTATCCTCTAAATTTTTATGAACAATACTCTTTCCTTTTCTTGATCTTAAGGCCTAACACCACTGTAATCGCGAAAAAAAAGCGTTTTTTTGGGATTTTTTTTTTGAATGGAAAGGAAAGTTGGAAAGAAAAAATATTTTGATACGTTATTGATCTAACATTATACTATATTGACTAAAAATATAAAGTAAAAAAAATACAAAATGGCTGATTTAGAGCCAATAATTCGAGGCTCCTTTCATCGGAAGCGCTCCGCGGCACGCAGCATAATTGTCGCACACTTGAACTTGGAACAAAAAAAAAAATTCCACTTATTCTTGATGTCAATAGCTAGTGAATCACGTAGGGGATTTTGAAAATATTGATTTTTGTAAATTTGGCAGCGAATTGAAAAAAAAATTTCAATTTTCATAAAAAAGGCACGTTTTTGTTTATAAAAATTGTTTAAATCAATTTATTAAAAATCCCTTACGTGATTCACTGCGAAATATAATAATAAAATCATGATTAAAATTTCAAATTGATTGGAAAAAAACTGTTTAAGTTATGCTGCGTGCCCGTTGAGAAAAAGTCGTTTCGAGAAAAATCAATTTAAAGTTTCGATCGGCCGTTTCGGAGCGGCCGAAGACGGCAGGTATAAGTCCCGAAATTTCAAAAGAAATTTTTTTTTTCAGAATGAAACCTTTTGTATTATATTCTAAAAGGTTCAAAGTATATTTTAAGCCAATAAAAAAAAAATTGATTTTTTGAAATTTCTACAGTGGTGTTAGGCCTTAAACAACATGTTCGATTACTATGTACCGATGAGGACCAATCTGATTCTTCTTCGCGGATCTTAAATGATAAAAATGGAATTATAATTTTTAATGAAAATAACCAAAAAAATATATTAAAATATTGTATATTATATAACAGTTTATTTTTGCAACTTTTCTATTTAATTTTTAGAATGATAACAGTAAAGTTTGTAAATATTACCATATTTGAATTTAGAAAAAATGATTCTACATAATTTCACATGCACAAATCGACTTCAGAAAAATAGTCGGATAAATGGAAAATAAGGCATTTTAAACACGGAATTCCCATATATAGACAAATCACAATATTTTCCTATGTATTTACATTACTTAATCATTATGTACGTAAATATTATATAATTTCAAAGTATTTGGTTCATTAAAAAGTGAAGGGAAAACAAATAATACTTGAATGTAAAATTATTTGAAATGGGAAAAACTATAAATGGGAAAATTAATGAATATGTGAAGATCATTTCCCTCTATCAGGTGTACAGTAAATGTGTGTGTGTGTGTGGATGTATAATATATATATATATATGTAAACGAAAATCCCATCGACATCTGGACGACCTTGGATTTTGTCTGAAAATATGAAAACATGCCAACAAATCATTGAAAAAAAAATTACACAGTGTTGTTTCTGGCCTAAAAACGAATATAAAAAAGACAATAATTTATCAAACTACGATATGTTCTACGAAATCAATATTTCAATAGTAATCATGCACAAGAAACCCATACGTGGATAAAATTAATGGAAATAAATGTATTGTATTCGAAAAAATCATGAATTTTAATTGAATTTTTGGAATCATGGAATTTGTTATACATGCCAAAAAAAATATTTTTTGGGTTGGATAAAAAAAAAACGTGTGACGATAGTCGTGTATAGCTTTGAATATAAATAACTTAAGCTTAAGTATGGAACATGGTAGTCACTCGATTGTTATATGCGCTAAATCTGTGATAGAAAGTAAAGTTGAATAGTTACATACATATAATTACGATATTGTCAACAAATGCATATGCAGGAATACGTCGCATAGTGCGGCTAATCGGTTCCACTGATTTGCCGGACTAATCCAAACATTCACTAAATACAAAAAACGTTAATTGGTTCCAAACAAATTTCTTTTCCTGTTATTCAGTAAATAAAACGAAGGTAATATATTCAAATGTTTGTATATATCAACAAAACAAAATCAGGGGTTTATATATATTTTAAATTCATTTTCAATTAAAATTTAATTATTAAAAAATCGACTTTACTCGAGAGTTACAAATCGAAAACTAATAGAAAAAGAAAAAAGACCACAAAATTAGAAATGCGCATACGTATAATTTTTTTTTTTTTTGTAAATTTCAAACTGTACTATAGTGAAACCGTATTAATCGAAGCCGTACTATGCGAAGTATTCCAGTACTTACATATTTAAAAAATAATTCACGGTAACAATGAAAATGATACAGAAATATCGGTTTATAAAAAAATAATATAAAACAAATTATTTATAAAAATTAACATACCATTTTTTCGTATTAACTTAAATTTTGGTATAATACTTAAATTAAGTTTAATTATTGACGTAATAAAATTTATTTTAAAAGCAATTCTAAAGATCATAATTTACATCATACTAAAAATAATTTATTAAAATACATATATTTTATTTGAAGGATGGTGATTATCATTTTTTCTGAAATATGGATATTAGCGTTTACATTTAGTAATGCATACTTTGAAAGTAACATTAAAAAAAAATAATGTGGATTTCAAAACAAATTTTATAAAGTAATTTATTATACAATATTATCGAACAACGTACGATAGTTCTTTTTAATGTATTGATAATTCTTCAACTAATAAACAGCGTGAATTGGTGATTTTTCATTTTAAAAATAAGAAAGGCATCGCGAAATAAGTAAAATATTAACCAGAAATTCTGCAGTATAACCTATTTTTGACAAATACGAGGTGTGATCAAAAAATAAGGCGAATTTTTATTTTTTTCAAAGAATATTTATTTATTCATCAATTTTTATTTTGTCCCCTTCAAAGTAATCCCCCACGGATATAATGCACTTGTGCCAATGCTTTTTCCAATCCTCAAAGCATTTCAAAAAATCATTTTTTGTGATCTTGTTCAGCTCCTCTTTCGATGCCGTCTTTATTTCCTCAATCGTTGCAAAACGCCGTCCTTTCATGGGCTTCTTCAGTTTCGGGAACAAGAAGAAGTCACAGAGGGCCAGGTCTGGGGAATACGGTGCCTGCGGCATCATTAGTGTGTTGGTTTTGGCCAAAAATTCGCGCACAAGCAACGATTTGTGAGCAGGGGCGTTATTATAGTGCAAAAGCCAATTTTTGTTCTTCCACAAATTCGGACGTTTCTGGCGGATTGCTTCGCGCAAATTGCGCATAACTTGCAGGTAATATTCCTTATTTACTGTTCTACCCTGTGGCAAGAACTCATGATGCACCACGCCCCTGCAATCAAAGAAAACTGTAAGCAAAACCTTCACATTTGATCGAACTCGGTGTGCTTTTTTTGGTCTTGATGATCCGGAATGCCTCCACTGGGACGATTGAGTCTTAGTTTCGACGTCATAACCATATACCCATGTTTCGTCACCTGTTATGACCCTGTCGAGTAAATCTGGGTCGTCGTTGACGTCATTCAATAGCTCTTGGGCGATGCTCATGCGACGGTTCTTTTGGTCGAAATTGAGCAATTTCGGAACAAACTTCGTTGACACACGTCTCATGTCTAAAACACCCGTTAAAATTGATTGGCACGAACCAAACGAGATGCCAATATCATCAGCAATTTCTCTAATGGTAATTCGACGATTCCCCAACACTATTTTTCACTTCTTCAACGTTCTCATCAGTTGTTGACGTGCTGGGGCGTCCAGAACGAGGTTCGTCGTTGGTGTCTTCTCGGCCTTCTTGGAAGAGTTTATACCACTTGTAAACATTTTTTTGGCTTAAAGTAGACTCATCGTATGCCACTTTCAACATTTCAAGTGTTTTGGAGCACTTGATTCCATTTTTCACACAAAATTTAATGCAAACTCTTTGATCCATGATTTTCGACAGCGGAAAATCGTGGAGCCTGCAAAACACTTCTAACTTTTATGCCTCTCACCAACAAACTAAACATGCTACATAGCTGAAATTTGGAACATATATTCGAGACGAGTGTACCAACATAACCAAATAAAAAAATCGAAGATCGAACGGATGTAGCCCGCTAAATTTCAAAATTCACCTTATTTTTTGATGGCACCTCGTATGTAATCAAGAAAATAGGTTAAAAATAAATCCAAGATACGTTCAAAAACATCTTCATCTCAAAGAATGCAAAATTGTACGAATATCGGGAGGAAATTCGAAGCTAAATGTAACAATACTTAATATACAGACCATTGAAATCCGGACACGCAAATAAAACGCTTTTTTCGGTATTTTTCCTCCGTGCAAGTAGATAGGTGAAATGTGCCTTCTACAAGTTTTTTGTATGCCTATGATGTTTCTAAAATAGATAGAAGTATCCATTTTATTGGACGAGTTGTGTTCAAAATGAGCGAAGTGAAGGAATTCTGTTTTATTTAGGTCTTTATTTAATAAGCAATGTTCTAACAAATCATGAAATGGAGACATGAAACTGTTACAGATTAAATTGTTTTCAACTGTAGATGCATTAACATAAAAAAGACTTATTATTAATATTTTGTTAGACCT
Source organism: Neoneuromus ignobilis (assembly GCA_029203775.1). Classification (NCBI taxonomy): domain Eukaryota; kingdom Metazoa; phylum Arthropoda; class Insecta; order Megaloptera; family Corydalidae; genus Neoneuromus; species Neoneuromus ignobilis. The sequence continues at coordinate 13,301,833 of CP092089.1, read as the reverse complement.
CCCTTTTTTTAATAACGCATTTAATGCAGTTCGGCATAGGATTGACTAATTTTTTTAAAGTTTCCTACCTGATTGCTTCATGTCACACTTTTTGGAAGAAGCAATCCAACTCTTTTAATGTTTTCAGTCTTTTTTCAGCAACTTTAACTTTAATAAACCTCCAAATGTTTTCTATGGAATTCAAATCAGGTTTATTCTCGAGCCATAACAGCTTTGAAACCCGTAGTTCGTAAAGATATTTTTCCGCTTTAAAAGAAAAGAGACATTGAATTAAAAAAAGAGTGTTCTGACCAGTTATTCAAATAAGCAGAAAAACATAAGCCTCAATACCTACGAGTTGAGCACGATGGCATAGCGCAGAGTCGTGTTAAAAGATAACGTCTCCTTCCAGTGAAAGGTGCTCTTCCATCGATGGCACAAAACTTGTTGCATCGATTTCCCATTTACAGTACTATCTATTAGAGCCAGATGAGCCACCTCGTGAAAAGAAAAGCATCCCTAGTCCATTCGGCTAATCTCGTGCTTAACAGTTTTTATGACTCAGTGATCGCTGAAACGTTCACTCTTTCTTCTTCTGTCATACAGCCTTCCGTCGAATTTGCACATGTTGAATTTAAACTCGTCTGAAAAGATTACATTTCTTCAGTCCATTGCAAGCCAATTCTCATAATCTTTGGTCCACGGAAGTCGTTTTTGAAATATTTTTTTTGTGAGTAGTGGTTTTTTCGCGGGTTGTTTAACGCACAATTGAGGTTCCTGAAGCCTTCTTCTAACAATTTGCGTACTTATTTCCAATCCACCTCCATCCACAAACTCTCTTCTTATATCCGCCGCAGTTCTGAAACGATTTCTCAAAAACAGCTTGATTAGGGTGTAATCTTGGGGTTGTTTTTCTTTTGACTCCGGAATCCTTTTCCCGATTAATAGAGCATGTTTCGCGATTTTTTTTTAAAAAAAATTCAGCTACGAATGATTTGTCTGATCCGATTTAATCAGCTATTTTACGAACACTTAAATTGGTTTTCGACAAAGCCAAAATATTAAGTTTATCTTCTTCGGTCAATTTTTCATATTTGTCATTTTTACACTTTTCACACTCTCTAACTTCACTTGCAATGTTATTTTATCAACCAGTTGTTATAGAATGAAAGAAAAAGTGTCATTTATGTATGTTTGCATAAAAACAGTACAAACAACAGGAACTTCACTGTTTTATTGACTAAAACTGGTTGAAAAAAGTGTTGCCAAAGTGTCCGGATTTCAATGGTCACGCTGTACATATAAATTAAAAATGTTACATGTTTTCGGAAAAAACTAAACCCCAAAAAAATTAATCAGGAACGAATAACGTAAGAAATAAATCAGTTCGATTACATATTAAACTTGAGATCATCAAAACAGGGATTTAAACTTAAAAAACATAGCTTTATTCGTAAATGAGAGTAAATATAATATTTTTGAATGCAATGCACGGTTTATTTAGTGTGTGGCACAAACACAACGAATTATTATTTTCGGTTATTTAAAAAGAATAAACACATATAAATAATAAAAACTACTACTGTTATTGGTAAAACTGCTATTGTTTGCCGGTGGATATGGGTTAGCAATATTTGGCAGGTAATCACGGCACATATAACCTGCATTTCTAAGCATAAGGCGGTTAATATTTTTATAATCTGTGCTAAACATATTCAGTCATTGAAAACAAGCTCTGACAAGTTTGTATTAGTACAGGAATACCTCGCATAGTACAGCTAATCGGTTCCACTGATTAGCCGGATTATTTGAAACCGAGTTAATCGAAACATTAACTAAATACAAAAAACTCTAATTGGTTCCAAAGAAATTTTTTCCCTCTTTTGCAGTAAATAAAATGAGAGTAATATATTCCAATGTTTGTATGTATCAACAAAACAAAATCAGGGGTTTATACATTCATTTTAAATTCATTTTCAAATGGATTATTAAAATTTAATTATCAAAAAATCAACTTTATTCTAGAGTTGCGAATCGAAAACTAATAGAAAAAAAATTAGAACTGCAAAATTAGAACTGCGCATGCGTTGCGCATAATGTGCATATACGATTTCGGTTTTTTTTTATTATGTTTTCATAATAAAGGGGAAAACTTGAAAATTTGCGTATAAAAATAATTTTATGTATTAATTTTTTGGTGTTTTTTTCAAGAAAAACGTAGGATTTTTTTCAAGTGAAAATGTTTTTTTGGGATTTTCAAACCGGACTAATCGAAGCCGGGCTATGCGAGATATTACTGTATTTGATATATATTTTTTTAAATTTTTGTATGTGCATTTTTTTTAAAAAAGTGGCTGAATATTTTGTTACGATTAATGATTAAATTTAAGTATATATTTCATTAAATTGCAAGTAGTATGTTTTATTTTTATATGCAATTTATTTTACAGCATTTTTTCTGAAGAAAAATATTTTTGCATAATTTTCACAAGTCATTGTATGTGAAAATGTACAAATATGTATATTTGGTCTAGAAAAACAGTCATGACCTAAAAAGAAATCTATAATTATTATCAAAGAATAGCTTTTTGTGTACTACTTCTAAACTTCAAACAATCGCCCAATATTATCTGAAACGAATTAAAATCTACAGAACGAAAACATGTTTCAAATAAGCGTGTTTAGCTAAAGTACGAATGAAGTAAAATTGATCCAACAACATATACAGTAGTTTATTAATTCCAAGTGTTATTCAATTAAATATTAAAAGCATCACATTATTAGTGTTAAGTGACTTATGACTGAATTGTTTGAATACTTTTGTATTTGATTACTACTTGTTTATTTATCTATTTATTTTTTTTAAAAAATTCGGTTCTATTTTTTGTATTGTGCTATTAATTATTTTTTCCAAAAAATAAAATTTTTAACCTCTTTATATATATAATTTCAAAATTAAACTTTTTATTTGTAATCGTTAAATAAAAACATATTTTACTTTTATTCGAATATCTTTGACTTTATATTTCTTTAACACTAGATTTACGGGGCGCGTCATTTTGACACATTTCGAATTTTATGAGGGAATTGACAGAAACCGTTTACATTTTTCTTCTACCACTTGTACTGACTTTTATTCATTTAACGAGACAAATAAAATAGGAAAATTAACTTTCTAATTTAGAAATTATGTATGTGGTATACCTATCTTTACGGTACGCGTCAATTTGACGCAATCGTAAAATAAGCATTAATGCTAGTTGGAAAACTCTAATACAGAAAAGGCATATGAAGCAAAGTCACTAACAGATTTTTATTTATGGTCGAAGAAATCGGGACCCGCTTTCTTCTCGAGCACAATGCCTAGAGATCAATTTACACAAATTCTTCGATTCATATGATTTGATAAAAGAACAGAACGATTCGAACGTTTACGTACAGATAAATTTGCATTGATATCTGAAATATGGAACAAATTTATACATAATAGTCGATCTTGTTATAAACCTCACGAAAATATTTCAATAGACGAGCAACTGTTCCCTACGAAAGTACAATGCAGATCTACGCAATATATGCCAAATAAGCCACATAAATTTGGCATAGAGTTTTGGTTGGCAGTAGATGTAAATTCAAAATATCTAAAAAATGGTTTCCCTAATCTGGGTAAAGATGAAACGCAAACTTCAACACTTTTGGGCGGATTTTGTAGTTTTAAAGTTAGCCGAATGATATTTACATCAAAGCAGGAATATAACAACCGATAATATTTTTACCAGTATATATGTGTAAAAGATACGCGGAATAAACGTAATGTTATATAATGTTAAATATTATAAATTTTATATAAATGTATATCTTATAGTTTCATTTATAAGTTAATATTATATAATTGTTTTTTAAAGAAAATGTATGATTTTGTTCATGCGTCAAATTGACCCGTGTCCGTAAAGTAGGTATACATGAAACGTCCGTAAACCTAGTGTTAAAGAAAATCACATTTTTATAGTGTGGTAAAAGTATTTACATGAAAATACTTATTATTAATGCGAGCAAAAATATAAAAACTCACAATAAAATATATAATAAATATTTCAAGGTTTGCACGATGTGTATGTTTTTAAAATGCGCTTAATTGATAAGTGATAATTGTAAGTGTTTTCAATGGTGTAAATAATTTTGATGATTTTAGATTTCGTTGATTTAAGATGAAGTGTATTTGATGAGCGACTGACTGTGGCGTACGTGACTTCGAACACGTAAACTAGTGCAATGTTGAATTTGCTAGACGTTAACATTCAAAATGATTATTTATTCCGTCTGTTTTTCAAATTAAAAGAACGTTTGTATAAAAATAAATAATAAATTCTATATTGTTTTATAATAACTTTATTTTATCGTTCATAAAAAAGAGAAATAAATTTGTTTATAATTTTCTATTGATATCACATTTACGCTATTTATCGACGCTACAGTAACAATGAATAATAATAATAAAAAAAAACTATAACGTTTGTGTAAGATGTTTTCTATTATTTTTAAAGCAAACATCACCACTCGAACTAATAAATAACATTCAATATAATGAATCTTTCTTGAATTGTCGATTATTTCTGTTTGTTAAAAAATACTGTATGCAAGACGAACTTTTTTTTAATGCCTATTTTTTAAATACTCAAACTCATACTAATATACAGAAGCTTTATTAACAAACATAGAAAATTAATTCTATTCAAGGATTCAAATATTCCTGACTTTAGAGACTGTGCTAATTTTTACAGCAATTAAATATTTTCTTGTAAAAAATTGCTGTCATTATCTTATAATCTCAGAGTTTTAAGTGAAGAGAGGTATTAAAAATAATCGGCTTTTTATACAGAACCACTCAAAAATCATATCTAATATATGCGTAATTAAATAAAGATACAGAAATGTCGAATATACGAATTTTGCTATACACACATACACACACACACATACATACATACATACATACATACATACATACACACACACATACACACACACATACACACACACACACACATACACACACACACATACACACACACATACATACACACACACATACATACACACACACATACATACACACACACACATGCACACATACACACACACACACATACACGTTTCTATTGGGTTGGCAAATAAGTAATTACGGTTTTCAATAAATATGTCTTTGTGTCATGGATTGTATCTAACCTTATTCTAAATTGAGGATTCGTTATGGAATGACAGGTGACAATTCAAGCCCAATTTAGAATGAAATGTTGTGTAATTTGATTAAAAATGTTTTTTCGGTATCAAGTTGAAGATGGAAAATCAATACGAGCACCATCGTTATATTTTGCTTTATTATTTCCATAAAAGGAAAAACGCAACGCAAGCTCTCATAAACCGTTGCGGTTTTTTAAAAAATAAGTGAAAGATGATTTTTCAATGAAATTTTTGGAATTTTTTACATAATTAAATAAAATTTATTACACAATTTACGAACGACAATCTATATTGTTCTATTAAAAATCAACAAACTAATAATAATAAACAAATAAACAAACGATATGTTGTATATATATATCATACGCTTCTTAGATGTCTATATCGTTGCTATAATCCAATACCCTTCCTCAACGATATAGAGAATTTAAATGTCTTTTAAATATTGAGCGACTCTTTTTGCTTCATTCCAATCAACTAATGTAGGCTGCTTATTGTGTTGACTTAAAATTGTTACACTTGCTGCGATATCTGGTCTCGTATTTACTGCAATGTATAACAACGCACCTATTAATTGTTGATATTTTTCGCAATTCGGCATTACTGATTGATTTTCTCTTATTTTAGCGTAACCTTGATCTAACGGTATGTTAGATATTTTTGCATCCTGCAATCCAAATCTTTTTAAAAATTTTCAATATATTTTGATTGCTTAATGCAATAAAAACCATTTTTATTCCTTCTGATTTCAATGCCAAGATAAAATCTCAATAGTCCAAGATCTAACAGTTGAAAATGTTTCTTTAAAAATTGAGTGACTTTATTGATTTTTTTTCTTTTTTCACGGCAATCAAAATGTCATCTACGTAAATAATGAGATAAAAATCTCTCCCTCTTCATTCTTTACGTAGAGACAAGGATTTGCTTTATTGAACTGTGTCTTAGCCATTTCGACGAATTCCTTTATACATCTAGTTACTTCGTTTTTGTACTTTATGAAATAAACCGTGCAATATCTTGAGTGATCGTCTATGATGGTTAAAACATATCTATTTCCTCTGGGCGTTATATCCTGGATCGACGTACCATGTGTCAACTGCTTGATTTTCCTTTATGCTAACACATGTTTTGCCGACAATTTTATCTTTATTAGCTTCATTTATATGAGTTCACTTTTAAACCTGATGTGAATTACATATTTATCAGCTTCATTTATATGAATTTACCTTTAAACTTGATGTGAAATTTCATCTTTATTAGCTTCATTTATATGAATTCACTTTTAAACCTGATGTGAATTACATCTTTATCAGCTTCCTTTATATGAATTTACGTTTAAACTTGATGTGAATTACATACTTATCAGCTTCATTTATATGAATTCACTTTTAAACCTGATGTGAATTACATATTTATCAGCTTCCTTTATATGAATTTACCTTTAAACTTGATGTGAAATTTCATCTTTATTAGCTTCCTTTATATGAAATTATGCCCATACTGGGCCCATAACCTTTTAGAATTTTTTACATAAATAAATAAAATTTATTACACAATTTACGAACGACAATCTATATTGTTCTATTAAAAATCAACAAACTAATAATAATAAACAAATAAACAAACGATATGTTGTATATATATCATACGCTTCTTAGATGTCTATATCGTTGCTATAATCCAATAGAAATAAAATAATGTTATTCAATAATCCATTGACCATTTTGTTCCACAACTATTTGCCATCTTTCAGGAATTTTCATAATTCCGTACTTAAAAATGTTTTGATCTTTCTGGGCGAGAAACGTTTTGATAGCCTGATCAAAAATGAAACTTTTACCATTTAAAGAGTTTTACGAGGAACGGAATAAATAGTAATCTGATGGTGCAAGGCCAGGTGAATACGGTGAATGTGGCATCACATCCCAACCAAACTCCAATAATTTTTGGCGAGTAATTAAAGATGTATGTGATCTCACATTGTCACGGAGGAACATAACACCTTTACGATTCATCAATTCGGGACGTTTCAGTTACAATGTATCATTCAGTTTGGTTAATTGGCGACAGTACACGTCCGAATGGATCGCTTGGTTCCTTGAAAGCAGTTCAAAAACACAATTTCTTTGTAATCCCACCAAACTGATAACAAAAGCTTGTGATGTGCTTTGAGCTGGTTTACCAGACTGCAATCACGATATTTTTCGATGAACGTTGTTGTAAATAATCCATCTTTCATCTTCTATTATCAGTTGTTTCAAAAGTGGATCATTTTCGTTACGCTTCATGAACGAATCGCAGACATTTATGCACTTGATGAGATGGATTTCTTTAAATTCATGTGGTATCCAAACATCGAGCTTATTAACGTAACCAAGTTATTTCAAATAATTTTCAACGTTAATATGTGATATGTTTTGCTTATCTGCCATCTCTCGAGTTGTACTATGACAATTTGATACAATTAATACTTTGATTTTGTCGTTATCAACTTCAACTGGACTACCAGAACGATATTCATCTTTAAATTAAAAATCACCAGAACGAAATTTAATAAACGAATTTTGTTCTTGTAAGACATTACCACCATACATAGCACATAACTTTTTATAAGCTCAAGTTGCATTTTTTCCTTTATGGAAATAAAGCAAAATATGACAAAGATGCTCGTTTTGATTTTCCATCTTCAATTTGATGCCAAACAATTTCTAACCAAATTACTAAAAATGTTTTTCTAAATCAAGCTTGAACTATCACCTGTCAAGTTTCATAATGAATTCGAAGTTTAAAATAAGGTTAGATACAATCTATGATCCCACCTAAAGACATATATTAGTAAAAATTGCAATTACTTATTTGCTAATCCAATAAAATAAATGATATGTTTTATATATTAAAAATCAAAAATACAAATTAGCAATAGTGTAAAATCAGTATTAACAAGAATTAGAACTGAGATATTCACTGTTAACTTATTTAACATATTTATCATTGATATAATTCCAAATTTTTTTTAAAAAAAGATAAATAGAAAATCAGTACTGTATTCGAATTATTAATAAATAGAAACTAACAATTTATATAAACAAAAAAAAACATTTTAATAGTCTTCATTGTTATATATTAGAGACAATAGAGAGAGAAAATTGAAAAAGTGTATAGAATTTTTAATAAAGAAAATAAACAATAAGTTATAAATAAACATATTTATAAACAATAAGTGATTACTGAACACTTTATAACCATTGTGGTATTGGAGTTAAAATTCATTTGTGTAAAGAAAATAAAATGAAAAATTGTAGAAAAATGAAAGTCAGAAAATTTAATTTCGATGTTGAAGCGACTTAATCTAAAGCAAAATATATGGAAAAATATTTTCGTATGATAACAACATAAAAATATTTGTTATTTAATTACATATTGTATTGTCATTTTTTTGGTGCAATATATTAGAAAAAATACAAAGACGATTCTCAAAAAAAAGCCTTTAAAAGTGTTAAAGAAAGTTAAATTCAAAGAATATAGAAAATTAAAGAGACATGCAGGTATTTGTACACAATGAGATCTTTTTATTTTAAAAAATATGTTTATATGAAAAAATATATATGTAGAAGTTATTTGGTTATTTTCTTTCAAACTATACAAAATTCTGACTCTTATGTTTGCTATTAATATATAATTTTATTTTATGTACATAAATATATATATATATATATATATATATATATATATATATATATATATATATAAATATATAAATATGTATATAGTATTGAAATGTTCTTAAGAATTTATTTTATTGAAGAATATTAGCTAAGGTTTTAGCAAGAAACGTTTACCATTTGAATTGTTCTGAAACAACCAGAATAAATCATAATCTGAAAGTACATTATCAAGCAAATATAGCGGATGGCGTAAGATAACCCAACTGCAACAACATTTGTTGAAATGCAAGACACGCAAGATTTCACTTTATCATAATACAACACGATATTTTTACAATTTGTTAATTTAAAACTTCTCAACTGTCAAGTACCTTAAGGGGTTATACGCAGTTAGAAATTTCAAAAAATCGATTTTTTTTGCATTTTCGGAATGCACATATATTTGAGTATATTCTCTGAAAATTTGAAGTAAATCCGATAAATATTTTCGGACATACACCTGAATTTGTAAAAATTTTTTAACTATGTGAACGGTGTTTTCATAGTCGGTGATCTCGATATCTCAGAAATGGCTGAACCGATCGGTCTCAAATTTTCACACAATCTTCTCAAATATATTCCTCAGGTATTGAACGAAGGAATAAGGTTTACAAAAATTATTACTATTTTTTTTAAACAATTTGGAGCGAAAATTTTAGTAAAAAACGAAAAAAATTTTTCAAGTAGACGCCATTTTGTCAAAAATGAAAATTTTTATTATTCCTTCGTTCAATACCTGCATTAATCTATCCTTTAAAAGAATTGACCATATTTTTTGATTTCGGATAATCCAAACCGCCGATATGGAGATCACCGCCAAGCGCCTTTTTTTGGAGGTCGTTCGGGACATCGTCTGCAGGAGCGGTGCACTTCAATATTTTTTTATGATCGACATGTTATTTTATTCTTGAAAGTAGGATCTATTCAAATAACCATAATTTGTAATTGCAAAATAAATACTGTTTCTAAAAAAAATTCCTAAAAAAACGTCGTTTTTGCGCCTCGCAACTGCGTATAACCCCTTAATCTTAGACAAATTCAATAATGAATATTATAGTTCCTTCTTACACCCTAATTATGAGCAAATGAGTAGTTCTAGTCTGTTTTTAAAATGTTTAAATATATCTTGAATGTGATACAGCTTTTTTAACACCACATTTACTATTTAATTATGATTTATTTTGATAATATAAGTTTATAACAATTTCTCTTTAAAAGATTCAAGTCTTATTTCCGTTACATTCCATTTTAAAGTATAAACATTACAGAAAATAACAATTTGTATGAAACTAAAAATATAAAATCGGCAAAGAAACAAGTGTTTACCGTAGTAAAGTGTTTCCAAACAAAAATTAATTATAATTTAAATTTGCTATTTATTTTTTTATAAACGGTGAATATTTTTATTCTTCGTAAATAAAATTTTAAGTATATATATATATATATATATATATATATATATATATATATATATATATATATATATATATATATATATATATATATATATATATATATATGTTTTCCAAACCACTTGGTCAGTGTAGTAAAACTAAGTACAGGAATACCTCGCATAGTCCGGCAAATCGGTTCCACTGATTAACCGGATTATTTGAAACCGGACTAATCGAAACATTAACTAAATACAAAAAGCGTTAATTGGTTCCAAACAATTTTTTTCCTGTTTTTCAGTAAATAAAATGAGGGTAATATATTCAAATGTTTGTATGTATCAACAAAACAAAATCAGGGATTTATACATTCATTTTAAATTCATTTTCAAATGGATTATTAAAATTTAATTATCAAAAAATCGACTTTATTCTAGGGTTGCGAATCGAAAACTAATAGAAAAAGAAAAGACCACAAAACTAGAACTGCGCATGCGTTGCGCATAATATGCATATACGATTTCTGTTTTCTTGTTTATTATGTTTTCATAATAAAGAGGAAAACTTGAAAATTTGCGTATAAAAATAATTTTATGTACTCATTTTTTGGGATTTTTTCAAGAAAAACTATTTAGTAGAATTTTTTTTAAGTAAAATTTTTTTTTTAATTTTCAAACTACTATAATGAAACCGGACTAATCGAGGTATTACTGTACTATTAAATGGTAACTTTCATTGAGACTTTCGCTCAGCAATAGGCTTATATAGGAGGTCATCCAAATGCGACGACTAGATTTCTGTTTTATTAAAAAGGAACATGTGTATAGTTTCTTTTTAATAAAACACAAATCTAGACGTCACATTTGGATGACTCTATATAATGCTACGCCCTGACAGTGTTAGAATAGCTACCAAAAAGCTTCCTAATGTGTAAACTGAACAGTGAATAATTATTGAACATTTTTATAAAATCTTTAAATGTTAGGGTGAGGTAATTCATTTATGTTCAAATGAATTTGTCTCAGTACCAAAAAAATTAGTATGAAATGATTTTCGGCCAAGAGAACTGTACATCTTGAGCATTTTTATCATATTTTTTGTAATTATGTTGAAAAATAATTTTATAAATTGAAAAAATACATATAAATTGAATATATTATTGATAATAAAACAATTATAATTAATATATATATATATATATATATATATATATATATATATATATATATATATGTATGTATGTATTTGTGTATGTATATGTGTTTATTCAAAAAATTGAAAACGTTTTATCATATTAACATATATCCATATTAAAAATAAATTAATAGCTATTCATCACTACATTTTACAATATGTTAATAATATTTGTTCAATACATATTTACATTTACATTGAGAATAAGTTGAAATCTAAAATTATATTTGTTCAGTTATTTGTTCACGTTATATAATCTGTAAGAATGCCAAATTGTTATTTAACAAAGTTCTATTTGTATCTTTAAGGCCTAACACCACTGTAATCGCGAAAAAAAGCGTTTTTTGGGAATTTTTTTTGAATGGAAAGGAAAGTTGGAAAGAAAAAATATTTTGATACGTTATTGATCTAACATTATACTATATTGACTAAAAATATAAAGTAAAAAAAATACAAAATGGCTGATTTAGAGCCAATAATTCGAGGCTCCTTTCATCGGAAGCGCTCCGCGGCACGCAGCATAATTGTCGCACACTTGAACTTGGAACAAAAAAAAATTCCACTTATTCTTGATGTCAATAGCTAGTGAATCACGTAGGGGATTTTGAAAATATTGATTTTTGTAAATTTGGCAGCGAATTGAAAAAAAAATTTCAATTTTCATAAAAAAGGCACGTTTTTGTTTATAAAAATTGTTTAAATCAATTTATTAAAAATCCCCTACGTGATTCACTGCGAAATATAATAATAAAATCATGATTAAAATTTCAAATTGATTGGAAAAAAACTGTTTAAGTTATGCTGCGTGCCCGTTGAGAAAAAGTCGTTTCGAGAAAAATCAATTTAAAGTTTCGATCGGCCGTTTCGGAGCGGCCGAAGACGGCAGGTATAAGTCCCGAAATTTCAAAAGAAAATTTTTTTTTTCAGAATGAAACCTTTTGTATTATATTCTAAAAGGTTCAAAGTATATTTTAAGCCAATAAAAAAAAATTGATTTTTTGAAATTTCTACAGTGGTGTTAGGCCTTAAAATCATCTGTCTTTTAATTTGAATTTGTGTAAAAAAAATTACAATATTTATAAAATATGTGCTAATATTTTCGTCAAATATAATTTTTATAAATTAATTTGTGACAATTACCTCGAATCAATAACAACATCCACATATTACAAAAATAACTATGACTAATTCACATGATTGCCTATCGACGACGCATTTTTTATAATAGTTATCCAGTAACGAACATTTCTTTCATACAACATTCTCATTTTCAAAGTCATTCGTAATATTATAGATTTTTTTTAATATTTATTACATACTTCATTATTATAGATTTATATTGTAATGAATTTGACTACTTTACTTTCAATTATCAATGAAGTACCAACTCTAAAAATTCTAAAATCTCGATTCTTGATATTTTGACATAATTCTTATTAACCTTTGCAACAATCACTCCATAGGATCTAAATAGTACTCGCTAAGTCCACGATAAGTGATGCCTTTTGTATCGCAAAAACAAATTAACATTGTCTTTATTCGCGGCGTCTGAAAACGCAATTCTTTTACTTTCAGTGAGATTGATAACTTTCATGATGCGTTCTAATGCTTGGTTTTCGAGTAGTACTTGAAGCACTATGTTTTATCCCTAGTAGCGAAAGAATCCAGACATTTTACATTTCTTTTGGCCGATTTTATGATGACTTTGTAGTGGTGAACGCATACCTTCTTTTGGTTTTCTGTTCCATTGTACTTTATTATTAATTAATGTTGGCAATGTCTCATTGTCCATAATTTATGAATTAAAGTTCATCATAAGTATGTATATAAACGAAAAACGCCTTATACAGAATAGCCTAAATGAGAGTGAAGGATATACGAGGTTGTTTGATAAGTCCGTGTAAAAATAAAAACTGCTTCATTTTTTTGAATAAATCGTTTTTATTTTTCAACATAGTCTCCTTTTAGGCTTATACACTTCATCCAACGCTGCTCTAGTTTGTTGATCCCTTCCGAATAATAGGATTTGTCCAAGTCTGTAAAATAGTCATTCGTTCCTGCAATCACCTCCTCGTTCGAATAAAATATTTTTCCCGCGAGCCATTTCTTCATATTAGGGAACAAATAATAGTCCGATGGAGCCAAGTCTGGAGAATAGGGGGATGTGAAACGATTTGGAACCCTATTTCCATTAGTTTTGCGGCCACAACTGCTGAGGTGTGAGCTGGTGCGTTGTCGTGATGAAAGAGGACTTTTTGTGGGCTAATCGGGGACGTTTTTCTTGCAACTCGGTTTTCAAACGATCCAATAACAATGAATAATATGCACCTGTAATGGTTTTACCCTTTTCCAAATAGTCGATAAAGATTATTCCTTGCGAATCCCAAAAGACAGTCGCCATAACCTTCCCGGCCGAAGGAATTGTCTTCGCCTTTTTCGGAGCAGATTCCCCCTTGATAACCCATTGTTTAGACTGCTCTTTGGTCTCAGGAGTGTAGTGATGTATCCATGTTTCATCTACAGTGATGAAACGACGCTTAAAGTCCTGCGGATTTCGCTGAAACAGCTGCAAACCGTTCTTGCAACACTTCACACGACCTCGTTTTTGGTCGATCGTGAGCAATCGCGGCACCCACCTGGCGGATAGCTTTTTCATGTCCAAATGTTGGTGCAAAATATTATGTACCCGTTCACACGAGATGCCTACAGCACTAGTAATCTCACGCACTTTCACTCTTCTGTCATCCATCACCATATCATGGATTTTATCAATGATTTCTGGAGTGGTGACCTCAACAGGGCGTCCAGAACGTTCAGCGTCTTTTGTGCTCATATGGCCACTCCGAAAATTTTGAAACCACTTATAAACCGCACTAATCGAAGGTGTAGAGTCGCCATAATGTTTATCAAGCTTCTGTTTAGTCTCCTGAGGCGTTTTGCCTTTAATGAAGTAGTGTTTAATCAACACGCGAAATTCTTTTTCGTCCATTATTTGACAATCACTCGATTTCCTTGATTCCAACGATTGTCAAACACAAAGGAATAGACCGATATGGCTGAAACTTGATGTGTGTTCTTCCAAGAGGTGCTACTAATTAAAAATAACCTCGATATGCACCAGTGGTGCCATCTTTTGGAATTTACACGGACTTATCAAACGCCTCGTAATATATAAATCATTTAGTCTCATTTGGGCCGTTCTATATCTAGGTTCGTTATTGTCCGTAATTTTGAGCATCTACGATAGGTTTTGACTATCATCCGCAAATATGGAGGAAGACTGTATATATGTATATATATATATATATATATATAAGTTATATGAAACACATGTACCTTTCCCAAGGCTAGTCACACGGGAACAGCATACATTGTCCACGTGTTGATTGTTGAAGAATAATTCCTTTAAGAATTATTTAGAACTATAAAAAACGCGACAATCAATTTTTGAAGTGAATAAAATATCGTAATAATGAGAACTAGAGGTTTCTTCGTTACTTATTACACTTGGTAACATCAGTTCTACACTGAACGTTGCAACGACGACATCAATTCTAAAATGGAGGATGCAACAAGAAGAACTCCTCAAGTCACTGTTGTTGATTGATAATTGAAGAACCTGATTTTAAACGTTGTAATTGATTGATTGATAAATAAAAATATGTTTTATTAAAAATTGTACTTTCGATAATTTAAAAATATAACTTATACACACACATACATATATGTACCTATGTATAGACACATACACACACGTGCATATGACTTGTGAATATATTGTTTACGAGTCAATGGGTGAATATAACCGGTGCTAAAAACAATAAATAATTTAAAAATTACATAAAATAATGCATTCAAATATATACATAAATTTTATTTGCATTCAATGTATTCGTGTGTGTGTCTATATATGTATATATATATATACACACACACACACACACACACACACACATAGAGCCATCCAAAAAAGATGCCTACATGTTTCTTTTTAATAAAATGCAAACTATTTGGAATTTTTTGAACTGATTTTTTTTTATTGAAAGTATGATTCATTACAATTATACATGGAACATAATATCGTTCAAATGTCCACCACGACTGCATCTGTAGGCATCAATTCGAATATCGAAATTTTCAATGACTTTTCGACATGTTGCTGGATTTATTTCACGAATTGCAACTCGAATGTTGTTCTTTAGGTCATTAATTGTTTGTAGCTTGTTAGCATAAACTCGACTTCTCAAAAACACACACAGAAAAATCTAATGGTGTTAAATCGCATGATCTTCGAGGCCAATTGAAATGTGCATTTCGTGAAATTACACGTTGACGAAATTTCGATCGCAAAAATTAAATGTTTCCTCGAGTTGTTTGACATGTAGCACCGTCTTGCTGGAAATAGGCATCAGGCACATTAATATCATTCAATTCTGGCCATAAAAAGTCATTTAATATTAACTCGTTCGCTATCAGTGCTTCAAGAGAAAAACCGCCACCACAGCCCAGACGTTTCACAATCCGTCACAGATCCGATACACATTTGTGACGCTGGGCTGAGGTAAGAAAATCGAGTCGTCACACATGTAACGAACGAATTAATTAGTATCGCTGAGTATTCACAGTAACAGTATTTCCAGCATTATCTTCGAAAAAGAAATGGGCCAATCATTCCATTTGCCCAAAATGCACATCAAACAATGACTTTTTGTGGGTGTAGAGATTTTTCATGAATAACACGAGGATATTCATCACTCCGAATACAACCATTTTGCTTATTAACGAATCCATCCATTGTGAAATGAGCTTCAGCACTAAACAAAATTTAACTTGAAAACAATGGATCTGTTGTTTGTTAATAATTCAGTTAGCGAAATTACGGCGTTGTAAATTACCTCTTTTTTCAATTCCTGAGTTAATTGAATTTTGTATATAAATAAATGCAAATCTTTATGCAAAATCTTCCATAAAGAGACATAAGATATGTCCAATTCTTGCGAACGACGTGAAATTGATGTCTGTTCATTTTCAACACTTTTATTTACAGCAGCAATGTTTTCATTTGTGCTTTTAGTTTTTAATCTTCCACTTTTTAGTTTATCAATAACACACAACCAGTTTCTTTTAATTTGTTCACTAATCTCTAAATTGAAGACTGAATGGGCCTATTATTTACACCAAAAAATCACGAATTTTGCGATAAATATTTTTCTAAGAACGCTCATTTTTATAATAAATTTGAATAATGTAATTGCGTTGCTGAAATGTATACCTATTCATGATTAAAATTGTAATCTTTTACTAAAACAAAAAGGCTTATTGTGTCATTTGAAAAGGCATAACGCGTCAACATTATACAGTAATGACATCTTTTTATTCATTGTCATGAATAATAAGATATTGTTTTAATAATTAATCTAATACTTCTTACATCCGATAAATATAATTGTGATTCTTTTATAAGTCATTTGTGTACTGATTTATTATATAGGTGGCCCAGAAAAGGTTTATACATACATTTATTTGCTTACTATCATTTACTATTCTTTACTATCCTTCAGCCCCATTTAGGCCACCTTTACATAGTATTCAGCACGTGATTCTGTATAAAACTTATATTGTTAATACTAGTATTTATAAGAACGTTCCTATAGTCAATATCAACGCTAAATTATTTTTAAAAACACTGAATAACATTGAGTTGTCATCCCTCTTTTATTAAATCGAAGGTTTTTTCAAGAAAATCGTAATAAATCAAACTTGATACGAACATTCTTATATTTCACTTTTTATATATAATTGTATGTTTTGCTATTTTAAAGAAATAAAATTAAGATACAAAGGTATTTTTTATTCCATGGTTACACACACACACTTCCACGTTAAAAAACTAGCGTACCCTACTTATTTTCAAATTTTTTTAAACAATTATCGAATGAACTTGCCAAAATGTAAATTATCAATAAATTAATATTACAATTTTTACATAAATTTTGCTAACTTAAGGGGTTATACGCACTTGTGAGGCGCAAAAACGACGTTTTTTTTAGGAATTTTTTTTAGAAACAGTATTTATTTTGCAATTACAAATTATGGTTATTTGAATAGATCCTACTTTCAAGAATAAAATAACATGTCGATCATAAAAAAATATTGAAGTGCACCGCTCCTGCAGACGATGTCCCGAACGACCTCCAAAAAAAGGCGCTTGGCGGTGATCTCCATATCGGCGGTTTGGATCATTTGAAATCAAAAAATATGGTCAATTCTTTTAAAGGATAGATTAATGCAGGTATTGAACGAAGGAATAATAAAAATTTTCATTTTTGACAAAATGGCGTCTACTTGAAAAAAATTTTTCGTTTTTTACTAAAATTTTCGCTCCAAATTGTTTAAAAAAAATAGTAATAATTTTTGTAAACCTTATTCCTTCGTTCAATACCTGAGGACTATATTTGAGAAGATTGTGTGAAAATTTGAGACCGATCGGTTCAGCCATTTCTGAGATATCGAGATCACCGACTATGAAAACACCGTTTTGAGATAAACGCGTTTGAAGTTTCGGAAGTAGTTTACACATAGTTAAAAAAATTTTACAAATTCAGGTGTATGTCCGAAAATATTTATCGGATTTACTTCAAATTTTCAGAGAATATACTCAAATATATGTGCATTCCGAAAATGCAAAAAAAAATCGATTTTTTGAAATTTCTAACTGCGTATAACCCCTTAATATCATTATATGCTTATTCATTTGTGTGTGTGTTTGTGTATGTATATATAACCATGGGATAAAAAATACACTTGATCTTAGATTTATTTCTTTACAATCGCAAAATACACAATTACTTATAAAAACGTGAAATACAAGAATGGTGTATAAAATGTAATTTATTATAATATATGTTTTGAAAAAGTAAACCTTGATTTGTTATACAAGATGATAAATCATTAGTTTTTTTAAAAAAATAAGTTATTAGTGTTGATATTGATTATACGAAAATATTTTTATAAATACTAGTTCCGTTATATATATATATATATATATATATATATATATATATATATATATATATATATATATATATATAATGATGTGTGTATATAGTATTTGTATTTCACTGAAAATATAAAATGAATAATTTGATAGTTTAAAAACACTTCAAATATTCATTAATTCCAATAAAATTATAAATACACCGACTCTTAATTATTATTCGAGTACCTTATTTTCATTATACAAATAAAACTACTGTAAAATCTGTATACTATCCCCTAAATAACTTATGCATATATTAGCATGTGACCTATAAACTAATAACGTTTAAAGTAAATCGATTGATACAATAGTTCACGATATTTTTTATTGATCTTTATTTATAAAAACAATTAGTAAACATAGTTTAATTATTAATTCCCATAACGTAAAACTCCATAAAAATAATAATTCTGAAATTAATATAATGATAATTATTAAATGTATAACCAATTTAGTTATTACTTGTTGAGGTTTTTAAAGTAAAACATAAAATTGTAATTTATCTATGTTAGAAACAATCAAGAACTAAATTAATTATGACCTTTTATTTAGATATATTCAATGAAATATATAACTTTATTAAGTAGAACAAATCATTTTCAAGGTTTATATAATTACTTCCTTACGGAAGTTTGTCACATTATTTATTTTACCAATGTGTGATTCAAATTTGATTTATAAAAGAGATTGTTATACCTTACCTCTTAATTATGTGTATCGAACCGTTTTTTATGAATCGATATAAATAACATAGTAATTTGTGATTGTACTTTTGTAACTAACTTAATTATTTTATCGAGATCATTACTCAATGTCATTCATGTGGTCAATAACCTGGTTATTTAAATGCAATGTGTAATCGACACATTACCATTACACCTTGTTTAATATGACTATTTCTAAAAATATTTTAATTGACCTAGTGTAGAAAAAAAATGATAGATATCATATATACATACAAATATCCAGTCGCTATCGATATGGTCTAGAAAAGAATTAAAAGGGTGGAAACTAATATTTGGTAGGATATCCTTTCAATTTCAGAACAACTTTTAACACTAGATTGCCCAAGGAAGTCATTTTGACTGCTTTTTAATTTCAATTAGAAAAACAATTATGTATTTATGTTAATATTTTTTCTTAAAATTTTTTTCCGATCTGGACTTTCAGATCCTCGCGATTTAACTCTTTACAAATGTATTTCAATATTTAGATGTATAAAATTTATTTTTATTAAAAAAAATATTTTTGAAATGTTGTTGCTCGCGTGGCGCTTACCCGGGTACCCACTACATGAGATATAATTCAATTCACTAAAAACAAGTTTTATTGTTGATGAATGTTCTGATTTATTGTTAATAAATGATACAATGGCATAAAGAAGGATTGTGAATAAACAAATTACATTGTTTTTGAAGTTATATTGAACAAAATGGCGCTGTTTATTTTATTACATTCCTAAATTCATGTTACATTTGTGACAGAGTGTTCATCGCATACAGGTTGCTCGCATATTTACACAAGACTTTCTGAACTATTTTCTGCGTCTTTTAATGAAAAGTCTGTTACATACATGACAAGAGCCAGTTACTTTTTTCTAGAAGAGCTATCAGAGAGGCAAATCATCTTTCGCAGCAGGATCAAGAGAACCGCGCTGTTGGCACCGACAAACAGCTTCGATTGCGGTCTTTGCAGAGTGATTTCGCATCACTTGGTCATTTGAAAAATCACTCTTCTATCAAAGGCCTCGTTAACTCTTCATTCAATTGCCTCAAAATATACGTCTTTGATTAGTTTATTTTGGATCATATTATTATTTTCATAATAGATTACATAAGCTGCAAGAGCAGCAACGTCTAACATATTTGAAAAACATGGCCAGAGACCACCTTTGCGTTCGCCTGTGTGTGTTCTATCGACTCACCATTTGATCCATTGTATCAACACCAGTTTTATATTTATTGTAGTCGCAAAATTATATGAGAAAAACAACTCATCGTCATTTACGGCGTCATCATTATGCATAAACAAAAGCATAATAACAGCCTTATTTTTCTTTGGCACGTAAGAACAAATTGTGATTTTATTTTCATGAAAAGCAAACAGAGATGAATACTCTGGTTCTAGATTTATCAGCCTCTGCTGTGACTGCTCTTTGTGGTATATAAAATGTGCTAGAAGCCTCGGAAATGGCTTAAAGCACAAAATTTTTATTTATGTTTATTCAATAAACAAAATTGATTGCACACGTATCCGTTCACACCTGCGCTTAAAAACTAATTAAAACTAGTGGTGGGTACCCGGGTGCGCAACAACGTAGGTAAAGTTGGGTGCGCACATAAGGGTTAATCTTATTCATAGATTGTACTAGTTTATTTTATTCAAACTAAACTGATTTCATTTCATTCTTGCTTAAGATGAGTTTGCATTTCTTCACTAGTAATATGATGACTAATCAAATATTTCTTCAATTCTCACCAGTTTCCCTGGCACAGTGCTTAAGATTGATCATTATCTTGTTGGAATACAAATTTGTTTTCTAATCCTAACTTTTATTCACTGGCCTTTAAATAAATGATACTTCAAAATATCTATAAAATAAACTAGTCCATTTTTCCTACAGTAAAATTAAGTTTTCTCAACCTCGGCCGCCGACGTGCAACCCTACACCATTATTAATTAAATCACCTCCATGCTTGTTGGCAGTTGGTTGAAGATTATACACACACACACATATACATATATATATATATATATATATATATATATATACATGTATCATATAAAAAAAATGTTTGTTTACATTTGTTTAATAAAAAATATTTTATTGTAATAATCGTTTCGTATACAAATACCTGGCGATTTTATTATAAATTATACTTATTTATGACTTTTAAACAAAAATAAAAAGTAATTTAATTCGCATAACTTTATTGTAATAAACATTGTATTAGTGTTTCTTTTAATAAAATGTGAAGTTTTGTTCAATCTGATTGTAGTGTAAATACATTTTATTGTTAACTTTCACCTCCAGTTCTTTTCATTGAATTGTGTAATAATGTAATAGAAAGTAGTATAAAAATGTATGTTCTATTCACAAGCCACCTCTAACATATTTTTTTTTTTTAGTTATAATATCGTTTCAAATCTAAACAATAACATTGCAACTAATTCTCAATTTTTAAATCCAAATGCTTTTTATCATTCTTATTTTTTTAAAAAAAATATATAAATAAATAAAATACAGTATAATTTATTATATTTATCCTGCCAATAATTAATTTTTTATTGATTAACAATTAACATAAATATAATAATTGTTACCTTTATAATTTCATTATAATAATATTGCACATCCACAGTTGATGTCAGTACAAATGTTTCTTTTTGTTTTAAATTTTTAATACTATATTTATTATTTTATTTCTATATTTAATAAATACCTTTGTTTTTTCATTCATTTTGGCATTAATTAAAATTGTTCAAGTTTAGAAAATATAACAAATATATATTTATATATTGGGAGTACAAATTAATTCGGTCCGTTTTCAAAAGATGGCTCTAAAAACATTAAATTTTTAAATAGTAACAGCTGATTGCCGTATTTTTAGACAGATTGGACATCTGCCGATAACATTCAGTTTGTATTGTTTTGAGTTTCATACAAAATGTTTTTTGTTACGCTGTTGAAAATGTCAGATTTTTTGATAACTAAACAGCATTTGCGGGAAGTTTTAATTTTTTGTTTTAATTGGAAAAAAAGTGCAGCTGAAACTCATCGTATGCTTGTGGAAGTTTACGGTGACAATGCTTCAACTGACAAGTCATGTAGAGAATGTTTTCGGCGCTTTAAAAGTGGTGATTTCAGCGTTGAAGATAGACCTCGCTCGGGACAGCCAAAAAAATTCGTAGACGTAGAATTACAGGCATTACTCGATGAAGATCCGAGTCAAACGCAAGACGAGTTTGCACTTACGTTGGGGGTGACCCAACAAGCAGTGTCTGTACGTTTAAAATCTATGGGCCTGATTCAAAAGCAAGGCAATTGGGTTCCTTATGAATTGAAACCAAGAGATCTGGAAAGGCGATTATTTTCTTGTGAGCAGCTGCTTCAAAGGCAAAAAGGAAAGGGTTTTTTACACCGGATAGTGTCTGGTGACGAAAAGTGGATCTTCTACGACAACCCCAAGAAAAAAAATACTACGCTTTGCCCGGCCAATCGTTGTCATCGACCTCAAAATCGACACCAAAGCCGAACATTCATGGTTCGAAAGTTATGCTGTGTATCTGGTGGGACCAAGGGGACGTTGTGTACTACGAGCTGCTAAAACCTGGTGATTCCATTACGGGTGATCGGTACAGACTGCAATTACTTCGTTTGAACCGTGCATTACGAGAAAAACGGCCGGAATATAAGGACAGACATGATAAAGTTATTTTTTTGCATGACAACGCTCGGCCTCATGTCGCAAAAGTTGTCAAAAAATATTTATAAACGATCAAATGGGATATCTTAACGCACCCGCCGTATTCTCCGGACATTGCTCCTTCTGACTACTGGCTGTTTCGACGGATGCAACACGATTTGGCAGGTCACCGCTTCACTTCTTTCGAAGAAATCGAAAATTGGCTTCAAAATTGGATCGCCTCAAAAGACGAGAAGTTTTTCCGAGACGGGATTCGGAAATTGCCTGAGAAGTGGGGAAAAGTTGTAAGCAGTGATGGACAATACTTTGATTAATTTGTTAATTCATTATCTTTTGAAATAAATGCATTTTTTGAGCTAAAAAAACGGACCGAATTAATTTGTATTCCCAATATTAAAAAATAAGCTTCTTTCTTTTTCGTACAAGTTTGGCTTATTGTTTTTTAAATATTTTTTGTATTTTTTTTTCATATGGAAAACTTTTAGCAGTTCATAACAATCTCCAAAAAATAAGTTTCATAAATGATATTACAATTATGTTTAATAGTTGTTATTGTAGTTACAGTTTTAAGTATTCTGCTCTTTATTGCTTAAAATTGTTACTACTAAATGATAAAACATACATTTAAATGTGTTGACATATATCAATAACATGGTCGCCAATAAACAATGTAAATATGTGGTGCGTGCGTGTGTAGGATGGCCCAAATGAAGTTGAAAGATGGTAAATAATAGTAAGCAAGTAAATGCATATATATATATATATATATATATATATATATATATATATATATATATATATATATATATATAAACTATTCAGTCTCATTTGGGCCACGCTATATAAATTAAAGCTAATAAATTTCTTTTCCTATAATTACATACACACCTACATGCAAACAAATATATACATACATACATACATATATATATATATATATATATATATATATATATATATATATATATATATATATATATATAAATATATAATTTCCAATCTGTTAATAGTAACTTTTTCCAAATTATTCTTCATCTATTTTTTTTTCAAATTTCTAATAAAATCTCTATATTCCACCTTTTAGTCAGTCTCTTCCTTGACTTCATCATATTTCATTGTTCCTAATTAATAATTTTTGTTATTCAACGGTAGTTATCTATTCTTGTAATGTATTCCAGCCATTCCTATTTTAAACATTTTACTTTTCTTATTATGTTTATGAATTATGTTTGTTTTTGAATCTATTCTATTCTTTCTGTTCTTGTAATTATGTTATATAAATATATATACACACAACATACATACACATATATAAATCTATATGCAAGTGTATATCGATGCAGTAATTTATAAATATATCTAAACTTTATATACTTTTAAAAAAAATAACTTAAATATATTTTTAGATATTGCCCTGACAACTGATACTGATTTAACATTTTTATTTGCGAATGGAAGTATAGAAAGTAAATTACCTTATTATTCTTTAAATCAAATGACATTCTCGGCTATTACTTTCGACTTCATTCGGCAGAGAGTATTCGTATCGAATCCAAAAGAAAAACATACTATAGTTGGAATATTCAGTATTTCACTACAAAATTATAAAATTCAAACAATTACTACATTATCGAAAGATGATTCAATCGAGGTTTGAAAATATTTAACTGCGTTATGCTTTCAGTAAAAATAAATAATGTTTTTTTTTTAATTGATAGATAATTTTTTTTTTAATATTTTATTAATTTCAAATAGTACTATATTTTAGTATAATGTAAATTTAAATAAAATCATTTATCCTAAAATAATTGAGCAATTATTATTCTTAAATATATTTAAAAAATACTTATATAAAAACTATGATTTCAGAGTATGGTATATGATCCTGTTTCGGATACATTGTTCTGGGTATCACCTGAGACTAAGTCTATTATGCAATTTGATATTAAACAGCCCAATTCTAAACCATCGGTTTTAATACACCTCGAAAATACAAGCCCGCAAAGAATATCCATAGATGTTTGTCAAAGGTTAGTATTTTTTTAGAACGTATTTCATTTTATGTATTAATTTATTATTCAATTAATATTAAAATCACTGTTATTTATATGTTGAGTTATTTTATGTATTAAGTGTATAACCTTTGTATATATACATGTAAACACAATGTTAACAGATTGTATATATTCTGTATATGATTGCGTACATGTTCGATAGAACATTTCACTTTACAGTTATTTATCATTTAAGCACAGTATTTAATTTTAATATAATGAAATTTTTAGGCTACTTTATTGGACAAATTACAAATACACGAGTATCGATAGTTACTCGTTAGAAACGAAAAATCATTCGATTATCGTAAAAGATAATTTAGATAATCCGACTAGCATAGTCGTAGATCACAGTCTAAAAAAAATTTTTTGGGCAGATTTAGCCTTCGGCATAGAATTTCGAATCGAAAGTGCAAATCTCGACGGTTCCGATCATCAAAAGTTATTTATCGGACGGTATCAGAAACCGTACAGGTTAGTCGTTCATGACGAAAAATTATATTGGGTCGATTTGATATCGAAAGCGATTTGGAGTCTGAATAAAGATGGATCGAGTAGATACCCGGTCAAAATTCTGTCTATCGATAATAATAAACATCTAATAGGTTTAATAGCGAGAAACGATGAATATTTCGTCGAAGAATGCAAAACTCTAAAAGACGCGATCGATACGTACAACGAAACTACATCAGACACGTATAACTCGAGCGATGAACTCGTTAATGAAAATAATAAATGTTCAAACGAAGGTAAAATCGAAGATGAAAAAAATAAATGTTTAAACGATGGTAAAATCGGAGATAAAAATACATGTGAATGTACCGAAGGTTTTACCGGTGATCTTTGTGAAATTTCTTTATGTCACAACTTTTGTGTTAGAGGAAATTGTTTTATATCGAACAGCGAATATCCCAGTTGTGAATGCCCTCCCGGATACTCTGGAATGCGATGCGAGCGTGACGTTTGTGAACAATTTTGTCTTAACGGAGGACGTTGTTGGTTAAATCAAGAAAACGATAGTGTGGAACCGGTATGTAAATGTGAAGGTGAATTTGCTGGACGAAGATGTGAACAAAGAACAGATTATGAAACATTGTGTCGTGTATTTTGTGCACAACTTCAAAATATCGCAATATTTGTTAAAGAAGATATACTTGAAAACTGCAGGTAAATTTTTATATTAAAGTAATTTTATATTTGAAACTTTTATTAGTTCATAAAGCATAACAAATATTCAAATTTATATGCATACATGCATATGCATGTTATTAATGTTTATTTTTCTACATATATTTCATTTGTCTGTAACATTCTTTAAACATTTTTAAAAGTTTTTATATTGTTAATATTTTTAACTACAAACTTAAAAATTGTTAATGCATTTTTATATTTATATGCTACAAGAAAATGAAATATAAGAATACATATCATAATAATATTGCAAAACATTTTTATTTGTCTTAACATACATACAAACACAAATCTTAATCTTTATTATTAAATAGTAAAATGCTATCATATATATAGATATAAATATTTGCCGTAGATGTCCAGGACTTGAAAAACATTACAGTGCATTAAATTCACATTTTAATATATCCGGTCATCGATTTGAGATTGAAATGACAACTTCTCCGATAATATCAGAAGAAACAGTTTCCATAACAACTCGAATGGAAGACCCTCTCGTGATAGTATTGACTATTTCATGTATATTACTTACGTTCTTTGTAATTTGTCTAACGGTCACCGTATGTTGGTTACGCCGGCGACCACGTATAAAAAAGCGATTCGTCGTGAATAAAAATGTCACGCCGTTAACTTGTAGACCGTTACCGTCGGAAAGTGAACAATGTGAAATTACAATAGAAGATTGCTGCAATATGAATGTGTGTGATACTGTGAGTGCTTTTCCATCTGATTATACATTTGGCAGATAAAAACCTGTAATTATTATATATTGTTTTTATCTATATTTTTCTCTCTAAACGCTTTGGTGTCGGTTCAGAAATGTTTTATAATCAAAATATTTTCAAAACTACATTAGAAAATTGATTTTATTATCAGCCATGATTTTACATTGAATTTAAATAAAACTTATTCAATACTTTTGTATTAAATAATTTATAAAATCCTTATTTTTATTATTTAGTGTTACAGAAATATAATAAAAATTTAAAATGCATAATTCGCATAACTGTCTACGTAATAAAATTTATCATGCGTTTATTTCATTATAATATATATTTTTAAAACGTGCGTATATATATCTAATTATTGTTTTTATTATTATAGCCTTGTTTTGAACCTCCACAAATTCGATCGTTTAGAAGCTCTAAGACTGATGAAAAAAAAACTCTTTTATCAAATATAGAAAACAATGAAGAATTATACTAGCAGGAGGCAGCAAGATCTTATATTTATAGCAGCTATATCGTATCAGGTTTTGAAATCCAGTGTATTCGTAATTATCAGTAATCGCTAAGTTACATTAAAAAACTTTATTTTTACACATTAGAAATATTTTGAAATTAACTTATACTATTAAGAAAGAATTAAAAAAATAAAATAAATTTTGCATGTGTAATTTAATAAACTTCGAATGAAATTGGATATAAAACACTTAAAATTGGATATCAATAACATCTAGATACGATAAGGAATCCTATCAAAGTATTAAATTGTTGTGTTTGAAAACTTATTGTTGTATATATTTATAACTAGCTTTTAACAGTAATTTTTAAATTCTATGTTAAGAATTAATAAAATGTCACAGTTGTGTTCATAACATCATAATAGAATGTAAGTGATCTCTAATAAAATTAATTTAATGTTTCTATGATCCTTAATAATTATTAATTTAAAATGAAATGTGTATGCAAATTAGTTAAGTGATGATTATGATGGATATATATATAATTTGAAATCATTAGGACCAATGTACATTTTTGGCCAAGTTAAAATATTAAAATAAAGTGTGTCTTCTTGATCATGAAGAATTGAATGCAGAAATATTTTGTGTTTTCAATATATCATTTTGTACTTAGCTCATTAATTTTTTAAATGCAAATCAATAAGTATACTATTTCTTACAAAAAATAAATATTTTTTCACTCGTTCTTTTTTATCTCGAAGTATACACTTATACACACACACAAATATAAATATATATATATATACACATTTATATACATACAAATATAATGAACACATTTTTTTAATTTAAATTTTAGTTTTCACTTATTTTCTATGACAAATCATTGATGTTATTTACTTACGTAAACCATTTTCATATTTCAAAGTAATTTTTAATTTCACAATTTAATTATAATTACTTGAAAGCGTTGTCATATTTTTTTATTTAAATTTTATTATTACAGTAGTTCCTTTTTCTCAAAATATAATTGTTTGTACCTAATGTGTGTAATTTTTTAAAATGCACATATATTTCTGAAAAATCAACAGTATTGTCTAAGTAACTTATAAACAAGCAACTTAATAAATCATTTTATTTATTTATTTTTAAGGTAATTTTTCATTTCAAATTTTCTCATTTACTCAAATATAAATAACTTACGAGTTATTAAAAACATTTAACTTAAATTATATAAATTTACTAATTCATAACAATTTTCATACAAGTCATAAGTTCAGTTTTCGTTATTTAAATGATTATCTTAAAATACCAAATACTTTATTATTTAGGATGATTCAATTATTATAGATCACGTGCATGTTATTGTAAAATAACTAATTATATTATTTATTTTTCAGATTTTAATAACCGTGTTTTTTTAATGTACTGAATATTATTGCACTGCATTTCCAAATATTTAGTGTTAGTATAAAATATTAATATGCATGTACACATTGATTTATTTAAAAAGTATAAATAACAAAAATTTTAAATTTCTTATATTCTTAAAAAAATCTGTAACTGAATAAATTTTATATGTAATTCATATATGGATATTGGAGATGTACTGTAATTATTTATTTAGATTATATTAAATCAAGTTATTGCAACTGTTATGTTCTTATTGGCTTGAATTTACTTAAATCATTAATCAAATGTACTTTTTTAAATTTACTGTACTTAAATGTAAAGTAACCAAGTATTTCAGTTACACATTTTTTAAATAGTCAAATATGATAAGTTATTTACTATTTTTCATTACATATTAGCGTTCCTTAATTACAAATATATAATTGTAAATGTCGCACATATATATTATTTTATACTATACATTAATATTTAGATTTATTAAAATTTGTTTGTTTTCTACTTACGGTCGTAAATAGTATATGAAACGCATACGAATGTAAGTTAATTACAGTACGTTTAAACGTATGCATACTTAATTGTGGAAATACGCAACTATATAAAATCTATATTTTCGTAATCGATAAATCGTGTGTGTGAAAACGTGTTCATAAAAAACACAAGCGTACACATCAAAAATATAAAGTAAAGAATTTTAAGATTTTTATTCAAAAGATATTTTCATGATGTATATAACAAATATTAGAAAACTGAGGATTTAAATTTCATTTGAATATGATTTTATGTACAAGATTTAATTTTTAAACAAACATATAGATTAGAAATACTATTAGTTGGCAAATCGGTTTAAAATATAAACCAGACTTTAAAAAATGCTGTGGATGTTTTAATATCCACATCAGAAATGTGATATTAGAACTAATTACGGCAATTATTATTGTCATAAAGTGTAATTATTATAAAATGACTAGATAATTTTGTATTTAATATTAGATATTGTATTAGATTGTCAATACATGACAAAATAAATAAAGTTTATAAATATATATGTAAGCGTAAATGCAATTTAATTATTTCTACCGATTTCTTTTAGTTCATGCACTTTATAACTCGTTTAACACGTTAACTGCCCAGCCTATTTTGTCTTGCTTTCCGTTTAGGCCACTGTTCAGATTTCACCGAAATGCTGGCGGTCGGAGATCTGTTTAGGTTGCAATAAGGTTGAATGATTATATTAGAATATATTTACTGTGTAAATATTTATTATTTATCGCAATCTGTACAGTGTATTATTTTAAAATGCTTCATATTCAATCAGTTGTCTGCGGTTCTTGTTCTAATGCAAAAAAAAAATTTTTTTTACCCGTGAACGTAAAAATATCAGTAGAAAAAGAGTGTGAAAGCGATTCTAGTGAAATTATTTTTCCTAAAAAAACGGTGTAAAGTCGTTATTATTTCATCAAAGGAAGAGGATGAGAATTTTGAAGAATGGTATGATCCGAGAGGTCATCAACCAAGGATTATACCTTTCACCTGTCCGTCTGGCTTTAAGATTGAAAACTTGAATGTAAAGTCATGTGTAAAAGTAGAGACTTGTTATGAACTGTTTGTGCCTAATAAATTGTTTGAGGATATCGCCAAACAAACAAACTTATATGCATCCCAACAACTAGAGGTTGAAAACTCGCAGCGTTTGTGCAGATGGACAATGACAAACAAAAATGAAAAGAAAAGATTTTTTGGGTTAATACTGTGGATGGGATTAATTAGACTACCATCTTTAAGTTTATATTGGTCCCATGATCCTGCATATATGCAAACTTTTCCGACGAAAATTATGTCAAGAAATAGGTTTGAAATATTATTACGAATGCTACATTTTTCAGACAACAGGGAGAGAAATGTTTCCAATCGTTTATGCAAAATACAACAGCTAATAGACACCTTGGAAATAAATTTCAAAAAATATTATGATCCATTAGAAGCTTTATGTATTGATGAATCGTTGGTACCATTTCGTGGCCGCATTATATTTAGGCAATATTTAAAACAAAAACGCCACAAATATGGCATTAAATTATTTAAGTTGTGTTGCGGACCTGGATATACGTATGCTTTACGTGTATATACAGGGAAAACTTTGGAGAAAGAAAATACTACACCAACTAAGATTGTAATGTCTCTCTGTAGAGATGTATTCAATAAGGGACACACGTTGTACACAGACAACTGGTACACGAGTTTAGAATTGGCAAACAAATTATTGGATAAAAATATTCATTTGATAGGAACATTACGTTCAAATCGACGGGGAAATCCTCAACAAGTAACATCAAAAAAATTAAAACGGGCAGAAATTATCGCAAAAGAAAACAAAAAAGGAATAACCATTTTAAAATGGAAAGACAAGCGGGAAATCTTACTTCTATCAACAAAAGATACATCAGAAATGGTGAATGTTGCAAGTAGTTCAGGTCACCACTCGAAACCAAAAATTGTAGTGGATTATAATATAGGAAAAGCAGCAGTTGACATATCTGATCAAATGAATGCCTACAATAATCCGTTACGAAAATCCATGAAATGGTATAAAAAGCTACCCTTTGAGCTGTTACTAAATACTGCTGTTCTCAATGCTCATATTTTATTTAAAAATATTACCAAGAAGAATATGTGTATCACTGAATTTCGGAAAAAATTAGCTGTACATCTTACAAATTGTCGGGATGAAAAAAGTCCATGTAATTGTATTGCAAATACATCTCAAAAACCTCATCACAAACTCCAAAAAAAAAACACCTGGGAAAGTGTCTAAAGTGTGAAGATATTGCAAACAATGCTACGAAGGCAATGTGGTACTATTTGGAAGAGAAATTGACAGAAAGTTGACTAAACAAGTTGTAACATTTTGTGACACCTGCAAAAGACAACCATTTTTATGTTTACCGTGTTTCAATAAAATTCATTAAAATTTTTTTTGGTAAATAATATTTAGGTACATTCATGATATGATCTCGAAATTATTTAAAATTTATTAATAGAATGTAATTTTTTTAATTTTATATCGTCAGTCACCGATGACTGACGTGGCCTGAATGGAAAGTTCGATGTCAGTCACTGGTGACTGACATGGAGTTTAACGTGTTAATGAAATTGATATCATCTTTACATGAAGTGTTAAAAACAATTGTGTATTATAAAATTCACATACCTTTTTTAAGAAAGAATTCTACTCTAAAAGACGATTTTTGAGATGATTTTTTTTGGAAAAACAATATACACAAATTTCTTGACATTTAAAATGTAGGTTTTTTGAAAGTAAAGAATTGTATAATATACAGGTAACGTACATATAACAACGTGAGATAATTTACAACTTATGTAAATGTTTATATGCAGTCATCATGAATCCAACTGCTTTACAAATCAGAAATTAAAAAAAAAAATTCTTAAACTCTATGAACGTAATTATCATTGGTATCAGGATTAAAAATTAACAAAATGTTAATACTTTAAAAGTTCATGTTGATTTTAGATTATACTTTATCTTTTTAACGAATTTAAAAAAATATTAAAATTTATTTCTATTACTGATTATAAAGAAATAATTACTTAAAAATCAAAAAATTCAAATCAAGCGATTGGTTCAAGTTATAATGATCACCCAGTAAAAATAATACAGTGTGAGATAAACGCATCTGAAGTTTTAACTTTTTTCCCGAAGTTTACCTACGTTCAACTGATATGGCCCTCAGTGGTATATGTAGGATATGTAAATTGACTAAGTGCTGCACTGTACCTGAGAAAGAGATCTCTTAACCCGTATTTCTTGGCTTGGATTTTGAGTAAGTTAAGTTGTAGGATTTACTGATTATTGTTTTCGGCCGAGAAAAACGAAGTCTTAACCTGCACTGATTTCTACTTATACGCCATCGTATTTATGTTGCTAAACTTATTTTTTTAAAAAACTAACGTATTTTTCAAGAATATTTTTGAAACTATAATCTTTCAAAAATACGAAAAAAAATATAAATTTTCCATCAAAGTAATTATACTGTGTTAATAAAATTTCAATGTAACTTTACCTGCGAGTATTTTTCACTTAACCCATTATTATTGACCGCAGCTAACGTTCTGATTCATTTAACAATTTGTCAAAAGATATTTTATCCTCAATATTTGAATTGTAAAAGCTCATTTTTTAAAGTTAGGCGCAATTAGGTAATAGTTGTGAAAGTTACAAATTCAGGATAGTATTAAATTATCCATAATGTAAAGTTAAAAAACAGAGTATTTTGGAATTTGTAGATAGTGTTGAAATGAAAACTAAATATATTTGAATACAAATGATCACTCACCTCCAACGCCAGGAGAGTTCAAAAATGTTTAATAATCATTTATTATTCACTTTATTTGCTGATGCATATTTCAGTGGTCATGCTATCATCATCAGAGAAATGAATTATAAGAATGTATGATATATGCTCGTATAATTATCGTCGCCATGTCAGACCACTGAGCAATAAAAGTATCATTTAGTATTATAACACCGTTTCATTGATACTCATACTTGCTATGGTGATCGGGGGAGTTGCTAAAATTTATTTAGAATTTATTGCTCCCTTAGGCAGACTGCTTTCACACCTGGATGAAAGAGCCATACCTACCCTATACACACACAAATATTATCTTTCAACATATGTATTCTTGTTCATATTGATTTCACTTTAAATAAAATTGTAATTTTTTTCTTAAACCCAAACTTGTTTAATAGTATAGGTAGCAATAATTAAAAATTAGAATTATACTTTAACACAAACATAAAATGATTAATATAAGTACTTAAAAATCAATTATTATTCATTCTATTTGCCGATTTTTACATGATTAGAAAGTTGTACATAAAATTAAAAAAAAACAATGTATTGTGATAATTAGATCACATTTAAAAATAAAGTTAATTCTTTATCAGAAAATAAAGTTAACATTGAATGATGATCGAACACCTATATAAGATTTGTGATAGTAAGATGAATGATTTATTTGCATTAAAGCATATTATCATAATATCAAAATAAATAGTTTAAATTAGGCATTAAAAAATTACTCAAAAGCAGAATAAGGAAAGGTTTTTTTTAATAAACTAACAATGTTGTTTTGATATATTTTAATTTACCTACCTTCTATTACAAAAATTTGTACAAAATGAATACTATTACATAAAATCAAGTATTCAATTTTTCATTTAAATTTACTTATATAACGTATGCACCGTAATTAAAAGTTTAATTTCTAAATGTTTATATTTATTACTTATATCTAAAACATACACATAAACACTATCCACTTAAACCAATAACAGTAAATTTAGAAATATAATATATATATATACTCAGATTAATTAAAAGAAAAATAAATAAATAAAATACACTTATCACATATTTTATTTTATTAAAATAATTATATTGAAAATGCATAAATGTTTAAACTTTAATATACCTATCCCTAACTTATATGAGTGACAATGTAAATATGCTGTCTGCAAACAAACCTAGATCGTATTTTGTTGATATTTCTGCAAACCTTAAAATCGTGACAATTCATACACAGTGAAAATTGATGATATGTCAAAGGGTACTTCACTTCAATCATTAACAATAAATTTTTCATTATGAATTCATTTAAAAATAATATGCAAAATTTATTTCTAAATAATATCATTAATTGAATATATATATATATATATATATATATATATATCTATATATATATATATATATATATATATATATACATATATATATGCACATACATATATATATATATATATATATATATATATATATACATATATATATATATATATATACATATTATATATCATAAACATATATACATAAATGCACATATACATAGAAAAATGTACAATTTTCACATAAGTACAAGTTCTTATGTACAATATTATTTTTGGAGTATATTAAATGGTATGATTTCACAAATTCACTGTGCAAATGACAATCAATACTGACAATTTGAGCTATAACATTTTATTTTTTTATATAAAAGACTTAAATATTCTTAATACATTATTATAATGGTGTTTTTGAGAGACATTAAAAAAATTGATGAAAAATAAATTACAACAAAAATAAATTCATTGCAATAATTCACTATACAGAAATTTAGTTTTATATATTAACATCATATTTCTGTTTTTATTTGTTTTAATGTAATAGAACTATTTAAATTTGATATCAAGTTTTAATTGAAAACATTTCAAATTAATATTAGTTATGCACACACACACACACAAAGATACATAAGTATATACAATTGTGTATATTAAGCATATGTATATTTCATGTACATGGGCACACTTTTATAATTAAAACTATTAAAATCAAACAACTGCTGTATTTAATATTTTTGTTACTAAAAGTGATTATAGTCACCTGTCAACATTTTACATTAGTATGGCTCAACTGCCTTATACAGTAGCAACATACTGATGGCCAATTCCACTGTAGTGAAAGAGTTAAAAAATACAATTTAAAATAAAAATATTCAAATATCATAAAAAAATGCAAACCTATTAAAAATGTCTAATTCCTTTTTGTTTACTGTATAAAACTATTTAGCAATAACAATATTTAGTATGTATTATATACCTAAAATGTCCTAGAACTTCAATTTACTTATAGTTTGGCGATAAAAAAGTTTTAAATTCTCAATAAATTCAATACTTTCTACATAGAAAAGCAAAGAAAATTACTAGTTACTATTAATTTTTTTATCAAATATAAATTACTGTTAATGGTAATCATAATAGAATTCATTATGTTAAATACAGTAATTATTTTTATATAACAAAAATTAATAAATTTTGAATTGTATTTTTACGCTTTCACAAGTATTTTACATTAACACGTTAAGCGCCGTGTCGGTCACTAGTGACAGACACCGAACTTTCCATTCAGGCCGCTAGCATTTCAGTGAAATCCGATGTAGCAGCCTGAACGGAAAGCGAGACAAAATAGGCTCGGTGCTTAACGTATTAACAGTTTGAATTAATGTTTAAATACTATGTAATGTTAAAAAATATTCTAGTTGTCTTATTGTTAGATTTTCCTTGATTTACATTATTGGAAATGAATATACTGATTATTTTCTATATATTTTAAAATACCAAGGAAAAGAATTACAATTACTATAACAGAAATGAATCACTTACCCCAATACCATAAGATTTTATAAATGTTCAATAATCACTTATTATTTACTTTACTTACTGCTGTGCATTTTAAAGGCAATCCATCATTATTCAAGTGCTACATTATAAAATCTAGACTAGGTACTAAATCTACTTTATTATAGGTTATTAACACGTTCGCGGACAGTCCGAATCAGCGTAGTATCGACAATAGCGAAAGTACTGCATACGCAGAAGCCGTCTGCAAACGTGTTAAATTAGCGTTTCGGCGATGTTTGTATAGTTAACAAAATACACATTAAAAAAAATAAATAAATCAGTAATTACTGAACATATGAAACTTTGTGGTGTTCATTAAGTGACTTATTTGTGTTTAAAAAAAAGATACAATCATCAACTATATATTTCTTATATATTGTAAATAATTGTATATTTTTTGGTATACAGTAGCAACTATTTTTTTTAATTGTACAATAAATAATTAAGTGTTTTAAAAATAATATCATAAATACTGAATATTCATTAAAATATTACTGATTAAAAAAAGTCAATAAATATATTGTACAGACAACACTAGTCACACAAATATAAAATTTTTATAAGTTTTTAATGAACCAATAACATATAGTCAAAATACATTTACTTAATTTACAAAAAATTTACGTTTTAAAAATACATTTACTTAATTTACGAAATCTTAAAATTAAATACTATATTATAATTCTATGGGCCACAGAATGCACTGTTCAGATTCTGAAAATTGTTTTATCAAAAAATAAAAAAGTTTGATAATTGGAACAAATAATGTGAATAAAATTATTTTAGTAATCATCTAGAGTTCAACAAAAATTAATTTTATTTAACTCTAAATTTATGTATGTATGTGTGTGTATATATATATATATATATATATATATATATATATATATATATATATATATATATATATATATAATATGCATCCCTACATAAAACATCACATCATTCACATATATATATATATAAATATAATGTACATTCATCTAATAGGTGGGCCAAATGAAACTGGAAGGTAATAAAGGATGATTATAGTAAGCAAATGAATGTATATCTAAACTCTTCAGTCTCATTTGGGCCAACTTATACATATATATAACTTAATACTTAGTCACTTACAAATACATATACACATATTTAAAAACATACATTCATGATTTCTTTAAACTTTAGTTTTTCATAGAAAAACAATACATCAGAAATAAAATTGACTTTAGTAATTAAGATATTAATGTTTGCAATTTAACATATACCTTATAATTAATCCAAAACTATACTATTTTCTAATTCAATTAAAAAAAATAAAAATGTGAATCTTTAAATTGGATGAATTGTCCATAATAAAAAAATATCTTTACTCTATTACAACTTGAGTTTAAAAATCTGAATCTGATTCATCATCAATAAATCTATAGTTAACAGCTTTTTTCTGCCTTACTCTCTTCTCCCTCGACAAAGGCGGTGTGTCTTCCACAATACATATATCGCTGTCAACAGCCATATCGCTGTCACTTAATTCTGTTTTTTTCTTAAGAACACGTTTTTTGGGAGCAGATTTCTTTTTTTCATCATCGCCCTCTGTTTTTTTCTTTGGTGCTTTTCGTTTTTTAATTTCAGTATTACTTCCATCACTACCATCATTTACAGTTTTCTTTTTTGCTTTTGTTATTTTTTTTTTACTTAGTTCGTCATCAAAATCACTTTCATCAGAATCTTTCTTTCTGGATTGTTTCTTTTTTGGAACAAAATCATTAGAGTCCGAATCACTATTTACAGAAATTATTTTTTTTGGTATACGTTTACGTTTATCCGCTTGCTTTTTATCTTTGTCGACGGTAACTTTTGATATAAGATCTTGTTCGTTGTCCTTTAATAAATTATCTGATTCGTCTTCACACTGGAATTAAACACAATACATTTTAATAATCTATATTCTTGTTACCTAAAATAACTATTTTCTTTTTTTAAAAAAACACTTGCATATATTTAAATTAAAATATTTTTTTACATGCACACACAAGTAAATGAACTATTCTACATAAACAAGTTACTTAAAATCAAAAGATGATAGTACAGAGCAATGAGATATTTGCTACAAAAATGTTAACAATGAGATCCCCTCTAGTATTTCAACCTTCCGTATAGTCCTTAATACTATATTGTTTAAATTTTCATTAAATTCGCTTCAAGCACACGTTATCACTACGTAATTCTAAATTAAATGTAGACTAACGTACACTTTCTTTTTTCCGCATGTTACCAACTAATGAATCGAAGAGATTTTCAGCAGATTCTCTTGGCGGTGGTGGTTTTTTAATAGAATCACTATCAGAGTCAGTTAAAGCAACAATTTCCTTATTAACACTTTCTTCAAGTTTATTTTCAAAAAATTCAACACTTGAAACTGAAGATTTTTCATCATCACTCAGATTATATTTTGTTACCTATAAAAAAAAATAATAAAAATACATTAAAAAATTGACTTAAAGCAAAAGCAATGTAAACTTAAAACCTTAGTAGCTGCACGTCTAATATTAGATCTCTGTGGTGTAATTACTTCACTTGAATCATTATCATCTGCATCTGAATTGTCACCATCTCTTTTTGGCTTCTGGTTTTTTTTACTGTCTGTAGGACTTAGTTTTTTAAATGGAAGTTTTGATTGTTTCATATTATCTTTACGTGTTTTTGACTTTTTACCAATAACCTCTGGAGAAGTTCCAATTTTAGCAATCAGTCCTTTTTTGTTGTTATCAACTAACATATCAAATTCATCCTTCTCATCCTTAAATAAAATACAAATATTTTTATTATTTTTTACACATTACATATAGTAAATGTTTAAATATTAATATTATAAAGAAATTTTCTTTAAATTGGAAAATTAAATATAATACATTAGTAAGAGTACAATTAATAACAATATATAAAAATCAAATAGTAAATGTTTTTACATCAGAAGCAAAAAATGCATAAATTAATAACAGCTAACGTTTAGTAAGAAAAAAAATATAAAAGATTCCAAAGGCATGAATATAAAAATCATTGAATTAATATTTACTTTCAAAGTAAAAAATTGTTAACTCTGTGTGTGTGTGTGTGCGTTCATGCGTATATATGTATGTGTATATATGCATATGCAACATGTAAAAAAAATAAAAAATACCTATCATAAAATTATTTATAAAATATGTAAACTATGTGAAATTAATAACTGAGTATTTTTAAATGCCAAAACATTAACATTTATTATTGCTTATGATACTTTTATATCATAAACAATATTAATAATTTCCATCAATACTTTTATAAAAGCAATGGAATTTTATACAACAAAACATTATATATTTTAATAAATGTTATTTTTAAATATAGTTTTATTGTATAATGAAAATGTACTGATATATATATATATATATATATATATATATATATATATATATATATATATATATATATATATATATATACATTTTATATAAAACAATAAACAGTTATTTAATTCAAAGAATTAGAAAAATTAGATGAATAAATTAATAACTGACTTACTTCTTCAAACACTTCTTTTTTAACAGCTCCTTTTATACGTTTTGTTGCTTGCTGTAATTTTTTTACCATATCATCAGAAATAACAGGTTCAATTCTACGTCCTTCAATTGACGGCAATGAATTATTAAGGTTATGTTTCTTGACTCTGCCCTTTTAAAATAAATTATATAATGATATAAAACATAAATATAAAATAAAAAGAATTTGATTTTAATATTCTATAATAATGTATTCTCATTATACATTTTCAAAATTGCACAATATAAATTACTTATGAAATAATATAAATTTATAATTTATTTATGTACATATAAATAAATGATTAGTATGTATATATTATCAACATGTATGAATATGTGTATGTGTGTGTGTATGTATGTATGTGTGTGTGTGTATGTATGTATGTATGTATGTATGTATGTATGTATGTATGTATGCATGCATGTATGTATGTATATATATATATATATATGTGTGTGCATGTATGTATGTATATATGTATACTACATACACATAAAAAGAAAATTTCTGCGAAAAATTATTTTTTTTAAAAAAATAAACTAGCGATTGATTGAAATTAATACTTTATCTGCAGGTCATGAAATATTTTTTATTGAAATTTTGATAGTCATCTATGATCTAAAGGTAACAAAATATAATCTCAAATATGTAATGTAGATTCTATATATTAAGAAATAAAGTATAATTTTTCACTTGGAAAAATGTTTTTATATTTAAAATCAATAATCTTCAACACAATGATATATACAGATGTAAAAAATTAATGAAATATGATTTCAACACTAAGCAAAGTATTGACTTTGCTGAACACATAATTTTTACTACAGACTATAACACCCACCCATGACCAGAAACAGGAACAAGCAAAAACCATTCGCAGATAAAATGTTAAAATAATTTTAATAATTATTATCACGTTAAATGATATGTTAAAATGTCATTTATTTTCATCTATGTGGTCAAAACAGAATTTATCAAATTATTGTAAATAAAAAATTACTTGCAAATATGTAAAATGTGAATATAATTTTACTAATTATATTTATATTCTTTTATAGTAATTTAAAATAATTTATTATGCAAAGAATTAATAGTAAAATAAAAATACAGGAAATTTACCAATATATACTTAGAAGTACAAATAAATAAATAACAATATAGCTATATTCTTATTCTGTTCTTTTAAAACTTAATAACTTAAAACCTTATTATTCATGTTGTTGTGTCAAATAATCATGTCAAATTAACAATAATAATAAAATATACATACTGTTATATTAGGTTGGCAAGTATCTCCCTTCCGCTTTTTTTTTGTACATAGCTGCGAAATTCAAAAGACCAGAAGGCGGAAGGGAGATATTTGCCAACCTAATATTTATATGCAATATATTGTTCTACTTACTTTTGACATCTGACTCTTTTAAAATAAATTCATACCAATTAAAATACACTTTTAATATGTATTTACAATAATTTTTATACATAATATGTGCAATGTTATATATCTTACCTTGGGAATATTTTTCATTATTTTTTTCATAGTACTCAACTCATCTTGACGTTCTTTTTCTTCGACTTCCTCAAGTTTCACAGAAAAGTCATCGAGATCTTCCACCCAAAGATCTGAAGGCTTTTTACCACGCAAAATTTCTAATTCTTGTGTTTTAGCATCCCTTTGTCGAAGTAATTCATCTTTACGTTCTTTTGTTAACATCCACATCGACATTCCAAGCAAATAATCAAATTTTTGCACATCACTTTTCTTTTTGAATAATTTTTCTGGTAAAAAAAATATGTACATAAAAATAAAAGTAAATACAATGTATGTATATATATACACACACAAATATCACTTGTTACACATTCACACATATTAAGTCATTAATTATTAATATTTATCATAAGCAAAACTGATAAAATTATTTGTTTTCAAATCCAACTAGATAAAAATAAATTACAATCAAAAATAAAAATTACCTGTATCTTCAGGCTTGATATCTTTTCGTGAAGATGCTCCAGGTTTATCACTATCTTCTTCATCCTCCTCAGCTGATTGTTCTTCAATTTCATTACGAGCAGCAGCTTGAGCAGTTTTCCACTTCTGAACAGGATCTTCATCATATCCCGAACGAATTAATTCTTCAATCATTACTTTTCTCTGTTTATTTTCAACGACAAGAGTACCATCACATTTTTCTAAAATAAATCTAGCTTGATTTGTTAACTTTGTTGCTTCTGCATCAAGCATGCCTTCAAGATAATCTTTTCTTTTTGAATACATTGAAAGCCGAAGAGCATAAAACTCACATAATATTTCTTCAACAGTATCATATCTAAAAAGATAATGAAAACCATGTAAACTACTTTTCAATAATGTAGTGTCAGATTCTAATAAAATATCAATCGATAAGAAAAAATTAACAATATACATCATTTTCAATTTCACAATTTAAAAATAAAAACCCTACCTGCGTAAGCAACCAGCTTCATCGAATGCGACCATACTTGACAAAGATACTGATGTTTGCAACTTCATTACTTTATGTAAGCCTTCTCTTTCAGCATTTTCAAGCTGACCAGGTAAAAAAGTAGCTACTATTTTCACTGTAGTGTCTGTATTATACTCTTTATAATCCTGAAGTATAGCTTTAACTTTTTCGTTACCTATAACCACATAATTCAGAAATTATACATTTCAAAAATACATTTTTAAATTAATACAATTAATAAAACTGACCATGTAACATAGGTTCAAGTACATTTTCTTTATAATTTTGAGTCCAAGTACCAATCGGTAACTCTGTTATTTCTATTCGATTATCATCGAGTACACTAACTTCACCGCTAAAAATTAATTATACACTTTATTCCATACAAAAAATATTTATGTCACATTGATTTTAATTTTAAAATCTAGACCGCTCAGAA
The DNA here is from genome assembly GCA_029203775.1 of Neoneuromus ignobilis. Classification (NCBI taxonomy): domain Eukaryota; kingdom Metazoa; phylum Arthropoda; class Insecta; order Megaloptera; family Corydalidae; genus Neoneuromus; species Neoneuromus ignobilis. The sequence continues at coordinate 13,259,276 of CP092089.1, read as the reverse complement.
TATTAGTAAAAACTTTCAATTATATTCAAAAATAATAATTCAAAATAAAGTATTACCTTATAACAAATCTAGACATTTCATAAGGCTCAATAGCTCCTTTAAAATTTTTATACCAGGGTATCATAGGCTTTGGCTCTTTTCCTTGTAACATAAGCCTAATATTACTAACTAAATCACGTGGATTATAATTCTGAATTTTTGTCATCCATCCAGTACCAATACCTAGAAATTATATAAATAAAAATACTTTGTCTTTTTTTATAATTATTCATTTATAATGAATAATGATAATAATAATTTGAAGTAAAATGGGGCTATTTTATTGTCAAACAAGTAATAATTGCATTCGTTAAAAATATGGAAAAAGCAATTTTAACACACACCATCAGCTCCATTCACCAATACCATCGGTATAATTGGAATATACCAAACAGGCTCAATTTTTTGATTGTCGTCAAACTCATGCCTGAGTAACTGATCATCCTGTGGTCTAAATAAAAATCTTGTAAGTGGGCTCATCATTGTAAATATATACCTTGGACTTGCTGCATCTTTCCCACCTGTAAGTCTTGTTCCAAACTGACCATTTGGCATAAGTAAATTAATATTATTTGAACCGACATAATTTTGTGCTAAATTTACAATAGTCATACAAAGAGAAGTTTCACCATGATGATAAGCAGAATGTTCTGCTACTGAACCAGCAAGCTGTGCAACTTTTATTTCTCGTTTATCATTACGTTTAATGCAAGTAAATAATACTTTTCGTTGTCCCGGTTTAAATCCATCGACGACACTCGGTATCGAACGTATATTATCAGCATTGGAAAATAACACTAACTCGAGATTTATGAATTGAGAATATGAGACATAATGAGTATCCTTATTATAAAGATATTGATCCGGTATACCGAGTTCTTTACGCCTACGACAATCTTGCATGTAACTAGTCAACCAATCTTTACGTTGATCTACACATTTTTTACTAAATGCCATCAGTATATTATTGTCATCGATTTGACCTTCATATCGAAATTTTATTCGATGCCTTTCCATATTCTGAAAATATTCTTTGGCTTCCTTCGATGTCGAAGTTCCCAAACCTATAATATATATTAAAGACTCGGTTTGACAACTTCTTTTTACATTTATGTTTTCTCTATATAGTGAATTTTTAATCTCATTACAAAGGCACATATTAATCAACAGCATGTTTGAAAATTGTTATACGTTATATGTATATATATATATATATATATATATATGCACATGTATATAAATTATACATATACACACAAAAATAAATAGTAATAAGTTATTAATAAAAAATACAAATTGATAATAAGTATTAAAAATTGTAAAATAAATACCTTTGTAGTATTTTATTTTATACGTATGAGAGTTTAAGGTATTTTTTCGCCATTCTTCAAATTCTGGTAAAGAATAAAATGAAATTTCTGCATTTTTCTTAGTTGCTTTTACAATAGGAGTGATAAATTCTTCAAGAAAATCAAGTCGAAGTAGCTCTGGCCAATTGTAATGAATGAAATTAATAAGTAAGCCTTTTATATGTGAACCATCCTGATCCTGATCAGTCATAATCATTAATTTTCCATATCGAAGACTTTTAATATCATCAGGAGAAGTGTATTTTTTTTTATATTGTAATCCCAGGATCTTAATAATATTATTTATTTCGGCATTTTCAAGAATTTGTTTATGAGTTGCTTCACGGACATTTAACAGTTTACCTCGCAGTGGAAACACACCATAATTATCTCTACCAATAACAGCAAAACCTGAAACAACTAAAGACTTTGCTGAATCTCCTTCCGTCAAAATGAGAGTACATTTATATCCATCTCTTTTTCCAGCGTCATTTGCATCCTCAAGTTTCGGAATACCCTTAAGTTTTGTTTGTTTTTTACCACTTGTTTTCTTTTCTAGCTCATTCTGAGCTTTAAACTTTGCCCATGATAAAACTGATTCAATAATTCCACTTTTAAAAACTGATTGAAAAAATTTCTCACTTAAATTACACTTTGAACCAAAGCTTTTTACTTGTAATGTCATATTCTCTTTTGTTTGTGAATCAAAAGTAGGATTTACAATCAAACAATTAATAAAGATCCAAATATGATTCTTCACTTGACATTGTTTAATTTGAACACCTCCTTTATTTTTTTTCTTGAGTAATTCTACCACTTGTTTAGCAATTGTATCAGTCACATGATCCACATGACGTCCACCTTTTAGAGTAGCTATACTATTTACAAAGGAAATTTGTTGAAAATTATTATCAGATAGACATAATGCGACCTGAAATATTAATTATTTTATATATATTATTTAAATGAAATAAACCTACATGTAAAAATTTATAATATACAATTATAAAAATATATATTTATATATATATATATATATATATATATATATATATATATATATATATACACATATATATATAAGCATAGGTTCATTCATAAGATTATATTTTATTTATGTAATTACATATTTAAAAAATAATTGTTACAAATTGTTTAATAACAATTTTAAATATTTAATTTAATACAGAATAACAAGGAAATCTTTTCAATAATACAAAATTTTGTAAAAGTTCAATTAACACTTACTGTTTACATTTTTGCTGAGTATATACATTAAATATTATGATTAATTTCACTTATAACAAACTCTAAAATGAATAATTAAAACACATTAATAAAACAGTAAATGAAAAACGATTATTGAACACTTCTACAACATATTATTAACACTAAACCTACCGACAATTTTTGTATCCTATTCCCTATCATACTGCGCGCGGTCAAATTGACCGGTACTGGTAGGTTTAGTGTTAAAGAATAATTCTTTTATTTGTTGTTATGGAACTGTGGCTGATTCACTTTAACACAAATGAATTTTAACCCCAACACCACAATAGTTTAAAGTGTTCAATAATCACTTATCGTTCACTTATTATTTATAATTATATAGTCTATAATTATACCAGCTAATGCATTTCGATGGCGACGCCATCATTATCAGAGCCTTTCTGTTAAAATCTTAACAGAAACGCTCTGATGATGGTGGCATCGCCATCGAAATGCATTAACCAATATAATTATAAACTATATAATTATAAATAATAAGTGAACGATAAATGATTATTGAACATTTTAAACTATTGTGGTGTTGGGGTTAAAATTCATTTGTGTTAAAATAATTCTTTTATTACAATAATCAGTATTAAAATAAGAAGTTACATTATTATCAGATTAAAAACCAACTTCTCATTAGGTGCATATACTGTATATGTATGTATGTATATATACAATACAAATAAATAAAATCTAAAAATATTCCTAGTCATTTGCAAATAAGTTATCTTACCTCCCATCGATCATTTACATTTTCATATATAACTTTCAATGGGCTTCCAGTATTATCTTCATGACCTCTTACATATAAATCTATATAATCTTTAAAATTTTTAATTGGTAACCTCTTGCCATTCAAAAACACCTACAATAAATATAAATTATTATAGTGGGTGCACGTGTGTGTATGTGTACAATAATGACTGACATTGAATTAAAAATAATAAAAATTCACAAGATTATTCATGATAAAAAAGTAAATATTTTACTTATATTTTAAAAAAAAATCTTAAATTTTTTTTAGAAAAATTAGGTGATACAGATAAAAGGAAAAAATTACAACCATTCGAAAATTATCATTCAAGCTTTGTTTATTCTAATTAACATGTTTTTCTAAGGGGAAATATATTTTATATATATATATATATATATATATATATATATATATATATATATATATATATATATATATATATATATATATATATATATATATTGATAATTTACAGACAAAACTGTAGAAACATAAAAAAATATATCGAAGTTAGTAAAAAAAAATGATATTTTTAATTGTATGTTCTGGTACAAAAAAATATTTTCAATGTTCTAAATCAGCTAAAAATATACAATTAATTCCTCTATCAACTCTGGTTGAACTAATATTTCAAATTAATACGATTAAATTGAACTTTAATAAATGATAAGGACACAGTGACATTATTTAGAAATGCTTGCACAAATTAATTCCACAAATCAATAACCAAATTCTAAATTACAAAAACCACTTTCATGCCTTACTCAGAACCATATCATTATTAGTAATAAAAAAAAACTTGGCAGTCTTGCAAATTTAATAATTTCAATTTAATAAATATTTAGAAAAAAATTGACAAAAAAAATATTTTTGTAAGACCTAAACATTAAAAATATTATTGAATATACAGCATTTAGAATTGGATAATTCAATTTTAATTCAAAATTGGAATAAAATATTTTTTATAATATTAATAATAATTAAGATAAATTAAATATAAAAAAATATGAACTAAGCAAAAGATGTGTTTTATAATTGAAACAATTTTAATCTAGAAACTATTTAAAATATTAACATGGATATATAACTAAATTAGTAAACCAATATTATATGTATATGTATCTATATTATTATGCATGAATCTGTGTATATATATATATAAATACATACACTCACACACACACATATATATATATATATACCTTAACACCCCTTGTAGATGCAGCAACATCATAAGCTCTTCGTGATAAAAGATCGACAATGTCACTATCAAGTGAATCCATTTTAAACTTTTTAAGATCAGGTGAAAATGTAACTTTTGTAAAATCATCTTCATAATAATCTTTGATTTTAGGCTCTGACGCCTTAGTCATGTTATCAGCCCATGTTTGTTTAAAAGCCTTTTTGTATGCAGAGGATGAAGTTTCAACTGTAAACTTTGTACTAAATATATTACATAACTTTGCACCATATCCATTTCTACCACCGGTCACCTAAAAAATTAAATGTAAATGCCAATAATCAATTAAATGTGAATTAATTCATCATATAAATCTTTACCTTTTCTTCTTCATCATTATAATTTGAAGATGTTAATAAATGTCCAAAAATCATAGTAGGCACATACATTTTTTCATCTTTATGTATTGCAACAGGGATTCCCTTACCATTATTCCACACTGAAATTATGTTTGCCTCAGGATTTATTTCAATTTTAATACAATCCATTTTGGGATCAGTTTGTTTATGGTCAGCTGCATTAACAAGTATTTCATCATATATCTTATATAGACCTGGTACATAGGAAATCTCTTTTTGAATCATTCGTTCTTCATCTTTATCGAATACCCACATTTTTTCTTCATGTTTTTCAACAGATCCTATGTAAGTATCAGGACGCAAAAGAATATGTTCCAACTGAGATTTCTTTTGATATATTTTTTCAATTGTTTGTGACCCTTTCTTTTTTAAAACAGCTGCACTAACTGCAACTGCCGTGTCAGAATCAGCACTTCCATTGCCCATATTAGTTTGCTCACTCATATTTACAGAATACTAAAAATTAAGGAAAATGTTATTTTTGTACCTAAGTAGCAATTTTATGTTATAATGATATATTTGTGTATGTGTGTATGTTTGTGTGTATATATATATATATATATATATATATATATATATATATATATATATATATATATATATATATATATATATATATATATATATATATATATATATATATATATATATATATATATATATATATATATATATATATATATATATATATATATATATATATATATATATATATATATATATATATATATATATACCATATGAATATAAATATATAAACAAACAGATAAAATGCAAATGTTTGTTGTATGCTCTTACGTTATATACGTATTTAATTAAGTATACAAATATAAAACTTTTATAAAACACAATAAAAAGTTAAACTATAATTGACATTACTAACGCAAAACTAACTTCCAATATAAGTATGTAATACGTTTTATGATATATACAAGCGTGGAGTCTAGTTATTTTAACGACCAATAAAAAAGAACATAAATTTCGAACTCACGCAAGCGCACTTTTCATTATTTATTTAGATAAATAACTAAAAACCGGTGTTTATTTAAATAATTTCACAAACATTATAAAATAGCATACTTTGATATTAATGAATTACAAAAATCAATAGATGGTTTATTACCTCTTTTTTTTAGAAAAAAAAAAACAAATTACAATGCAACTAATACTTCTCTGTTACAAATAATAAATCACTAAACAATGACAGAGGCTTAAAATCAATGTCCATGCAAACCAAATTTAAAGGCAATGATGAACTAGAATATCTTAAATTCACTTTATATTATACATATAGAATATATTTGCACATCACTAAAAAAAATTAAAACTATTTACGAAAGTAAAGTTACGTAAAATTCAAGCGTCACACGCCATATTTAAAAACAAACATTATTGCAATACAGGAATGCAACTTTTATAAAACTACTTTTAGTAAAATTTTGCTTTACACAAAGCCAAGTTCCAAAACAACTAATAAAATTTTGCTTGTTAAAGATTGGTACGTTTTTTATTATTTTTTTTTAATCCTAAATACACAGTGAACTGTGCTAGGGATATTTATTAATCGTGTAATATGAAATGTCGGATTTCTTGTCAGTCACAAGTTGATCGTTCAAGTGATTAGTTATACGTTTAAAAATTATATTTTTGTGTTCTAAAGTTCATACAGTTCTCAGTTAAGTTACCGTTATTTTTTGAAATTTTTTTTGGATAACTAATTTTTGCAGAAATTTTAGATAATGGCGTTGACCAAGGAATTAAGTTATTTTTTTTTTGTACGAGTTCAAATTGGGTAATAGTGCGGCACTTACCACTCACAATATCAACACTGTGTTTGGCGATGGTACCGTTAATGAATGAACCGTGCAGAGATGATTCGTAAAATTCCGTTGTGAAGAAAAGGACTTAAAGAATAAGCCTCTCGGAAAATCACCTGCTCTTGTTGATGATTAAATTACATTAATTTTAAATCAGAAAAATGTTGTAATCATGAATGTGATTTGTCTAATATATATTTTTTCTTGTAACTTTTAACAAATATAAACAAAAAAATCATGTTCCATGTACTTAATAGCACACAAATACTTGTATAATTTTTTATATAATTTAAAAATAGGATAATTTGTAACACTATCTAAAAGTTTCTTTTAATATAAATTATCTATTCATTTATTATAACTTAAAATATGATTCTGAAAATATTGGACTAAATGTGGTAATTACATCATTAAACATGTATTTATTTTTTTATTAAACGTTTTTAATATTAAATTTTACTTTTAAGTTATGATTTTTAAAACAAAATTTATAACTACATGTAGTACACACAGACATACGCACAAAACATTCTGATAATCAGTTATAAGGCTTTTTAATACCTACACATTGATTATATAGAATATTATTAATCACTAATTAAAATTTACATTTCATTATGAAATTTTAGTAGGTATTCATATATAGCTAATATTATTTAGCTTACTTTGAAATCACCTACTTAATTAATCATTGATATAATTTTTAACTCAAATGTATATCGGAATTTCAATCTGTACGTTAATCATGTATTATAAACTTTTTTGCTGTATTTTTATTTCAACATAAAAATATTAAAAAATAACAATAAATAATACTAAAGTTCATAAAAATTATTGATAATTTTATTACATTTAAATGTATTCCATTAACAGGTCTTAACTTTAACACATTGTATGCAGGCAACGACTCGACGACGTCTTACGCATACTATTACTAGAGCGCTAAAAACGTCGAGACATTGCCCGCATACAATTTTGTTAACACAACAAATAGCTTAATATTATTGAATCTATTTTTTAATACCAGAATAAAATTTAATGTGTAATTGTCAAAAAAATACAAATTAAAAATTCAATAATTAGATTTTTTTTGTTGTATGTGAAAAAAATTAAAAGTAAATATTGCTCGTAATTAAAACATAATACTATAAAATTATTTAACAAGTACTAATCAAACATTGACTTACAAATACATATTTACTTTTACTTAAATGAACTCACAAATTATCATTTTTATAAAAAACAGTACATTCTACAATAAGTTTCATTTATTAAAATCTAGTAATGCAATTTTTTAGTAGTATTATATTTGTTTCACATAGATAATTGAAATAATAATAAAAACAATAAATTATCTAGACAGTAATGAATAAATATGAAAATTAAAAATCAATATAAAAGCTGTTATATTCATTAAATAACAAGAAATGTATATTTCACCAATTGCAGTTAAACAAAAATTCACTAATGTTCTTGTATTGTACAGTATTCTACGTATATCTGAATGAGACAAAAAGTTGATAGATGTTATATTCAAAATAATATTCATTACTAAACAAAATAATATATACGTACAAATATGGATGTGTGTGTGTGTGTGTGTATGTATATATATATATATATATATATATATATATATATATAAACACACACACATATGCCATAAGAATATTTTTAACTAATTTTTGTTTCTTATTAAGGACGATATTTTTGAAAAACTTTTAAGTTGAATAATTAATAAATGAACCCCAACCAAATACACGTTTGATTGAATCCCAGTAATAACGATCCCAATTATTTCTAGTCACATTAATTTCCGTTTTAGGCACTCCTTCTTGTGTTAACCGTAATTCTGTGTGGTCATTCTATAAATAAAAATAAATGATTATTATAGACAAATACATAACAAATGTTATCAACCAAATTTTTTCTCTTACCCTTTGATTAATTTCAAAAGTCACAGTTGAAAAATGATCTTGTGGCCATTGTTTATAACGCCATGATTGAATTATACGCGTCGATGGTTCTAATGTAATGAATTTTCCTGTAACATTACCACCGAAAAGAGAAAAACACCCTCCAGGTTTTGAATTCAATTCCCCTACAGCACCTTGAGTCCATGCTTTCACCATTTCTTGCATTGTTAAAGCATTATAAAGTTCTTCACCGATGCATTGAAATCGTAATGTTTCAATGAAATCTTCAGTTTGTATCTAATAGAAATTTTTAAAATTACTCAAACTTTGTTTTTTACATATACACACACACACACACACACACATATATATATATATATATATTATACACACACATATACATACACATGCACACAGACAAAATTTATTTTAAAAATTTCTTAATTTCATACAATCTTACTTTCATATTTTTTTTTTTAATTTCAGACTCTCCTGTTCCATTTATGCTTGTTGAATGATTCATATTAACTTTCTTATTAAATCCACTAGAAAGATTATTTATAGTTTCCATTTTACAATCTTTACTGGGTAATATCATTCCACGGCTAAATTCTTCTTTTAAACCAGAAATATAATTTTCAAATTGTTTCCTAATAACTTTTCTTCCTTGTTCATGCATTATTGATTTTAATATTTCACTTTCATCATCATTATTATTAACAGTCACAGTAATCTATAAAAAAAAAACTCTTAAAACAAAAACTTAAATACAACAAATTAAATATACTTACATTTACTTCTTCAATACTGTTTTCTTCTGATAGATTTGGAATTGTTACTTTTCCTTCAATTAAATTTTCAGAACCTTCCTTCAATTTTCCTTCCCATTTTAAAATTAAATTCCATTCATAAAAGAATATTAATTTTCCTTTACGGTTATTTGCAGAAGCTTCACCTTCACATTTTTCTACTTCTTTCACAGACAATTCAGCTATATCATTTTCAATAAGTAAATTGGTAAATAATTCTCTAAAACGTTCTGTTGACCAAGGACCTGCATTTTTTTCTGTCCAGTGCCAATTGTTAACATTTGTAGCATCTGGTCTTTCTTCTACTATCCATCGAGGATCACCTTCACCCCATTTGGCCATTTTCAGTTGAAAAATTATTTACTGAAAAAGTTAAATGTATTTTATTTTTAAGTAATACAATTCATTCAATGTAGGGCACGTTAAACATTTTAACGTTTTTCTTTGTTACAAATAAATATATAAATTAAATTACATATATATATATATATATATATATATATATATATATATATATATATATATATATATATATATCATGTTTGTAAAAATTATTAACCTTTAAAAAATTTATAATATAAAACCTGAATTTTGTCCAAAATCGTTTTATATAAGTACTACTATATTTCGATTTATATATGAATTGCTAAAAATACAAATTTACAGCAAACACGATAGCGAACAGAATAATACTTCTGATACTGACCGTAAAACAGAAATTACTAGAAAACTAGATACTCTGGTGGTGAATACATCAATTACACATAACACATCTACTAATATGTACATGTATTTGTAATACGAATGTGCTAGAAACCAAGAAAAATGAAAATCCAGAAAGAGACCATTGTACAGTTGAATTGAAGATATATATAAAAAATATATTGAAATTTTGTAACAAAAAATTACATTAAATTGTTTAAAACAAACATTCGTTATAAATATTTATTAATGGACTCTCAAGAGTATAATATGATTTTTACATTATTCTAGAAAATTCGAGAATTAATTTTAAAAATATTAATATAAAAATACGTATAATTTTTTGTAAATAATGAAAGCAAAAAAGAAAATAGTTATACCACTTAAAAAGTATTTAACATTGAAAATCATTTTTTATTTTTACATATTTATATCTTTTTGGATGATTGCAACAATTTAACACAAATGAATTTTAACCCCAACTCTACTATGGTTTAAAATGTTCAATAATCACTTATTGTTCACTTATTATTTATAAATATATCGGTTGATGCATCATCGTCAGAGCCTTTCTGTTAAAATCAGATTAAAATAAGATTTTAACAGAAAGGTTCTAACGATGATGGCGTCGCCATCGAAATGCATCAGCCGATATATTTATAAATAATAAGTGAACAATAAGTGATTATTGAACACTTTAAACCATTGTGGTGTTGGGGTTAAAATTCATTTGTGTTCAAGTGAATCAGCCACAGTCCAAAACAACAAATAAATGATTGTAACAATATTTTGTTGGGAAGTATTTGCTGAATTTTATAGCACTAATTCATTTTTATGAAAATGATCAATATCCATTTATTAAAATGAACAATAATAATTTCATACTATTTAAAAAATATCAATAATTATTTGTAATGATTAAATGAAAACTAAAGCTGAATTATTTTAGAAAATGAATTGCATTATCATAAAATATAACTAAAAATAATAATAATAAACTTTAAACAAATAACACAAAAGTATTTTAATTTTTATATAAAAAATAATATATTATCACATTACGGTCCAGGCTGTTTGTACGAAAATTGATGCGTGTAGCATTGCAATATATATTTATATGTCGTAAGCATTTAATGCACAGTACACAAAACCCTATTTATGTTTCCGGACAGTAATGTGTTAATATGTTATTTTTTATTTTTATATTACACCTATATATATATATATATATATATATATATATATATATATATATATATATATATATATATATATATATATATATATATATATATATATATATATATATATATATATATATATATATATATATATATATATATATATATATATATATATATATATATATATATATATATATATATATATATATATATATATATATATATATATATATATATATATATGTATATATAGGACATGTTGAAATATTTTTATATTATGGCAAGTTTTGAATATTGAAATAAACAATTAGGAATAAAAAAAAAACATTAAAATTAAAAAAATAGAAATTCTTTAGATACATATAACCCTTTTAATATTTTTTTATTTTATTTATTTTATATTACACCTATATATGTATATATATATATATATATATATATATATATATATATATATATATTATGTATATGTACTACATGTTGAAATATTTTTAATACTTTCTGATTATTGAAATAATCAATTAGGAATAAAAAAAACATTAAAATTAAAAAAAATAGAAATTCTTTAGATACACTAATCCTTTTAATATTTTTTTTATTTAGGTTACAGTAGATCTATAAACAATATATTCTATGAACTGATTAGAATTTCATATGGTATTACTGAGTTTATGCCGCGATTCATGACAGTTGTAATTTAAATAAAATGTTTTTGCATTTTACGCTATAAAATCGTACATAAAATATTTTATTTAAACTATAAAAATGTATATCAAACAAGTAAGAAAAAATAAATTTTCTTTTAATATAAAATAAATATATTATTTTCTTTTTAGGTAATAATACAAGGTTTTAAAAGTTATCGAGATCAAACAATTGTAGAACCATTTGATAAACGTCATAATGTTGTTGTGGGTAGAAATGGATCTGGTAAAAGTAACTTTTTTTATGGTAAGAACTAACAAGTTGTTTATTAACATAACCTTAATAGTTTTATTCTTTCAACAGCTATACAGTTTGTATTAAGCGATGAATTTTCACATTTACGTCCTGAACAAAGACAGGCCCTTTTACATGAAGGAACTGGAGCAAGAGTTGTATCTGCTTTTGTAGAAATAATTTTTGATAATTCCGATGCTCGAGTTCCTGTGAGTAAAATATAGTTTTTAATTTAAATTATCTTTAATTATAATTACAGTGACTAAAAACAGTAATTGAAAAGTATTGTAATTCCATGAATTGTTTGTGTTAAGCGTGTGTGTGTGTGTGTGTGCGCGTGTAAATATATATATATACACACACACACATACACACACGTGTGTGTGTAAAAAAAGTACAAAATAAATTACTTTTTTTAGATTGAGAGAGATGAGGTTGCTTTAAGACGTGTAATTGGTGCTAAAAAAGATCAGTATTTTTTAAATAAGAAGATGGTACCTCGTTCAGAAGTTATGAATTTATTAGAATCTGCTGGATTTTCAAATTCAAATCCATATTATATTGTAAAACAAGGAAAGGTATGTATTTATATGTTTTTTTCTAGAATTCATTATGTAATTGAAACAAAATGAAATATTTTTTACTTATTTTGCATAAAAATTATATAGACATACAAAAATAATAAAAACAATACTGAACAAATGTTAATTAATTGGTTTTATATATGTGTATACATATTAACATCTTAAAGTTATTTTGATATATGTTTATTAGATAAAATAATATTAAACTAATCTATGAAAAAAATATTTTAATTTTTTTATGTAAATAATTAAAAATATTTTAGATTAATCAAATGGCAACAGCTCCTGATTCTCATCGATTAAAATTGTTGCGAGAAGTTGCTGGAACAAGAGTTTATGACGAACGTCGAGAAGAATCGATGACTATTCTTAAAGATGCTGAAATTAAAGTTGAAAAAATTGTAGACTTCCTTAAAACAATAGAAGATAAATTGGCTACTCTTGAAGAAGAAAAAGAAGAGTTAAAAGAATATCAGAAATGGGATAAGACCAGACGTATGCTCGAATATGTCATTCATGAAAAAGAATTAAGTGACAATAAGAAAAAACTTGAAGAAGTAATTTTATAAATCTCGTAATCTGGTTAATTTTATAAATTAAGTAAACTTTTTCATTTAACAGTGAAAAAAATATATACTGATTATGTTTGTCATGTGATTTAATTGTATGGATACTTTTGAGCATTTAAAATATTGAATTTCAATTATGTAATACATATATATATATATATATATATATATATATATATATATATATATATATATATATATATATATATATATATATATATATATATATATATATATATATATATATATATATATATATATATATATATATATTCATATTCACACACAAATATTTAATTTGTATTATTAATAATAATTTATTCAATAATAAAACAGTATTAAAAATAGTAAAAATAATTAATACTTTAATATAAAGTTATTATAAAATTTTAAGCATGAATAAAAAATATACAATTTTCAAAATATACAAAAAAAATATTTAAAAATAAAGTATATTTAAAACATTTAATAGGAAAAAAGTACTAAATTATTTTAATTATTTACAGTTAGAAACTAGCCGTGAAAATTCTGGAGCAGAACAATCAAAATATGCAGAAGAACTTAAAAAAGCTGTTGATAATATACGTAACTATACACGTCGTCTAAAAGATACTAAAAAGGAATTAGCTTCTTTTAAAGAAGACCGAGATACACTGAATTCTGATCATCAGCAACTTATAAAAGAAAAAACAAAACTTGATCTAACAATAAAAGATTTATCAGATGAAGTAGTTGGAGATAATAAATCAAAGGAACGTGCAGAAGCTGAATTAAAAAAGCTTCAAAATACAATTACTGAAAAAGAAGCAGAATTAGAGAAACTAAAACCACAATATGAAACTATGAAAAAAAAAGAAGAAGAATGTACTAGAGAGTTGGCATTAAAAGAACAAAAACGTAAAGAATTATATGCAAAACAAGGTCGTGGGAGTCAATTTGCTTCTAAAGAAGATCGTGATCGATGGATTCAGAGTGAACTTAAGTATGCTTTTATATTTATATGTTTTTTCAGATAGTTTCGATTGTGATATAATAATGATCTAAATACAATATGAATGATTTGAACATTACTTAATGTTAAGTACAACAATAGGTACTCTGAAATAGAAATAAATTTTGTTATATTTTTTTATATAAAATGAATTATAAAAAATATAGTCTTAAGAGATAAATTATATATACATTTTTTACATTTAGATCATTAAATAAACAAATAAAAGACAAAAGAGATCATCGTGATAAATTAACTGAAGATCTTAAATCAGACGGTACGAAACGCGCTGATTTAGAAGCTCGTGTAGAACAACAGACTCACGAAATGGAACGACAAAGAACATGCATCGATGAACATAATAAGAGTTACTATGAACTAAAAAAACAAAAAGATCAGTATCAAGCTACTCGAAAGTAAGTAAAATTTTATCACAATTTATATAGAAATTGTACTAATTGAATATATTTCTTTATATAAATATTCTTTCAAGACATAACAAATTGTAATTTTATATTGTGCATTCATAGTTAAAATATAAAAACAAGTAATATAAAATATTTATTTAGTGATTTATGGCGCCGCGAAAATAACATGCAACAAAATTTGGCTTCGATTAAAGAAGATCTCGCTAAAGCTGATCAACAACTACGGTCGATGGCTGGTAAACCGATTTTAAACGGTCGTGACAGCGTCCGTAAAGTATTGGATACGTTTCGAGAGCGTGGAGGACAAGCGGCAATTGTTGCTGAAGCATATTACGGGCCTGTAATTGAAAATTTCAATTGTGAAAATACAATATATACAGCCGTGGAAGTTACTGCTGGAAACAGACTTTTTCATCATATTGTGGAATCTGATCAAGTAGGAACACAGATTTTAAAAGAAATGAACAGACAAAAGTTACCTGGAGAAGTTACGTTTATGCCGTTAAATAGATTGTACAGTAAAGTACAAAATTATCCAAACGATAATGTTAGTGTTTATATATAAAAACCTTTCATACCTTCTTTTACTTACAATTTAAACGTTGTAAATGAAAGAGTAAAAAAAACTTATAAATACATATAAATTAAAATTATTTTCATTAAATATTTTATTTTAGGATGCAATTCCAATGGTTTCAAAATTAAAATATGAAGAAAAGTATGATAAAGCAATACGTTACATTTTTGGTAAAACTTTAATTTGTCGTAATTTAGAAGTTGCTACTCATTTAGCAAAAACAACCGGTCTTGATTGTGTTACATTGGAAGGAGATCAAGTTTGTTTTTACTTTTAATTATTTTCGTGCTATTACATTTTAATGATAGAATGTAATTAAGACTTAAATTATTTATAATTCAAATTTTTAAATGCAGGTATCATCAAAAGGTTCCTTAACCGGAGGTTATTTTAACTCATCCAGATCTCGACTTGAAATGCAAAAAACTCGTAGTGAACTAATGCAACAAATTGCTGAAACTGAAAAAGAATTGGCGGCTTTAAGAGATGATCTTCGTTCGACAGAATCACAAATAAATGCAGTTGTTTCTGAAATGCAAAAGACTGAAACTAAGAATAGTAAAGCAAAGTAAAAATTATAAGATATTGAAAATTAATATTTGTGGATGAATATGTGTGTGTGTGTGTATATATGTGTATTTGTGTGTGTGTATATATATATATATATATATATATATATATATGAAAATATTTTTAGGGGAATTTTTGATAAAGTTCGTGCAGAAATTCGTTTAATGAAAGAGGAATTGGCTAATATCGATAGATTTAGAGGCCCTAAAGAACGTAGTTTAGCACAGTGTACATCAAATCTTGAAGCAATGCAGACAACAAAAGAAGGTCTCGAATCTGAATTACATCAGGAATTAATGGCGCAATTATCGGTCGCAGATCAAAATGAAGTCGATTCATTGAATGATGATATTCAACGTTTAACACGTGAAAATAAGGATGCCTTTAGTACACGTATGAGATTAGAAGCAGAAAAAAATAAACTTGAAAATTTACTCACAAATAATTTAATGCGAAGAAGAGACGAAGTTTTACATGCTTTACAAGAAATTTCATTAGAAGATCGAAAACGGCAATTAACTAATAGTAAAGTCGAGTTGGAAGAAGCAGAGAAAAATATAAAACGTGTCAACAAAGATATAGATGCGATGGATGCCAAAGTAAAAGAAACATCATTAAAGGTAATATTAATATGTTTAATTAATTGTGTGTGTGTTGGTATATTTTTATATTGTTAACATTTGCTATATACGTACATTCTCATATCACATACCTATATTCAAAATGCATTTATATGTCATTCTAGTTAAGACAAGAACAAAGTGATTTGGAAAAATGGAAAAAGAAAGAAAAAGAAGTTCAAGAAAAAATCGATGAAGATGCCAAGAGTCTAGAAAAAATTGCTTCAAAACAAAATTTACTAGAACAAAAAATAGCCGAGTGCACAGAAAAAATAAATGCTCTAGGAGCATTACCTGCACCAGAATTATATTCTAAATATCAACAGCAACATAACAGAACGGTATGAAATTAAAATTTTTCTTTGCAAGTACATTAGTACTATGAATTTTTGAAAATAGTAATACTAATAGTATTTGTTTTGAAACTGGTAAATTTACTTTTACACAAATAATTTATCATCCTCGATACCATTAGATATTATAAAGTGTTTAGTAGTGTACATTTTCTAATACTTGGTATTAGAGGTGATAATTCATTTGTGTGATAGTAATACTAATATTGTACCTACTTTTGATGTATATACTTCTAGTTAATAAATTTTACTTTTAAAAGCAGTGTTTTTCAGTTAAAAATGTTTTTCATTGTAGTTATTTAAAGAATTAGAGAAAGCAAATGGACATTTAAAAAAGTTTAGTCACGTGAATAAGAAAGCATTGGATCAGTTTATGAGTTTTTCCGATCAAAAAGAAAAACTAAATAAACGTAAAGAAGAGCTCGACAGGGGGTAAATATAAAATATAGAAATGAAGTAATAAAAATATATTTATCTTATAATTTTTATCGAAAATTTTTTCAGCGAGGAAAAAATTCGTGAACTTTTAACTATGTTGGAGAATCGTAAACTCGAAGCGATTCAGTTTACTTTTAAGCAAGTATCGAAAAATTTCAGTGAAGTTTTTAAAAAATTAGTACCTTCAGGACGAGCACATTTAGTAATGAGAACTGCAAATAATGAAGAAGGTCGAGAATTATCTCCAGAAGATTTAAATTCTGATAATTTTACTGGTGTTGGAATTAGAGTATCTTTCACAGAAGGTGATGCTGAAATGAGAGAAATGAATCAGTTATCGGGTGGACAGAAATCATTAGTTGCACTGGGTTTGATTTTTGCAATACAAAAATGTGACCCTGCACCTTTTTATCTGTTCGATGAAATTGATCAAGCTTTGGATGCACAACATAGAAAAGCAGTTGCAGATATGATTCATGAATTATCTGGAGAAGCACAATTCATTACAACAACATTTCGACCTGAATTATTAGAACATGCACATAAATTTTATGGTGTGAAATTTAGAAATAAAGTAAGTCACGTCGAATGTGTTAGTAGAGAAGTGGCAAGAGACTTTGTTGAAGATGATCAAACACATGGTTAAAAAAATGAAACAAAGTAATGATTACTTTTAAACTCTGTTTCCATTTTATATATTTTTTTTTCATTAGATTTTTAATATAACAATAATATAATATTTTGGTATTTTAATTGTTTTTCTTTCAAATATATGTTATTAGAAACATTTTTTTTTACTTAAATTATCATAAAATATTAATGACACCCGGTCTGCCTACTTTAGCGGTTAACATTTTGTGTATTTAAATATAAGTTATAAAATTTGAATTTGTAAAACATCTAACTTATGTAATAAAACAAATGTACAAGCATAAAAAATAAATATTTAGAAATAATTTTCAACAAATGATTTTTTAATAGTTGTGTTAGGCTTTCTAAGCAACAAGAAATAGTCTATGAAAAGTTAAACTAATATAAATAATTAGTATTTAAACTATATCTTTGGCATAAAGTAAACAAAATGAAAAAATAATAATTTTAAAGTTTTAGAAAACTTGTTACTAAGTGTGAACTACATTTTAAACAAATATAATTTAGCAGTTATTCATATGCCACATGACATTGATTTTTTTTATATAAGATAAATTGAAAGAAATAACATTCTAGTGTTAAATACATTTAAATAAATATTAAGAAAAAGTAATTATTAATGAACTTTTGATTGTAATTCAAATATTAAAAGGAAATTTCATTACACGTGAAAAATTTAATCGTTATAACGATTTTGGAATAGTGTACACTTTTTCCGTATTTTTACTTTTATCATCTATTGCACTGTCAAAGTTTTTAAAATATTTTTTAAAATCCTAATTATATTTGTTAATATTTGATTATTTACTTAAAAAATGTTTCATTCTCAATTTTTGCCTATTATCGTTAACAAACGCATTAGTTAATAATGCACTTGTAATATTTTATGAGAGCCTTATATAAGTGTGTGTGTGCGTTTATGTAGGTATGAGTGTGTGTGTGTGTGTGTATATATATATATATATATATATATACACATACACAAAGGTCCGCCCCTTCCATATGTGCAATACACTCGGGCGGCCGAGCTTTAGGGGCGCCCGATTCCAAGAAAATCACTCGGTTACCTTTAATTTTTAGATATGTGAAACAACACATTCTTTAAATTTGTTTAGTCACATCAGCCCTTACGTAATATTTCAACCTTTTTCGTTATTACTTGATTATAGCTTTGACTACATATTATTAAGAGACCATTTTCAAATACAAACACATACTATCATTGTATTTCTAACACATTTCTCTGAAAATTTCGATTATCCTTTCCCTTGAAGTTCATAAATATCATTCAATAGTCTGCCATGGAAAAAGTGCAATTTGGGAATGAGGGCGGCCGATCCCCTTGGGGCGGGCTTGTACACACATGTATATATATATATATAAAGCTGTTTTTTAGGTTTGATAGAACATTCAATAGGGATTCAATTTAAAGTTCTATCGCGTTTAAAAAAATACCTATAGAATTAAAATTCAAACTGTGTTATCTAAAGAGATTTTACGGCCGTTTTCAGCGTAGACATCTTTATCCAGTAATAGTTCGAAAATTCGAATACTGCTTTACATTTTTACATAATTTGTTACATTTATAAATAATGAAATTATCATTATTGCAGGTGTCTTATGGGTTTACAGCCTATTGGATCGGTAGTCTTAGAATACTTACCTCACAGGAGGTATTTGACTTTCGTTTCACAAATTTCTGGATTGTCTTATGGTTAGAATATTATTACATGCTGTAGTATTTCTGTGTTCTTCGTGGGACGGTTGCACGACGTTCGACCAGCGGAGCTTTAGGTCACCTTCGCGGGGGCGACCTCTTACTGACTAGGTTTAATGTAATGGTTTCTTTTGTGAGTTCGAAGTTGTTTCCAACGGCGCAAGCTGATCGGGCCGCTTGTGATTATTATACTCCACAAGGAAGTCGATTGTTCCTATGGCATGAACAAGTGCGTTGTCGATGGCCTTCACTCTTTCATACAGTTGACGTGCTTGTCCGCAGACAAACTGTTCGATCGTCAGGAGTTGGAGGTCTTAGTGATGGAAGGTGTTTTGGACAAAATAGTACATACTTCAGTTGAGTTGAGCATACTTATTTTGGAATCTAAGTGGTGTCATGGGTGTGATAGGCAAAATTTTGTCCGATAGTCTCTTATACGAGTCTCCTTTCAGTCAATCTAATTATATCTTTAAGATAATAAAGATTTTATTAATGCATACGAACACAGTTATTTATTTGCCAATCGGTACAATTTTCTTCCATGAAGGTATTAGTTCTGTTGTAATCAAAGAAATTTACGTATGTAAAAATCATATATAAAATTATGCAATGCACATATCCTAATACATAGAATCATATAATGTACAATACGTAATATTTATTTGTGTTCATATTTAATTTTAATCTGTATAGAACGTATTGAGTTTTTTTTGTATTTTTATACATATATATATTAAAGGTCGTTTCTTAAGGATCTGTTCCATTTATCCATGGATCTTTTATTTGAGCCTTTTTAAATATGTAGTTTCTTAATCAGTAGTTTTTCTTTTTCTTCCTGCTATATGACTAGCTTATTTTCTATTGATATGGCCTAACTCCTTACTGTTGTTATAATATCCGTAACTTTTGTTTTCTTTCTGATCTATTTCATTCTTTTTTTGTATATATA
Source organism: Neoneuromus ignobilis (assembly GCA_029203775.1). Lineage (NCBI taxonomy): Eukaryota > Metazoa > Arthropoda > Insecta > Megaloptera > Corydalidae > Neoneuromus > Neoneuromus ignobilis. The sequence goes on along the minus strand of CP092089.1, from coordinate 13,238,446 downwards.
TATAGTAAATGAAAGAATCTTGGGAAATTTTTTAAGAGAACGTAGACATTCGATAAAGCTTTCATTAAGCAATGAGTTGATAGAGGCTTTTATGATATTCAGGCATTAAAAAAGAAACCAATCTTTTATTTTCCCATTAAAACTTACAGTGTTATTTAAGATTTAAAAAATGGTAAATATGCATCTATTTCCTTTACCAACTATCAAAATTTGGTCAAAATATGACAAGTAATTTCTGAAATGTATTGGTTGAAGTAAAATTATTTGTTGTTATGGAAACACAATGGAAGTACGCACAAATATTTTTTGTTTTAAACTTGGTAAAAGCAACCACAGAAACAATTGAATTGATGCGTTAAGTTTACAATGATAATTGTTATGCACACAAATTTACATGTGCTATGAACATTTTAAAAATACCAAAGAAGATATCAACGATGACTCAAGAAACGGCTGTCTTAAAACTACGATTATCGACGAACTCGTTGAAAAAATATATAAAATTATTGCTGTTGATTTGAATGTGACATGTAGAATTCTTAACTATGATAAAATTCGTTATATAAACCAAGGATATAATTTATGAGATATTAATAAAACAGTTAAACAGAAGAAAAGTTTACGTTAAATTTATGTCACACAAACTAACAAGAAAATTAAAAAAGGTACACGCTGATCAACACAAAAACATTATTAACCCTTATGTGCGCACCCGGGTACCCGGGTACCCACCTCGTCACATTTTTGTTAATATTTTTTTCAAAAAATTTTTTTCCGATCTGGACTTTCAGATCCTCGCGATTTAACTCTTTACAAATGTATTTCAATATTTAGATGTATAAAAAAATTTTTTTTTATTATAAAAAAATAGGTTTGAAATGTTGTTGCTCGCGTGGCGCACCCGGGTACCCGGGTACCCACTACATGAGATATAATTCAATTCACTAAAAACAAGTTTTATTGTTGATGAAGATAAATGATAGAAATTGTGAATAAACAAATTACATTGTTTTTGAAGTTATATTGAACAAAATGGCGCTGTTTACTTGTTACATTCGCTGCATGTTACATTTGTGACAGAGTGTTATCGCATAAGGTTGCTATTTTACACAAGACTTTCGGGTTTTTCTGCGTCTTTTAATGACAAGTCTGCTACATACATGACAAGAGCCAGTTACTTTTTTTCTACCAGAGCTATCTCGAGGCCCATCATCTTTCGCAGCAGGATCAAGAGGTGCACGCTGCGGCCCGAGCACAGCTTCTATTGCGGTCTTTGCATAGTGATTTCGCATCACTTGGTCATTTGAAAATCGCTCTTCTATCAAAGGCCTCGTTAACTCTTCACTCAATTGCCTCAAAAATATACGTCTTTGATTAGTTTTCTTTTAATTATTTATAATAGATTACATAAGCTGCAAGAGCAGCAACGTCTAACATATTGAAAAACATGAGGCCACCTTTGAGTTCGCCTGTGTGTAGTGTACGACTCAATTTGATCCATTGTATCGACACCAGTTTTATATTTATTGTAGTCGCAAATCATATGAGTTTTTTTCTCATCGTCATTTAATCATTATGCATACGAAAGCATAATTACAGCCTTATTTTTCTTTGGCACGTAAGAACAAATTGTGATTTTATTTTCATGAAAAGCAAACAGAGATGAATACTCTGGCCTAGATTTATCAGCTGCCATTTCTTTTGGAATGTAAGGATTTTTTCTCAAAGTGCCAGTCATCGTTAAACCTTCCGATAATAAATGTTTAGCAAGAGGTAGAGGTGAAATAATTATCCATAGTAATATTACGGCCGCTTCCTTGAAACGGCGCTGCGAGTTCTTTTACTACTCTTTCTCCTTGATTTTTCTCGCGTATATTGCCAATTTTACCAGTGTAAAGAATTCCAAATAACGGGTAAGCATTTTCTGCATCACAAATCCACCAAATCTTGATACCGTATTTAGCCGGCTTCGACGGAATGTATTGAGTAAATTTAGTATGTCCGCGATAAGGATAAAGCTGCTCGTCGATAGTCAAATTTTCGACTGCTCTTTGTGGTATATAAACCGTGCTAGAAGCCTCGGAAATGGCTTAAATACTTTTTATTTATGTTTATTCAATAAACAAAATTGATTGCACACGTATCCGTTCACACCTGCGCTTAAAAACTAATTAAAACTAGTGTTGGGTACCCGGGTACCCGGGTGCGCAACAACGTAGGTAAAGTTGGGTGCGCACATAAGGGTTAAAACGACAAAATAAATCCTAAATTTATGAATTCTATCGTTATTGAGGACGAAATATAGTTTTTTAAGTTCCTCATAAGCCAAGCACTAAAGTAAATTTTTGAAGTTACGTAGCTCATCGAAAGTGAACAAAATTTGTTTTCATTAATCACAAGTGAAGATAATGTTCATTTGCAAAGCAATATTCTTTGTGAATTCATCCTGGAAGGTGGAACTATCATTTAAGTGTTATTAAGAATTTGTGACGGAGGATAATAAGGATTAGGTCAGGATATCGAGAATTGGGAAGGTGGTACTTATTGCACAATGTACCACAATAAGACCGTCGTTGTACGAGAATTTTTAGTCAAAAAAGTATATGCGTCATCTAATATCCTCATATTTACTGGATTTGTCATCGAACTATTTTTGAAAAAAAAAATGAAAATGGCAATGAAACTATCGTATGATTGAAGTTAAGCTAGACAGCTGCTGTGACGGAATTATTAAGATCGTATTAAAAGCAATTATTAAAACTCATCTATGCGTTATTTCAATGGACTCAGCGTTGTATTGATAGAAGACATATTTTGAATAAATATTTAAATTTTTGGCAAAATATGTTTTTTTTTATTATTCAAAAAGTTCCATTTCTTTTCGACAACTGTGTATATTGTATATACACGCATTTACATATAAAATTGAAATTTCTTTTTTAATATACATATGTTCTTACAAGTCGTTAAAAATATTTTTTCTTTGTATTCATAATTATTTAGGATTGATTTTAAAATATTCAACTTTAAATTTTATATAAATATATGTGTACACATTTGAATTCAAAAGGAAAAAGTGTTAACAAACTGACTGAATTTTATATTATTATTTTTTTACATATCCAGAATTAATTCATTGCTAAAAATAAACTTGTGGATAAACTAGAAAAATAAATAACGTTCATACATTTGTATATATAGGTATATAAAAATTTACATTTATTTTACATGAAAAAACAATCACAGATATTTAGAGTTGAAATTAAAATCAGCAACTCGAATTACTTAATTTATACCCTAAGTACGATACTATGTTATTTCTTTCCTACAATCTTTTATTTCAAACAACCTGTATGTAAAAGTGACAATGAAAAATATACTGGAAAACAATTTTACATTTTAAAATCTTATTATCTGTTAAGAAAATAAACCATCATAGATTTTATACTGCAACTATGGTAAAATGGAATGAACTATGTTATTTTATGTTGACTTTATTTTCTTTATGACAGATCATTTAAGTTCAATCAGATGACTTTTTTTATACAAATTTTATATTTTATTAAGTAAACAAATATTACCACAGATATTTGCATTTAATTGTTTATAAATAAATATTACCACTTTGTTATACTTAACACTGGGGTAATAGAAATGAATATAATTTCACATTACTTTCAAATCATATTTTCTTACATTATTGAAACAAAAATTAATATTAAAAGAAATCTACATAAAGTAATTGAGTTATATTATAACAAATTCAACTACCACGAAATATTAATTAAAACTTTGTATCATAAACAATCATTTATGGATATTCCAATAAAAAACACATTAACAAATTCATTAGTTTACTTAGCTGTTACAACATATCTATCAAATACACGGAAGTGATTTGTAAATGATATTTCGATTTTTACATACTTTAAGAAAAATGTGTATTGTTTAAAAATTACCATTTATTTTATAAAGTAATTATTTAATATAAATTTACTGCATAACAGTCAACAAAATTAAAGTTGAAAATGACAATTCGATTGCTTATTTCACTCTAATGTAATTTTACAATTTTTACACCATGTACACATATAAAATGCTTATGATTATAAATACCCATAATTATTGTCAATTTGTTCATTTTATTTAACTTATGACAGTATATTATTAATAATTACAATATTTACATCAGAAATGTTCATAATGCTAATAAACTCAATTATGTAAAGTATTATAATGTTAAAACAATCAATATCTGTTTATAACACATGTGGTGGTTTGAATAAGTTCTAAATTATTAAGGAAATATTCTTCTTTGATAGATTAAAAAAAGTTGATTTTTTTATACTTTCTAAAAATTGAGTTTCAAAGAATATGCTCCTAGAATGCTACATTAAAATTCAAACGATTGGCTAGAATATTGCCTTTTTTATAGAACATCAGTACAAGTTAAAACACAAAATATCTTCTTTTTAAAACTAATTCTTTCGAACCGGAGACCATAATATCTCAAGAACTTATTACCTTACTGACTTAAAATTTTTTGGGGGGTCTTTAACACTAGATATACTAAGAACTGATATAAACTTATTTCTACCAACCATTTATTTTAAACAGTTGATATTTAATTTAAAAAAACCTATAATTTTTAATTAATTAGTGTAAACAGTAATAAAAAAAGAGGTTCTAATAATAAAAAATTATATTTTTCACTTACATATTGAAATTACATGATATGATAAATGGTAATAATAGTAGTCCTCTTACTTTATTTTTCATTTTCCTTAGCGCAATTTTGAAACCGGTTATTTTGATTGGTTGGTATATCTAGTGTTAATAAATGTCTCTTTACCATCAGTAGCAGAATTAAAAGTTTAAATAATGAATATTTTTTCTAAGTTGTTAAAAAGGTGAAAAAATATAATCTAAAATCAATATAATGTTTTAAAGTGTTTTCATTTTGCTATTTTTTATGTATAATAAACAGAGTATTAACCCTTTTACTGCTGACCAAAGTTTCTATGTTTATTCTAACAAGCTAACCGGGCCGATAGATCGGCCCATCCGCAGTAAGAGGGATAATAATAAATACACTTTAGAGATTAAGAACATTTTTAAAAATTAAGAATATCTAAAACAATTAGTTTGGACTGATGATTACAGTATGAAGATTTTCACACATATTATGCCTCCATATTATTTGTAAAGTATATGGTTCTTTATTTTGAAAAAATAAATATTTTAAAACATTAATAAATTTGCATGTAATTATACGTTTAATAGTTTTTTTGTGCAGTCGCAAAAATCACTCTCAAAATAGATTTCTCGAGTAGAATATCACCTCCTTAATATAAAATTAAAACTTCTAAATTAAATTTAATCACAATTTTTTTCAAATATGCATCACTAATATCATTTACTATAAACACTTAACAAAAAAATGATATATATTTACATAACTGTGAATTCATATAAAAACATGATTTACACATTTAAAAACTATTATAAAATTTTCCTCGAATAAATATATTACTAAATATTGTCTTTAATTTTCTTTAATAATTTAATTTTAAATCAAATTCTTTTAAGATTTTGATTTTAATCTGATATGAAGTGTCAATTATAATTATTTGGTTATAGTTAAAATGTTTTTATATTTCAAAATTATGTACTGTAGCTTATATTTAACATAAAAACACATTTTTTTTTCTTTATTATTTGATACACACAGTTATAAAACATATTTTTTACCAAAATCTTCAAATATATATATATATATATATATATATATATATATATATATATATATATATATATATATATATATATATATATATATATACACTCATACATACATGCACACACACACAAACTTTTAGACTAGACATGAATGTTAAATATAAAATTAAAATAATAATATCTATAGATGGCAATAAATCGATATTTATTTTTATCAATTATGAAGCAATTTTACTTTTTTATATGTGGTAAATTTATTTAATTAAAATCACCGAGTATTTTTAATAATGATAATTCTATAATTATGTTTAAATTATAATAAATATTGAATTTAATTTTAATAGTATTTTGTCATAATGAATAATTTAAATTTCTTTTTTCCAGAGATAATTTATAGTCATATATTTTACGTTATAAATTACAGATAATGAATTATTGTAAAATCTTATAGTATTGGGATGAGTAATTCATTTGTATTAAAAAATAATAATAACAAACATTAAAATATTGTATACAATCATTTAAATTCTTTCAGATCACCTTTTTAGTAAAGATGTATTTTAAAAAAATCACTTTATGGAAGAAACAAATTCTATGTAATGTTATTACGCACAATTATACTTTTATTTAATTAAATGTAACTAGTATTCGTTTTTTAAAACATAAATTTTACAAAACATTATATATAGATGAAAATGTATATAAAATTTAATTTTAACTGTTTGTAGGCACATGGTTATCCTCTTAGCCAAAATTATAATGAAGAAAATGACACAGTATTTAGTTTAGTCAAAGATTTTTCTATGAAATCCTTACATACATACATACATACATATATATATATATATATATATATATATATATATATATATATATATATATATATATATATATATATATATATATATATATATATATATATATATATATACAATAATATATGGTATAATATATATATATATATATATATTAATATTAATTAATATATATATAATATATATATATATATCTTATATATATATATATATATATATATATATATTTACCATACTTGTCAAATGAGTCCAGTAGTGACTGATGTTATATATATATATATATATATATATATATATATATATATATATATATATATATATATATATATATATATTTTATATATGGTAAATTTATTTATTTTTTTAATTTAATTCATATTTACAGAGAATATATATATATATATATATATATATATATATATATATGTATATGTATATATTATTGGAAGAGAACTTTCTCATATTTACAGAGAATAATTTTTTTATTACATTTTATTATAATACTATATTTTACTAACTGTAAACAATTAGTGTGTGTCATTATTTCATTTGCTAGTGACAAATTCATTTAAAACACAAATGAATCGTTAATCTCAATACCATAAGATATAGTGTTAAATCATTTATTACTCATTTAATTTGCTAAAGCACATTTTAATGACAATTCCATCATTGTCAAAGGAGTGCATTATAAAATTAATTTAATAACATAGCATTCTGATAATTATGGCATAGCCATCGAAATGTACATCAATACAAAAAGTGAATATGATAAATAATTAGATGCAATACTGAGATGAGTGATTCACTTGTATTAAATTGGTGCTTGTGTTACTAGCATGATTTATGATCAAAATGGTAAGAGTTCTTTGTTTTGTATAGCCTGGATTAAAACCTTAAAAATTAATAACCATGAAATTAATATAAATTAGTATTCAAGAGATTACACTTAAATGGATTTGTTGATATAATAGGTTCTTATACTGTAAATAAATTTAAATTTTCATCCTTCCACTAAATCTAAACCCATATGATAAATTACATATAAATTACAAAAAATTATTAAAATAATATGAGTTTAATGACTGATTACACTCTGGATATTTTTATTAAACTGGGACCATTTATAATACAAACACACCGCCCACCAATACAGACATTTTTTCTTTTTTAAAAAAAATAATTTGTAATTTACATTCAAAAATATACATTTAGTTAAATTTTTATACTGTCTGTATTAATCATTGTATTCTTTCTAAGAAATATTTAATGTGTCAGTAAAAAACCATAAACTAGCCATGATTCAAATCAATGTATTTTTTAAATATAATTCATATAATACTTTTTATATTTCAATAAATACAAATATCTGTGGATAAAAAAAATATTTTTTGATAATATACATACATACTTCAATGTATTTATGTATAGGTGAGTATGTATTTAAGTATATGTATATAATACATATACACTCACACAAATACATGTTCATAAAAAATGAGAAATAGTTCATTTTATTGCATATTAGTTAACACAATTAATTAACCCTTTTGTCTCGGTATTTTTATACATTTGTATAATTTATATACAAAAGAAATAATTAACAAATATTTCACTTTATTGTATTATAATTACATGAGTGTAAACCCTTTCTTCGTGGCATGAAAATAATAATTAGGATAAATTCAAAATATTTTCAATACGCTACATAAAAACCATTTTAAAAAAAATTGTTGTAATTTAAAATATTGTAATTTTTATTCAAGTAAGTATTTCTATGTAATATTTTTATTGCAAAAAATTACAAATGTATTTTCATATCAATTCATATTTTACTCAAATTATTAAATTAACAATTAATGTTTTCATTTCAATACACAAGAAACAGAATGTATACATTTTTAACTATAACATATATACACTAATAAAAAGTTTTCTTACATAAAATTTATAAATCCAAACATATAAAAAATTATAAAAGAATCATTTTTAGCATTAACTATCCTGAACTGACATGTTAAATTTGAATTATGTATAACTACATCAATATCTGCATCTTCTGTAAAGTCAACAATATATAAACTCTAAAAAAAACTTAAAAAAATATTTATATTAAATGCCTTAATCATCTATAATTAAAAACCATCTCTCTCTCTCTTTATATATATATATATATATATATATATATATATATATATATATTCATATACACACATACATACTTGTATGTATGCGTGTGCAAACACATAACACACATGCAATTAAAAGTTTTTCCATTTTTATGGATATTATTTAAAATTATTAGAAAGTTTAAAATTTAGTTTTCAAATGCCATGAAGAAAGAGTAGATCTCAAATTAATTAAAATAATAATAATAAAATGAAATCAGTGCATATGACTTTTAAAAGAATTCACTAAATTTTATAAGAATCACATGTAAAATTATAAGTATACTTTGAAAAATTATCACCGTTACTGAAAAATCATCATTGCCTCTTTTTGCTACGATACTACATCTATTTCCCTCGGTGAAGCAAGTGGTGGCGAGACTAATGGTACCATAACTGAAGATACTGTCGTATTTGTTGTTGGTACTTGCTCATTTCTCGCTTCACTTGTTGCTTGTCTAATTGCTTCTTTGTAAGGACCTCTTTTTTTCTTATTATACCGAATCTGAAAACAATAGATTATTATTAATCATTTGTTTTATCCTTTATTATCCTTTATTATTATTTTATCCTTAATTATCCTTTATTATTAATTGGAAAATGAAATTTGAAATTTTAGCTTTTTTTCATTAAAATAGATTGTCGAGAACACTGACAATCTGAGGAATGTCATAAGATTTTAAACTTAAGTAAGACAGGCAAAATTTGTAAAGAAATTATCGAAATAATGAATTATTCCCAAAAAAAATATGCGGTTTGGATTATTTTCAAAAAATGGCATCAGGTATTGGAACGAAGGAATAATAAAAATTTTCATTTTTGACAAAATGGCGTCTACTTGAAAAATTATGTTTCATTTTTACTAAAATTTTCGCTCCAAATTGTTTAAAAAAAAGTAATAATTTTTGTAAATTATTCCTTCGTTCGAAGAAAATTTGAGACCGATCGGTTGTCGATATCGAGATCACCGACTATGACACTCTTTTAAGATAAAATCGATTAAAAAAATTCAGGTGTATGTCCGAAAATATTTATCGGATTTACTTCAAATTTTCAGAGAATATACTCAAATATATGTGCATTCCGAAAATCCAAAAAAAAATCGATTTTTTGAAATTTCTGCGTATAACCCCTTAAGTAAGACAGGCAAAATTTGTAAAGAAATTATCGAAATAATGAATTATTCCCAAAATATGCTTTAAAATGGCATCCACAGATTGAGTGTCGCGGACGAAAGCGGAAAATTACGGAAGATATTGAGCGAACAATCGTAAAAATGGTTAAAAGAAATCTGTTTGCTATTTCAACAGTAATAAAAAAAGGTTTGAAATTGGAAGTAACAACATTAGTTATTAGATATTTTTTAATTAAAAACAAGCTTTAAGCCCGTAGTCCCCGTAAAGTATCATTGCTAACTAAAAAACATGTTTTAAATCGTCTGAAATTTGCACGAGAGCATTGCGACTGGCCTGTGAGGAAGTGGAAAAATATTCTGTGGATCGACGAAAGCAAAATTAATTTATTTGCATCTAATTGTGGCAAACAATACGTTACAAGACCACAAATTCAAGAATTACTTCCACAGTACACAGTAAAGACCATCAAACATGGATCCGCTGGAATAATGATATGAGCATGTTTTTCTTATAGTGGCGTGAGGCTAATTTTTTGGTTATGGACATTATGAATGTCCAAAAATAAGTTGATATATTATGTAATATTATGTTGCCTTATATGGAGTTCAAAACGCCACTTAGAGGGGTACTACGACAAAACAATGATCCGAAGCACACATCTAAGTTGGCAAAAAATTGTTTTATAACCACAATTGCAATAATGAACTGGCCAGTGCAGTCACCTGCCCTAAATTCGATAGACAATTTGTAGAGCGATGTTAAGCTGGTAATTCAAAATCAAAAATTTAAAATAAAAATGAATTATTGGCAACAGTTGAAAAGGGTTGAAAGGTTATCCCTATCAACCGATTCCAAGTCTTAGTCGACTCAGTGCCACGACGTTGTGCAGCAGTCATACAGAATAAGGATATGTCAGTAAATATTAATACATTTTTTACTCTGTTATTTTTTTCGAAATAAAAATTGTTTTTTGATATAACACACCTATTTTGTTCACTTCAATATTCACTTGTTAAGAAAAAATTAAAAAATGTAAACCATCTTCATTTTTTTAATACAACAGTAATACCCCTAATTGACATTTATTGTACGACAAACGGCTGAGAAGCAAAACAGATTGAGATATTAATTCCATTCCCAACTTTGATTGATTTCTTTCTATAACAAAGACTCACACCTATTTTTGTTCACACCACTGTATACATATCATCGAAATCATATAGCCAAAAAATTGAACAATGAGTGAGATTATTAAACATTTTTTATAAAATCTTGTATTGTTGGGATACGTGATTCATTTTCGATAAAATGAATTTGTCACGGTATTAAAATTAATAATTTCGTATATATTTTCATGCCAAAATATAAAAGTCAAAAATAATCATAAATATAACAATTTTTTCGCAATTACTTTTATTATATATATATATATATATATATATATATATACATATATATATATATATATATATATATATATACGAGGTCGTTTGATAAGTCCGTGTAAATTCCGAAAGATGGCACCACTGGTGCATATCGAGGTTATTTTTAGTAGCACCTCTTGGAAGAACACACATCAAGTTTCAGCCATATCGGTCTATTCCTTTGTGTTTGACAATCGTTGGAATCAAGGAAATCGAGTGATTGTCAAATAATGGACGAAAAAGAATTTCGCGTGTTGATTAAACACTACTTCATTAAAGGCAAAACGCCTCAGGAGACTAAACAGAAGCTTGATAAACATTATGGTGACTCTGCACCTTCGATTAGTGCGGTTTATAAGTGGTTTCAACATTTTCGGAGTGGCCATATGAGCACAAGAGACGCTGAACGTTCTGGACGCCCTGTTGAGGTCACCACTCCAGAAATCATTGATAAAATCCATGATATGGTGATGGATGACAGAAGAGTGAAAGTGCGTGAGATTACTAGTGCTGTAGGCATCTCGTGTGAACGGGTACATAATATTTTGCACCAACATTTGGACATGAAAAAGCTATCCGCCAGGTGGGTGTTTGCGATTGCTCACGATCGACCAAAAACGAGGTCGTGTGAAGTGTTGCAAGAACGGTTTGCAGCTGTTTCAGCGAAATCCGCAGGACTTTAAGCGTCGTTTCATCACTGTAGATGAAACATGGATACATCACTACACTCCTGAGACCAAAGAGCAGTCTAAACAATGGGTTATCAAGGGGGAATCTGCTCCGAAAAAGGCGAAGACAATTCCTTCGGCCGGGAAGGTTATGGCGACTGTCTTTTGGGATTCGCAAGGAATAATCTTTATCGACTATTTGGAAAAGGGTAAAACCATTACAGGTGCATATTATTCATTGTTATTGGATCGTTTGAAAACCGAGTTGCAAGAAAAACGTCCTCGATTAGCCCACAAAAAGTCCTCTTTCATCACGACAACGCACCAGCTCACACCTCAGCAGTTGTGGCCGCAAAACTAATGGAAATAGGGTTCCAAATCGTTTCACATCCCCCCTATTCTCCAGACTTGGCTCCATCGGACTATTATTTGTTCCCTAATATGAAGAAATGGCTCGCGGGAAAAAGATTTTATTCGAACGAGGAGGTGATTGCAGGAACGAATGACTATTTTACAGACTTAGACAAATTCTATTATTCGGAAGGGATCAACAAACTAGAGCAGCGTTGGATGAAGTGTATAAGCCTAAAAGGAGACTATGTTGAAAAATAAAAACGATTTATTCAAAAAAATGAAGCAGTTTTTATTTTTACACGGACTTATCAAACAACTCGTATATATATATATATATATATATATATATATATATATATATATATATATATATATATATATACATATATATATATAACAGTTATTCACTACAACATAAATATAAAATAATAATCCAAGAGTTATTATCTGTTTCCTGATAAGTGTATATAAAATGTTAATATCAATTCGTATAAAAGGATAAAAATTGCCAGTATTTTTCGTACACATCTTTGCACGGAGAATAGTGATATTCCAATAATTATGTTTATTAACTGATGCTAATTTCGACATTACATCGTAAGAGTTGTTTTATAATTTTTTTATAATGTAAATTTTGTAATACAGCACTGACATCATTGTCATGATCATCGAAATGCGCATTATTGAACAAACTAAACTATGTGCAGTTATTGAATATATTACTCTTGTATAATATTAAGAAGAATGATTTATTATGTAAAAGTGAATTTTTGCAATATGAATACCATAATGCAAATGTATTTAAAAAAAATAAAAATACTTTTATTTATTTTTACAATCAACGAAATAATAGTGATTAATATTGTAAGTAGCATCAATCTTTAAATTTGTTTCTACTATAAAAAAAATATATATATATATATATATATATATATATATATATATATATATATATATATATATATATATATATATATTGAAGATAAAATTCGACAATAAAATAATATATAAAAGTAGCAAATATTTTAAAAATTATCCCCAATTATATGCCATAAAAGTTAATGAATGCATGCGTCCGTGCGTGCGTACGTACGTACATATATACACACCCGTCCCTCAATTTACGCGGAGTATTCATTCCACGTGGATTTGTTTTACGCGAATGAAAATCGCGTAAATTGAGTCTGTCAGTACGATAGAAAAAATATTGGAAATAAAAGCTAATAAAGTTGTAGAAACACATATTTATTTCACATAGCTTAATAAAAAAATAATGACGTTTTAGAAAACAAAAGTAGATAAATTTTATTCGGTGTCACTATCGTTACTGTAATTCAAAACAATCAACCTTTTTTTATTTATATGGTGCTTTTATACGTTCAAGTAAGAATTTGCGTCACTCTGATATATAATAAATTCCATGAAAAATTATATAAAATGAAATCTATCTGACCGCGTATAAAAAGTGCCGCGTACATAGAGGTATAATTTGCCGCGTAAAAAAAAACTCACGTAAAAAAAGTCCCGCATAAATTGAAGGACGGGTGTGTGTATGTATGTATGTATGTATGTATGTATGTATGTATGTATGTATGTATGTATATATATATATATATATATATATATATATATGTCGATTTGTCGTCGTTCGCAGCAACTTGGACTTTGTCCTTCCACTATGTGAAAAGTTTTGCGTAAAAATCTTGGTCTGCACTCTTACAAGATCCAACTGATTCAAGAACTAAAACCATATGACCATTGTTTGCGTCGAATGTTCGGTGAATGGGTTTCTATCGCAAAATTTTGTTCAGTGATGAGGCTCAGTTTTGGCTTAACGGGTGCGTTTTAATAAACAAAATTGCTGCATTTAGAGTGAGATCAATCCTGAAGTGATTCACGAAAGCCCGTTACATCCAGAAAAATACACCGTATGGAACCTTATTTCTTTCAAAATGAAACCGAAGAGTGCATTACCGTCGATGGTATACGTTACAGAACGATGATCAATGATTACTTGTTACCAAATTTGCATGACATCGATCTAGAAGAAATGTGGTTTCAACAGGATAGTGTCACGTTCCATACTTCAACCGAAACAATAGAGTTATTGAAACAAAAATTCGGCGATAACGTAATCCTCCAGAAATGAACCTGTGAATTGGTCTCCGCGATCGTGTGATTTGACGCCTCTGGATTATTTTATTTGGGGATATGTGAAGTCTCTGGTTTATGTTCATAAACTAGCAATGCTTGAGGCATTAGAAGCCAATATAATTCGCGTTATTGCGGATATAAGGCCCCAATTCATTGAAAAAGTGACCCGAAATTGAACTAACATAATGTGGTATGTCAGAGATAGCCGCGGTGCACATATGCCCGAAATCATTTTTAAATATTAATACCATAAAATTATCTTTCGAATAATAGTAAATAAATGGCTATAAGGAATTAGTATGTGTTTTATTTCAATTTAAAGTTCTATCACGCTTAAAAAAACATCCTTACATACATACATACATACATACATACATACATACATACATACATACATACATACATACATATATACAAACGTACGTACGTAAACACATAAACACAAACACATACGCACACACCCACGCACGCACACATACATCAACATATATATATATATATATATATATATATATATATATATATATATATATATATAACAGTATAGAATAGAAACAATAGTAAATTGTGGAATATGGAATTAGATTTTCTAGTGTCATGTAGCTGACAGCACATCACTTAACTATAACTGTATATCAGTTATTAATTCAAGAATTAATAACTTCATTTCTCATGAAATTAATTAGATAATATATTGCCATCTGTAAACTTCATCTATTAAACGTTAATAATTTAAAATAGACCTTAAATAAAATTCTTATTAAATTGTCAGTGAATTCAAGTAAGTTTGAATTATAATAAATTAAAATAAATAACACATCGGATCCATACATACATACATACATTAACATACATACATACATGTACAATACATACATACATACATACATACATACATACATACATACATTTTTACATACATACATTTCATACATACATACATACATACATACATACATACATACATACATACATACATATATACAAACGTACGTACGTAAACACATAAACACAAACACATACGCACACACCCACGCACGCACACATACATCAACATATATATATATATATATATATATATATATATATATATATATATATATATATATATATATATATATATATATATATATATAACAGTGTTATATCTATGAATAGAAACAATAGTAAATTGTGGAATATGGAATTAGATTTTCTAGTGTCATGTAGCTGACAGCACATCACTTAACTATAACTGTATATCAGTTATTAATTCAAGAATTAATAACTTCATTTCTCATGAAATTAATTAGATAATATATTGCCATCTGTAAACTTCATCTATTAAACGTTAATAATTTAAAATAGACCTTAAATAAAATTCTTACTAAATTGTCAGTTAATTCAAGTAAGTTTGAATTATAATAAATTAAAATAAATAACACATCGGATCCAATTTTTGTGCGAATTTAAATTAAAATATAATATTGCAATAACATGTCGCAATATAAAACTTTTTCATTCTGATATTCAACCAGTAAATTCGATATATTTTTTCTTATAGTAGTATTTCTTATAATACCCTTTAGTATTTCTTATGATACCCTGACTGGCGTTCGAAAGTTTCGGAATGAAATAAATTACAATTTATTTTGTACTATGGTCACACTTTCACACACAAATTATCATCCCCAACGCCACGAGATATTAGAAAGTGTTCAATAATCATTTATTGTTTATTTTATTATTTATAACAATAGGCTGAGTATTTCGATGACGGTGCATTATCAACAGAGCATTGTGTTACAAAATCTATGATCTAGAATCTATATTTTATAATACAACTCTGACGACGATGGCATCGCCATCGAAATGTGCATTAGTCTATTGTTGTTATAAATTAGTCTATTGTGTATAATAAGTAATAATTAACACTATATTTACGGAGCGAGTCAATTTAATTCATTTAAGATTATGTTGCTATATATATAGAAAACTTAAATAGGATTTTTTAAAACATATGTTGGTTTTTAACTACGTAATGACACATATGCAAAAAATATATTACATATTTGCATATATATATATATATATATATATATATATATATATATATATATATATATATATATCATTATGTAATTAAAAACTAACATATGTTTTTAAAAAATAATATTTAAGTTTTCTATATACATAGCAACAGAATCTTAAATGAGTCAAATTGACTTCTCCGTAAGTCTAGTGTTAAGCACTTTCAAATATCTTATGGTGATGGTGTGATAATTCATTTGTATGAAATAAGTTATATATACTTTATTTACTTCTACATACTAAAGTATCTTTTATTTCTTTATATATATATATATATATATATATATATATATATATATATATATATATATATATATACATACAGGAATAACTCGTATAGTGCGGCTAATCGGTTCCACTAATTTGCCGGACTATTTGAAACCGGACTAATCGAAACATTAATTAAATACAAAAAACGTTAATTGGTTTCATACAATTTTTTTTTCTGTTTTTCAGTAAATAAAACGATATATTCAAATATTTGTATGTATCAACAAAACAAAATCAGGGGTTTATACATTTATTTTAAATACATTTTCAATCAAAATTTAATTATCAAAAAATCAACTTTACTCTAGAGTTACGAATCAAAAACTAATAGAAAAAGAAAAAAGACCACAAAACTAGAACTGCGCATGCAATGTGTATAATGTACGCATGCGCATTTTTTTAAAAAAATTCAAACTATAGTGAAATCGTATTAATCGAAGCAGCACTATATGAGGTATTTCTGTATATATTTCTGAATATATAATTTGGTAGATAACATTAATGTATCATCAAATTAACTGAGAAGCAAACTTAGAGTACATATGTATAATATAGTATTCGAAACAGTTTCAGCTAGTGGAGGAATAAAATAACAGGTTTAAAAAATATTAAGAAGATATACCAGATATATTAACACATTACGGTCCGGGCTGTTTGCGCGAAAATTGATGCGCGCAGCCGACATATTTTAAGGTTTGGAATATGTTGCATCGCTTTACAATTTTGAAGAGTTATAAAGCTTAGTCAAGGGAAAGTTGTTGTTGAAGTTTATATATATTTATAAATTTTGGCACAAAATAATTTATTATTGGAAAATTTTAAATAATCTGTCAGAGTTATTTGTAATGTAAGGCATTTAATGCACAGTACATAAACCATATTTGTATGTCTCCGGCATTTCAGGAGCAGTCAACAAAAACCATATTTTTATGTCTCCGGACGTTAATATGTTAACAGGATAGAAAAATAAACTTTCAAAATGATCCATGTAGTAAGCCGAAGGAAAAAAATAAGCTGCTTTGGGTTGTAAATTTACTGGCTTTAATTAAACTCTAATTACATAGCAATCATTAAATATAACCCCTTTTAATATGTTTTAAAAAAAATCAGTAGGGAAGACAGTGATTGAAAAGAACTGAACTGAAAACGATTTCAAGTTTGAGCATCTCTACGAAAGATTCAACACTCATCCAAATTGTTTTCTGTAATTTTCCATTTTTTAAAACAAAAACTGATAACAATCCATTAAAAACTATTTAAATCATAACATGAACTGTACAAGACATAAAAAACTAAACATATTTTTAACAAATGAATTTATTGTAACGTCACGAGATTTATTAAAATGGATAAAAATTTATAGTCGATATTCTTCATTTTCCTCACTGTAATTCCTGTTCGTTCTATTGGGTTGAAAAAAAAGTTCGTAGCGTTTTTTAACTTTACTTTAATAGAGCTTTTTACAGTTCTATTTTTTTAAAATTTATCATATATGCGCCATATTGTATCACTTTTCGCCATATTTCTGATAGCTTCATTATTTCCTTCACCCAGAACTTTATGTCCTTTTCTGCTAAAAAAGCTCGAAATGATTTTTGCAGTGTTCCAATGAACTGAATTTATTTCCGTTAAGCGAATTCTGTAGCAACTGGAATAAGTGGTAATCTGAGAGCGCTGTCAGGGGAATATGGTGGATGGGGTAGGATATCCCATTTAAGTGCACTAATTTTTATCGTGTCTGTAAAGACATGCGGTCTTGCGTTGTCCTGGTAGAAGATTACACTCTTTCGATTTGCCAGTTCCGGACGCTTTTAGTCGATTACTGCCTTTAACTACTTGCGCTGGCAATTAATTAACATGCACGCGTGGCAAATCCGTCCAAAGCAATTTGTAGCGAGTTGGTATTTGAAATTATTTTTTTATAAAGTTTTAGACACACGCACACACATTTACATTATAGTAAAACTCTTAAATTGATTAATAATATTAATAATTTTTGAAAAGGAGTATTTTTTGGGTTTCGGTACGTTTGTTATTTTACCGAATAGAATAAAGGTATTAAAAAATGCTATATCCATTAGATAAAAGAATATTTTTTTGTAACTTTTTGCAAATTTTCTCATTAAAGGAAAAGATGATAAGTAGCTATCTTGCAGGTCTACTCCACCCAATACCATCATTGTAATCTAAAACTATATTAGGTTTTGTAATGTTTCCATTTTGGTCAGTATAATTTCTACATTTTTTCTTTTTTGTTGTAATAATTTCTGCTTTGGAATGTTTTGAAGAAATCAAACATATATCTTTTTTGTTCTTCCATTTTACAGCTAAGATACCATTGCAAGATTTTGAAAAAACTTCAAATCTTTTTAATTTTGTCGTTGCGAGATCTTTTGGCATATTCTTTTTATTAGATCTCATTGTTCCGATAATATTAATTTTTTGCAAATGTAATTTCCTATACAGTTTTGGTGACGAATACCAAAAAGTTATCTAAAAATAAGTTGTGTCCAAAATTAACTAAAGGTTTACATAAATCCAGTACAACATTTTCTGATGCGCTATTATCAGAATAAAATAATTCTTGGATAAAATAGTTCTTTATAATAATAAAAAAAATATTGTGTATTATAGTTATTTGATTATTATTCAATGAAAATATGTAAAATTAATGAAGTTCTACAAAAACGCACTTGTATGCCTTCAAAACAAAAGTGTGACATTTGCTAACTGAACTCCGATGTTATACTAAACAAAGATCACACGACGTGCTATGCACGTCATATCGGCATTTGGTACAGATAGCAGTCGACGTAAAAGAAAAGATGCAGTCATTCCAGGGCAAGTGGTTAATTGATTAAACTGAGAGCAGTATTTGTCCGAATTTAACGTTTGGTTATATAGAAGCAGTTCGTAATACAGAACACCATTCCAATTCCACCAAATGCACAACAATACCTTTTTTCAATATACACTGACTTTTGTACTGGTTACAGTTTGTTCATTTCGTTTTATCCAGGATCTTTTTCGATCCACATTGTTTTACACGATCCATTTTTTATCATCCGTAATAATCTGTTTTAAAAATGGGTCGCTTCCATTTCGTTTCAAGAACATATCACTGATAGAAATACGGTTCATCAGATGTCGTTCTGTCAGATAATGTGGAACCCAAAACAACATAATGATTCACAAAGCCTAGTGCATCCAAATGCCTTACAACACTCATTTGAGATATCTGGAGAACCCCTGCGATATTACGCTTAGTGTGATGTGGATTATTTTCAATTAAAGTTGCGATTTGGTCATTATCGACAACTTTAGGCCTACCGGAGCGTTCTCTAATCTCTAGATCAAAATTGCCACTTCTAAAGCGGACGAACCACTTGTAAACGGTGCTTTCCGTACAGCATCATCTCCAAAAACTGCACATGTCTTTTTTACCGTTTGGGCAACATTCTTCTATTTCCGGAAATAAAATAACATGACATTGCGTAAGTGCAAGTTATTTACGTCTATTTTTAAGTTTCAAATTAACATATCAAAAATCAATAAATCACTAAAGGATATGCACCAAATAACATGTACAAATGTCACCCGTCAAAATTATAAATAGCCAAACATCTCAGATAAATAAAGTAAGTGGGAAATTACCTTTAGTATCATAAAAAACGTTACGAAGTTTTGTTTCAAACCAATATGAGACCTTAAAATCACGTTTATTTACGTGTTTTGTATTGTATTATAACTAGTTGCTATAACTTGTGTCATCTTCGGGTTATCTTTAAAAAATACATTTACTGGCCTAAAAAGCTGTTATATATTATATCATCATATAAATAATATGTTCTTTTAAAGAAAGTTTTGAAATGGATTAAAAAAATCGACATTTTAATTTTAACCCAAAACATATTTTCCATTATTATTCACAACTTCATCCTAATATTTTCTTTAATTTTCAATACCTTGATAATAAAACTCTTTTGACTTTGCGCTGAAAAATAAATTGAGTTCTCTGTGGACATCAGTCTCTGTATTAAACTGTTTATCACTAATGTGGTTTTGGAAACTTCAAAATAGAAGATAATCTGATGGTGCCATATCGGGAGAATACGGCGGAGAAGTCATGATTTTCCATTCAAATGGCCTGTTTTTGGAACGTTTTTCGTGCTATATGAGGCCGGACCTTGTCATAGTGAAAAATTACGCCTTTTATGTCGGGCTAGTGCTCACCATTTTTTGTCGATAGATTGTTTTAGACAGTCTAGCTATTATAATGCTTTCATAGTGGATTAATTGTCTAGTAACAACTCATAATTGTTAATTTCATCCATATCCCATCAAACTGACAGCAATTTTTCTTTCGTTGGGGATATGATATCTCGTTGCAGTTAACCCATTGTCTTCGACATTTAATATTATTATAAACAATCTATTTTTCATCACCAGGATCAACTTAATTCAGTAATAGCCCTTTATCCAATACAGAGATGAATTGCTTCAGAATAGATTCTGATAATTCGTAAGAAACTCACTGACCAACCTTAGAAACTTTACCAATTATTTTCAGATGCCTATGGACAGTTGAATGGATCCTACAGTTGATTCTTCCTCCATTAAACTAGGATTTTACTCTACTAATGCACGTAACTGCTCATCAAACTCCTGGGGACGTTCTGATCTTAATTCATCGTCAAGGCTACATTTCTCAGAAAAAAAACGTTTGAGCCATATCTGTTCTTGGCAAACTTAAAGGAGTTAAATGCATAATCTATTATTCTATTTTTGCTAATGGGCATTTCAATTGTGGTATCGTCATCCTTATATCCTACCATCCTTAATGTGGTATTATACAATCTTATTCATATCCCAATCAAATAAAATTTTATGTAATGTTTTGAGAATGATGGGTTGTTGTTAAAATGTGGAATATTAAAAAGAACAAAATATACAAAAGAATAGAGTGTAAAAGAACTGTCAAAATATGCGATTATTGTACACGCTTATAAAAAATCATATATGAACGATTTTTCTATGAACGAGTGAATAGGATATAATGCTAAAAATAATTATAAAACTAAATGCCCATTATTTAACAGTTTTCGAACATGTAAAATTCATTTGGAGAAAGACAACAATTGGATAAATATATTTTCAAGGAATTAACTAAACAAAAAAATAATAGGTACTCTACTATTGACATATTAATTATTTTTGTACGCTCTTTCTTCTACGTATGAAATAAAAGAGATTATTTTTTTCCACAGAGCTACAATATAATATGAACAATGGATCCACTAAAATAATCGTTCACAATTCACTTAAAATCTATATGTATGTACAGGAAATACAAAAATAAATACTGCAAAAAAAGATTTTTAATATTCTGACACCATCCTTTACACATACACTGACGCACATAAGTCATGGCACACATAGGTAACAAGCAATTTATTGATATAATACAATGAAAAAAAATATTTAATTAAAAATAAATATAATATTCATTAAATTTATTCATTATATTTATTTATAATTAAATATTTTTTTAATTTAACGACTTCATCGAATATATCAATAGATTGCTTGTTACCCATGTGTGCCATGACTTATGTGCGTCAGTGTCTTTCTTTTAATAAAACACAAATCTAGGCGTCACATTTGAATGACCCTATATATTAATTTTTGTTAAAGCGACTTCAACACAATGTAGAGATAAATAATGATAAAATGATTTTTGGCCAATGGAACTAAATAAATAATATAAAAAATGTAATATTTTTAATTAAATATCTGAAAGAGGTTTGGTTTAAAATATTTAATATATACATATATATATATATATATATATATATATATATATATATATATATATATATATTAGAAAAGGAACCGCATGAACAAAAAAGAAAACAAAAATTAAGAATACACAGAAAGATCATTAAGGATATTATAACAAACACAAAAAAATTGAAATAGAAACGGGATGGCAAGAGAGCAAGAAAAGAAGACTATTGGTGGACAAGATAATGATTTGGAAACCTAGATATACGAAAATGTTTAGGAAAAGACCTATGGATAGATGGGACAGACATATAAGACAATTTGTTGGAATAAACTGGAAAAGAAAAGCATTGAACGGTCGAAGCTTTCATTCAGCAGTAAATACAAAAAGGATGCTGCTGTTGATATACGAGGGTTGTTTGATAAGTATGGTAAATTTATTTATTGTTTAATTTAATTAATTAATTAAATTAAACAATAAATACATTTACCATATTTATCAAACGACCCTCGTATATATACACTAACGTGCAGAAGTATTCGCCGTATGGGTAACAAACAATTTATTGATATAATTCAATAAAGTTGTTAAATAAAAAAAATATTTAATTAATAATAAATATAATATGAATAAGAAAAAAATACAAAAAACAATAATTAATTCTATTATATAGTAGAAATTGTTAAAATAAATAAAGTAGGTTACATTTTTTCTGAGCAAAATTATGCATCACTTACTGATAATGGCATACAATATCAAAGTTTTTGTTAAATAAATATGACAGCATTGCAGTATAACTAAATATTTTTTTCCGAGAATTCCCCGTTCAGTTGACAGTTTTCATTATTTAGTGAGTTTTACGAAGATATTTCAAGAATGGGACCCAAACGAAAGGAATCTTGTATATCCAAGAGAGAAATAATTATAAATTTACACCAAAAAAAATAAATCATACAAGATTTTGGAAATAGTGTCCAAGAATCGTACTACTGTTCGTGATATAATGAAATGCTTTAATGATACAGGAAGCTTAGAAAATTGCCAAAGAACTGGTCGGTCATCCAAACTTACAGTACATGAACAATGTAATGTAATTATTATTATTAAGAAAGAGCCTAAAACAAACTCGTCCTGTGTCGCAGGACAGTTATAAAAATATATTGGAAAAAAATTACATCCTTGTACAGTACGGAGAATTCTTAAAAAGGCTGGTTACAACGACCGCGCCTGCAGAAAAAAATCAGCTATATGTAAAGTGAACTAAACCAAAAGGTTTCAATTTGCAAATAATTAAAAAAATAAATGTAATGAGCAGTTTTGGACCAAGGTTGAAAGTAAATTCTGTATTTATCGTTCTGATGCCCAAATTTTGATATTGAGAAAGAAAAATACAGAACTGTAAGATAATCATATACACAAAATTGTTAAACATGGTGGTGGTTGGGTTGTATGGCCGCTTCTGGAGTTGACAACCTAGTTTTTATCGACGAAACCATTAATAAGTTCTAATATTTGAATATTTTAAAACAAAATTTAAAAGAAAATGCTAGAAAATTGTGTTTGAATAATGAATATTACTTCTAACATGATAACAACCCAAAGCATACTGTTCATATAGTGAAGCTTTGGACTCTCTACAATACTCCCCATACACTGAAAACATCACTACAATCTCCTAATCTAAATCCTATAGAACACTTTTGGGATTTATTAGAGAGAAAAATTCTACAGCACCATATTACCTCCAAGAAACAACTCAAAACTTTACTTCAAAAGGAGTGGGTAAATATAACATCGGAAGCAACAAAAAAACTAATTTACAATGCCAAATCGTTTAAATGAAGTAGTAAAAAGAAAAGGGAAACAAACGAGATATTAAACTCTTTTTTTTAAAAAAAATTCTTAATATTTCTTCTGCATAATATTAAAAGTGGTGAATACTTTTTCTCAGCAAAAATGTAACCTATTGTATTTATTTTAACAATTTCTATTATATAACAGAATTATTGGTTTTTGTATTTTTTTCTAATGAATATTATATTTATTATTAATTAAATAATTTTTTTTCTAATTTAACGACTTTATTGAATTATATCAATAAATTGCTTATGTTATCCATACGGCGAATACTTATGTACGTCATTATGTATGTATGCATGTATATATATATATATATATACTGAATTCCTTAGTGTCGTTGGGGCCTCTCTCTCTCTCTCTCTCTCTCTCTCTATATATATATATATATACAGGGTATCCTATCAAAGGTGCACAATTTAAATTGTGTGCATTTTTCTATAAGGTTGGCGGCCCTCAAATTATAACATTTGTCATCTGCTGTTTTAATTATTAGTCATGCAACACTACACGACGGAACAATGCTTTATTATTGTGAAAACGTATTACAAATACGGTGTAAATTATATGAACAGTTCACAAAGTTCGTACAATTTTTGGCTGACGAAGTGCACTAAATCGGACGATAATTTTAAGATTGATTACTAAATTTAAAGAAACTGGGTCAGTTATAGATCAACAAACTTGTATGCGTGTTCATTCTATTCGATCAATAAAGAACATCGCCACAGTAAATGAAAGTGTTACTGAGAATCCGGGAACATCGATCCAGCATCGTGCACAATAATTGGACATTTCGAAAAGCTCTCTGTAGCAAATTCTAAGACCTATGCTTACAAAATTCGGTGGACGTAGGAACTTAACAGGATACCGTTCTAAGTACCGACAATTTATTAGTTGGATTTAGAAGAACCGAAATGAAGACAATTTTGCGAAAATCACCTTCAGTAAGGAATGCACTTTGAACTGGATGGCTTTGTGAACAAACAAAATTATTGGATTTGGGGCGCATATAATTCTCTAGAGACCGATGCATCCTCAACGAGCCACTGTTTGGTGCGATTTTTAGGCAGACGGAGTGATTAGGACGTACTTTTTCGAAAATGATGCCAGAAATGCAGTAACCGTGAACAGCGTCCATTACTGCACTATGATAACCGAGTTCTTGTGACCTTATTTGGTCGTTATGGACCTTTATACATGTGGTTCAAACAGCACAGCGTAAGAAACAACAGATTTGTTGCGGCAACAATTTCCAAGCAGTGTCATCTCGTGAAACGCCAACATCAATTGGCCAGCAAGATCGTGCAATTTGACACCGTGCAACTTCTTATTGTGGATTTTGTGAAATCTCAGATCTATATCAGCAAGCCACAAACAATTCCCGAGCTCAAGACCAAAATTCAACGCGTGATTGGTAAAATTGAGTTGTTTCTCTACGCAAATGTCATCCAAAATTTTATCAAAAGAACACAGGTGTGCAAAGTCGTGGAGAACATTTTATTTAAAAATTACTTTACTGCTTATATACGAGGGTAGTCCCATAAGTACCCGGCCTGACCTAGAGATGGCGGTAGTTGTTTGAAAAATATCACTGTACTAGAAAGTACACAATCTATAAAGCATATGTTTCAAGTTTGAGGACGCCACGTTGTTTAGTATTTGTTTGGCAGCCATCAATAGTGAACGTTTTCAGTGAATTTGTGAAAATGGAGAAAATTGGTCATCGTTACGTGATACAATACTTTTATTTGAAAGGCCTCAGCCCAACCAATATAAAAGCTGAACTGGATTCTACTCTGGGTGAGTCTGCTCCTTCGTTTACAACAGTGAAATATTGGTTAGCAGAGTTTAAACGAGGCCGTACGAGCTGCTAAGACGAGCATCGCAGTGGTCGACCAAATGAGGTGACGACTCCAGAAATGGTGAAGAAAATCCACAAAGCGGTACTGGATGATCGTCGAATGAAAGTGCGCGAGCTAGCAGACATAGTAGGCATTTCAAAAAGTGCGGTACATCGCATATTATCTGAAAATTTAGACATGAGAAAGCTGTGTGCAAGATGGGTGCCGCGTTTGCTCACACTCGAGCAAAAACAGTGTCGTGAAGATGTTTCAATCGAGTGTTTAGCAAAGTTTCACAGCAACAAAGCAGAATTTTTGCGCCGTTTCATAACCATGGATGAAACATGGGTCCATCACTTCACACCCGAGACAAAAGAACAATCAAAACAATGGACTGAAAAGGGAGAACCGGCTCCAAAGAAGGCGAAGACCGTTTCATCTGCAGGCAAGATCATGGCGTCGGTTTTTTGGGATGCGCGTGGGATAATTTTCATTGACTATCTTGAAAAAGGAAAAACTATCAACGGCGACTATTATGCGAACTTATTGCAACACGTTTGAGCGAAGAAATCAAGCAAAAACGGCCGCATTTGGCTAAGAAGAAAGTTTTGTTTCATCAAGACAATGCACCAGCTCACAAATCCGTTATTGCAATGGCCAAAATTAATGAATTAAAGTTTGAATTGCTACCTCATGCACCCTATTCGCCAGATTTAGCCTCCTCAGATTATTTTCTGTTCCCAAACTTGAAAAATGGCTCAGATTTCCTAACGATGAAGAAGTGATGTCGGCAGTTAATGGGTATTTTGAGGAGCAAGACAGTTCTTATTATAAAAAGGGTATCGAACTTATTGAACATTGCTGGGAAAAGTGTATAGAGCTGAAAGGAGATTATGTTGAAAAATAAATATATTTTTTTCCAAAATTTTTATGATTTATACTTTACAATGAAATAAAAACATCATTGCTTACTCACAAAAGATGCGTTTTATTTAAAAATTAAATTATGCGCTCCTGATAGTACACACTTTTATTTATTTATTTATTTATTTATATATATATATATATATATATATATATATATATATAAATATATATATACATATATATATATATATATATTGAAATGCAGAACGGATACTTTTATTTAAAGAACATTAATGCACAATATGTATGTAATAAGAACTAAAAATATTTTATTATGAAAAATATAATGACATTTTAAATAGGACGATGTTAACACTTGTAAATTATGTCTAATTTTATGTTCATTACTATGATAAATATTTTACAATAAAATTTAAAGAAAAAAATGTCAAATATACAATAATGATAATGTCATTCGATTATAAAAAAATAAAAACACATTAATTTATTTTCCTAAAATACGAGATGTATTTTTTAAAAACTTTTTAGAAATTATATTGTAATGAAGTTTGAATCAGATAATAACAATAAATAATAACAATCAGATAATAACACGTCTGCTTAGAAGAGAAAATTAAAGAAATTTCAGTAACAAATAATTTTTTTTCTCTCAATTAAAACTAAAAATATTTCACTGTAGACAGGTAATAGTTTAGATATATTTAAATAATGTATATTTTCCAATCCCGAATTTCTGTGTAAAAAATTGAACTTTTTCCATTCTGTTTTGTTTATATTTTTCTAGTTTAATCGGACGTTATTTTTTCATCAAAACCTTCCATGTTGGATAATTCATATACGCTTTGAAAATGCAAATTAAAAGCACAACTTTTTCAGCTTTTATTCTCATATTATTGGATTGTCGAAAAGTTATGACGCATTTTGACTGTTTTTCAAATGTATTTATTTAAATAAAGTACAAAGTTTAATCAATAATGTATTTTCCATTTTGTTCGATGACCTTTTTCCATCTTTCGACGAGCTTCATATTTATGGTCGGCATGAGCGTCCTACCGAGAGCTCAATTCAACGTCTTATCGCGAAATTCGAGGAAATCGGTTAAGTTTCTAATTAAATAGTGGCTGTACGTTGTCGCAATGCTTAGTCGAACAAAAATATTGCTGCTATTGCTAAAAGGATGAGTGAAAACCTTTCAATTTTTCACCGCTCGCAAGTGGATCTTTTCGCGACTTCAACTTGGCGAATTTTGAGGAAAGACTTGGATCTTCATCCATACAAAATTCAATTGACTCAAGAACTAAAGCCACAAGATCACAAAATTCGTCGGACGTTCGCTGACTGGGCCCTTGAGCAATTTGAAACGGATCCCAATTTTAACGAAAAAACATCTGCAACGACGAAGCGCATTTTTGGCTGAATGGCTTCGTAAATAAACAAAATTATTGGATCTGGGTCAGTACCAATCCATAACAATTCCAGGAGCTTCAATTGCATCTAGAAAAACTGACTGTTTGGTATGGATTTTGGTCGAACGGCGTCATCGTGCTATACGTCTTCCGAAATGACAAAAGCGAGGCGGTAACTGTCAAAGGCGAAAGGTATCGAGAGATGATAATCAATTTTGTTTGATCCGAATTGGATGATATGGACATAGACAACATGTGGTTCCAGCAAGACAGGACTACATACCACACAGCGGGTGACACAATGGTGTTATTGAGGAAAAAATTTCCAGATCGCGTTATTTCGAGAAGAGGTCAACTGACAGCCAAGATCGCGTGAATTAACGCCCTTAGACTTTTTTTTGGAGCTACGTTAAGTCTCCGGCCTATGCCAATAAATCAACAACAATTGACGATTTAGAGAACAACGTTATTCAAGCCATAGCTGAAATTCTACCTGATTTATGTGGAAGAGTCATCCTAAATTGTGTTTTTCGATTGACACCTGTAAATGTTGTCGTGGTGGCTGTTTGAACGATGTTATTTTTAAAACATAATGACATTGAATGTACTTGAAGGGGGTATTCTAGTCTAGAATTTCGAAAAAATCGATTTTTTTTGCATATTTTCAAAGTTTAGACCTTTAAGAATATATCCTTAAGAGGATTTTTCGAAATTCGAATTATTTTCGGAGTTATAGCTATTTTTGTGACGCGCCAACCAATCCGATCTGGCCGGAACGAATCAACTTTAAACGCGTTTTTCTCGAAACTACTTTTTTCGACACGGTTGACGTGATATCTCAAGTTCTAATGGACCGATTTACTTGAAATTTGGTACAGAACTTCTCAATATAACAGTGATTGACCCCGCCTAGGATTTTTTGAAAATTTTGTTTTTTACTATTTTTAAAAAATTCCGAAAGTTGAAAAAATAGAGCAAAAAATGACTTTTTTTCACACTGCCGCCATTTTGCGAAAAATTTTTTTTTAATTTCCCTAGACGGAGATACTACTACAACTTTCTTTTTCAATAATTTCAAAAAAAAATTTTGTTTCAGATAACCGGAAGGGTCGGAACCACGTCAACCAGGAGACACCTTTTTTTTCGAGCCCCCACTTTGCCAGCCTGTACCTTTTTCAATTTTGAATTTTTTGATTTTAATAATACTTTTTTATACTCTTAAAATGTCAATAAATAACTGATAAAAAATGGATAGTAAAAATATTTGTTGGATTTTTTTATAGCGCCCGAAAAAAACACCTAAAATTCGTGCGTCTAAACTAGAATACCCTCTTAATCCGCGAAAAATATTTCCGCTATACCTTAAATACAACTCTTTTTATTCAATTTTAAAGATCGAGCGCCCTTATTAAAAGACCCATTATAAAAAATAGACTAGTGATATCTATTGCAAAAATCCGACAGGACTTTCCGACAACCAATACATTTGACTACTCAGCTAGGAATATCTACTTAGTAGGAAACGAGCAGCTTTTCTTTATACTCGTTCTATATTTCGTATTTTCAGAATCAAATATGATTTTTTCTCATTACATAATACACTGAATTTGACAAGCATATTCCTAACCGCAGGATTGTACAGAATCAAAGATTATACAATCTCTTCCTAGAGAAAAGGAAAATGTATGAAGTGTACGTTTGAATGACATTAATAAAGTTGATTTAGTTTTACCTCATACAAATATAATCGATATGAAACAATTAATAAAATGTTTAGTTTATAGAAAATAATTTTAATTCTAATTTAGACAGAAGTTTACTATGAATTCTACTTGTATTTATATAAATTTTTACTATATAATAAATTTGTTAATAATATGATTTTTATTGTATTTAATTTTTTTTTTAAAAAAAACTATACTAACATCAAATAAAAAGTCTGATCGCCTTTTAAATCATTTTAAATATTTATGACAAAAATAAAATGAACTGTACATGAACATTTAAAAACGCTTCAATCAGTAACACAATTATCTCAACATCACGAGATTCTATAAGAATTCACTAATTACTTATTATTCACTTTATTCACTAATGCGTATTTTGATGACTCTACTATCATTTCACAATACAGTGCTCTAACAATAATGGCACGAGTATATGAAAACGCATCAGTAAATAAACAATTAGTGATTGGTCAACTTTTTTTACAAAAATCTCACTGGAATGAGTGATTGATGTTGTAGTGAATTTTTCACACTACTAAAATAAATAGTAGCTTTAAACAGTTACTTTTGAAAAAATAATTACAGCTATCTGTAGTTGATAAAAATAATAATTGATTCATTCTTGATTGAAAAGTTTACTTTTAGTTTATTTTTTTCGAAAAACATGCAAGTGAATAATATATTAAGAAAAAAAATATTATTATTTATATTCATGGAATTATATTTAAATAAATAAATAATGCCACCAAAAATAATATGTAATCATCTTAGAAATAGATACGTTTTATCGTATCGTTATGTCAACAGTAAAAAATGTGTTTAACTCCTCCAAGTTTTATCTCTCTTATAACTATATAACAGACAAAATAGTAAAAACACGAGACAATTGTGTGAAAAAATTGTGGAAAACATTGAAAAAACATTAGTTATTCACATTTGTTGTTATTTCTTTGTTTGTTTACGTTGCGTAATGTCTTTTTGGGAGCATTATATACTATAATAACTAATAGATTTCATGTGTGTTACAGAATGGATAATTTAACACAATTTGAAACAGGAACGCTATAGCTGGAGTATCCGTGACCAAAACTGCCGCATTATTGGATATATCCTGAACAACAATATTCAAAATTATAAATAATATTCAAAATTAAATAATATGTATGAAAAATAGCATTTTATAAACAAATATGTAATCGAAAATCGAAACTGAGAGTCAAGATCATCCTAAATCTTTGAGTTTTTTTGCAATAAATGTCACTAGTGTATTTTTTATAGTAGAAGCGCCATTCGCATCCATATAATTGTTGTCGTTTGACAGCTGACACTTCCCCCTTCATTCAGATAAAAAAAATTGAGCGATTTGGTTGAGTTTTAGAGATTTTATAACAAGTTGAAGATGGAAAATCAAACTGTATTTTCGCCATATTTTACTGTTTTATTTCCGTAAAAGGAAGAACGCACATCAAGCTTGTGATAAATTAGGTAAAGTTCACGGTGACCATGCCCTACAAGAACTTAAGTGCCAACGATGGTTCACAAAATTCTGTGCTTGATGATTTTGATTTTAACGACGCTTCTCGCTCAGGAAGGTCAATCGATGTTGATGACGACAAAATAAAAGCATTTATCGAATCAAATCCGCGTTACACGACTCGCCAGATTGCAGAAACATTAAATATTCATCATTTCAGCGTTTGCAATCATTTGAAGAAGCTGCGATACATAAGAAAGCTTGACATTTGGGTTCGTCATGAACTCGAAGAAGTTCAATTGACTGCGTGTATAAACATCTGCGATATGCTCATTAAACGTGAAGAAAGCGATCTATTTTTGAAGCGTATGATAACTGTCAACGAAAAGTGGATCGTATATAACAGGGACGGCCAATCTTTTAGATATTGGGGGCGATTTTTTTGGTGAAAGTGTACCTGAGGGCGACTACGTTTTTTTAGAATGTACTTACGAATTGGTGTTTTTGTTATAAGGACTTTTTAGGTACTCACAAATATTGGTGACGTTCTTAGAAGATACTTACGAACTGATTACTTTTTTCTATAAGACACGAACTAATGAAGATATTTTACTACGACTATTAAATTACCTATAAATAATTATTTTCTAAAACTGGTCCTGAATTTAAAAAAAAATTCAAGAAAATATAGAGAAAAAAAAATAAAATTATTGTTTTAGAATTGCATTAAAATAAATTAGATGCAAATTTTACAAAAAAAATTACAAAATAAAAAAAAATAGATTTTTTTAATTTTGATAATACTTGGAATTGCATAGTTTCGGCAAGTTTGTCAAAATTTGGCTCGTATGAACTTAAACTAATTCTTACACACGATTCTAAATGTAAATCCGATAATTGTGACCTATGTTTAGTTTTTATCGCATTCATGCAGGAAAATGCTGATTCGCACAAATATGTTAAACCAAAAAATGCATTGAAATATGACTTTATCTCTATAATTTGTCAATGTTCACGTCAGTTTCGCGGGCGACTTCCAGAAGCCAGACCGGTCGACGTTTTGGCCGCCCCTGGTATATAACAACGTAAAATGCAAATAACCTTGATCCAGGTTCGACGAGTCAGCTCAAACAAGATCGAAAGCAGATATTCATCAAAAGAAAAGCATGCTCTCAGTATGGTGAGATTACAAGGGTGTCATGTATTGCGAGCTGTTACCAACGAATAAAATAATCAATTCTGATGTGTATTGTCGCCAATTAGACAAATTTAACGAATCCATCATCCAAAAACGTCCAGAACTCGTTAATCATAAAGGAGTTGTGTTCTAACATGACAACGTGAGACCGTATACAAGTTTGGTTACTCGTCAAAAACTATTGGAGCTTAGATGGGATATGTTACCGCACCTAGCGTATCGCTCGACCTTGCGCCGTCAGACTTCCACATATTTCGGTCTTTGCATAACAACTCCTTGCATAATAAATCGTTTAATTCCGTTGAGGTTATAACATAGTATCTTGTCCAGTTTTTCGCTGATAAAGACAAATCTTTTACGAACGTGGAATTATGAATTTTACCGAAAGATGGCAAAAGATCATCGAACAAAATGAGGAATACATTATTGGTTTTTTATACATTTTTTAAAAAATTAAATCACAAAACTAATGCATGCAGATATTCAATTCATCTAGAACAGACCTCACAAAATGTTAAAATTTTCGAGTACCGTCACAAGTAATAAATAAATCAATCCGTCATCAAAAAAGGTCACAAATCTGTAAAATAGAACATGTTGCAAAAAACAATAAATAACCGAAAACACTTCATGCTTGCAGACCAGATGACGAAATGAAAGATACAACCCCCAGTTGTAGATGGATTGAATAAGGACACAAAACACGAACTAGTATAGGTATATATTAAAAAGTTAGTCTAGATTTTAACAGAAAGACTCTGACGATAATGGCATCGCCATCGAAATGCATCAGCCGATATAATTATAAATTATATAATTATAAAAAACAAGTGAACAATAAGTGATTATTGAACACTTTAAATTATTGTGGTGTTGGGGTGAAAATTCATTTGTGTAAAGTGAATCAGCCACAGTTCCAAAACAACTAATAAATACATTATTGATTAAACTGTGTACTTTATGTAAATGACATTTGAAAAACATAGTCAAAATACGTCATGACTTGTGTGACAACCTAATACGTCTTGATTTTATAAAACAATGATTGCATAATCTTCGTAATGAGCATTAACGAACAAAATTAATAATAACTGTTTAATAAATTCTTTTACAAAATCTTGAGGTGACATTTGACAATGAATAATGATTTCATAATTTGATTCATCCTTTTTACGTATTTAAGAATATGTATCGATTAAATCGTTAATGAATTTCCAATAATAAATTGATAAAAAAAATAGAGACAAGATAGGGAGTGAGAGAGAATCACAATTGCGCACAATCTTAATATTATTAATTATTGCATTAATAGATTAAAAAATGAACAATATAATTTACCTTAAAATTTTCCAAAAATGGACTAAGTTGATCACATGGCATGAGAGATGATGTTGAAGAGCCATACCAGGCAACATGTGCTTGTGGTCTTCTTGTTTCGGAATTTCCTTCGTCAGACGCTGTAATACTTAAAACTTTTCCAGGCCACCAAGGAAACCCGTGAATTTTCCCCCACACAACATTACCAACTTCCAGTCTATTACCGTCAGCATCTAAACCCGTAATCATAGGACGTGCAGAAATATGCATCATTAAAGGTTGAGGTGCTGGCGGAAAATCTGGGGCATTTTCTTCCGATCCACCATCCGAACTACTAGGACTACTTTTCTCTTCAGCGTCGCACTTTGCACTATATGAGTTTTCATTTAAACGTTTCAGACTTATAGACAATTTCTGTTTCAGGCAGCGTTCTTTAATGGCAGTGTACGTTTCAGGAATGAACAGCGGGTCGTCTTCATTACTATTGTTTATTTTCGTATGTTTTCTATCTTCTTTGTGTTTTTTTTTATGTTTCACTTTATGTTTATGACGTCTAGGTATTAATGAATCTGTATTCGATATCGTGTATCTAGGAGATGTCCCGCCTAATACATATCTTGGAGATGTCAACGTATATCTTGGAGATCCAGCTCCGAGCGAATAACAGGGACTTTGATTACTACCTATTAATATCTTTCTTCGCGCCTCCTTTTTTGCCCGTTTTAACGCACGTCTTGCTGCTTTAGCACTACTACTAGAGTCTTTTGACGAACCGTCATTTTCGTTCGGATTAAAAGAATCTATTTTGGCAGGGATTTTTAACACAGTACCTTCTCCTTCCCGCCCGAAAGAAATTTTCAAAGTTCTCGTATTCGCATGAGCGGTTTCTGAATTTGCATTCGATTCTTCAAAAACACTTTCATCCCATAAATCTTCCATGGAACCGACACTTTTTTTCTTACGTAACACCATTCTTTTTTGCAATTTACTCATAGAAGGAACTTCACGATTGTGCAAAATCGGTTCAGTCACAAATCTATCTGCACTTTCATAAAACCTATCGTTACCGTTTTCATTGCGAATTTCGTCCGGTATTTCGTTATTATTGAACGCTAACGGATCATTCGCAATTGCTAATGGATCTTCGTTTTCCGAAGGCGAAGGCGGTGAAGGTTTTACAACATAATTACCTATTATTTTTATTTTATTCTTATTGATCGCACTTTTCAATTCGTTCGCCGTCTGTAGCCTAGATAGACGAGGACAAGTTAACTGATCCGAAAGACTAGAATTATTTTGCTGCGTCGTCCTCTGATTATTACTTTGATTGTCTGAAAACAAAGGTCTCGGTGGACTATTTAACGAAACTTCGTTCAATCTCTTCTCTTTAGCTTGCAACCGAGTATTAATATCGTGGTGAACAATTGTCCCATTATTATTTTCTACACTTTTTCTTTTGCGCGAGTGATCGACATTCTCTGAATTTTCATTGCAAATTCCACGACATTTAGAACACAGTACTTGACGAGGGCGCAATCGAACAGTCATTCGTGCATTACGAACACGACCGTTCTGAGATTTAATAGGTCTTCGTGTCGACAATGGGGTTGGCTTCTCTTGGTAAGCGAAACGTTGAGAAGCGGAATACAATTTATCATCGTTTTCAGCCGGCGTCTTCACTTCCGCAGTAAATGCTGGATTTAATGTTGCAACGCCGTACGGTAAATTTCTAGTACAAAACAGAATATATTAGTACATATATAAAAATGTATATAGCAAAAGGTTATTCTATTTTATTTTATTGTTGGAGTTGTAATACAATACAAGAATTTATCTGTAAATTATTTGGACATTTCAATGCAAGTTATAATAAAATAAATCAATACGTTAAGAGAAAAGTATATTCTGATAAATTATTGGTCATATTTCCATATTTTTTCCTTACAAAGTAGGGCGAGCTATATTTTTTACGTATTTACACACGTAAAAAATATAGCTCGTGTTGATAACTTGGTATAACTGAAAACTAAGTTAACACGTTGACTGCTACGTCATCCATATCTAGATGACGTATAGTTTCGCTAAGGACTGTAACCTTTTTAGGCGATATTTTTAAATACTTAATTTGAAATTATTTCACTAGGTATTTATAAGAACGTAACATATCACAAAAAAGTACAATATCCTTATTAAAACTAAAGTTATTCAATATTATTGTTATTTTTCACAATATTAGTTAAAAAAGTCTACATATAATTGGTAAGTACAACATAGAAAAATCCAGTAAACATATAACTGACGATTCCTTACAGTATGTAGGTTACTGGTATGTTGCGATTCATTTCAAGAAATGAACGTGCAATCGTTATAAGTTTGCTTCTACTAGACGCTTTTTTTATTTTATATTTTGTACATGACTGTGTATGGTAGTTGGATAATTCAAGCTTTATATACGAATTAAACGTTCTAATAATAATAATAATAATATACATATATATATATATATATATATATATATATATATATATATATATATACTTATACGCTACAGTTCAAAAGTTTGGAAGCAAGTATATTTTTCATTAAACAAAAAAAATCTCAATACATCTCAAAAAAAAACCGTATATAATAAACATGTATTAAATAATACACGAGGATTAATAAGTAATATTTTGTTTTCAAACAGAATTTCTCGGAAATCTTCTGTGTTAGCGATTTATGACTATGCCGGTGTTCGGTAATCATGTTGCATTCAGAATAGAAAAACAAAGAATGCTATAAATAGGTTTTTTCTATTGCATGTTTATATTTGTTACACTCTTATCAGTTGCAATTAAGCATTTACAAACGAAGGTTCTACTTTTTACATCCACTGTCTACGAACATTACCAGTTGAAATGTCATTATAATATTCAGCCACTGAAAATGGTTGAACGAAAAAGCAAATCAGTGTTGAGCAGCGAAGTGCTCTTTGTGTTCTTCGTAATGAAGATTACACTGAAAGGCAAATTGCAGAAAAACTTGGTGTATTTTGCAAAGGAGTGTATTACACTCTTGCTCGAAATCGAGAAACAGGACAAAATTAGGACAGAAAATGATTTGGCAGACCCAAAATAACTTCAAGTCATGAAGATAATTACATTAAGGTATTATCAAAACGAAATCGACGCTTAACAACACCTCAAACTGCCGCAAATCTAAATAAATCGCGCCAGAAATTAATCTCTACATCGACTATTAAAAGGCATCTTCTGTCAGCAAGCCTCAGAGAGTGTGTCGCGGCTAAAAATCAATATTAATGGCTAGACATATTTTATTTCACTTTTTATCAAATGAATAAATATTTATATTAATTTGAATAGTATTTTGTTTTTATTATTTAAAAAAGGTTGATACAACTGAAATATTATCCATTTAAATTAACGATTACAATAATTCATTAATTTTGAAAGTGAGACAAGTCCATTTAGTTATAATAAAACCTTTATTTTTTTTTAGCCAGCACTATAAACACTATTGGATTATAAACTTACATTACCTAATACCACAAAATACAAAAAATATGTCTATTAATACTTACCAATATTTTTAAATTTATTGAAATGCAAACCCTTAAATATCTCGCAATAACAAAAAATGGACTTGCCCCACTTTCAAAATAAACGGCTCATATAATCAAACATAAAACAACTTGTTTTATTACAGGTATCTTCAGTCCGTAAATTAACGGAATTTTATCATTAAACTGCGCGCGCTTATGGAATATCATGTAATTTTTTTTAAGTTGGTACATCCGTCAATGACATCTGTGTCAAATTTCATGACGCTAGTCATTAGTCAATAATTTACAGTGGTTTTTTTAGACAGTGATTGTTGCCCATGGCGATGTTTAGGATGTTGAAATTAGTTGATCAAAGAATTTGCGTTAAATTTTGTGTTGCGAACCAAATAAACTTCTCGCAAACAAATATTAAGAAAGGAATATCCTCAGGATTGTCTATCGCGAACAAGTTTTTGAATGGCATAAGGCGTTTAAAATGGACTATGAAGCAGTCGATGATGAGTCACGATCTGGACGCCCATCGACATCAACTGACGACGAACACGTCGCCCAAGTCAAGGCATTGGTGCTCAAAAATCGTCGTATGTCCATTAGAGAGTTAACAGCTAAGGTAGGTATCTCAAAAACACAATGCCATGTCATTTGGTTGAAATGTTGGGCATGAAACGCGTCGCTTCTTGCATGGTGTCAAGAATACTGAATTGTTCGTGAGTTTTTGGACAAAAACTCAACCAACAACATTCCGCAAGCTCCGTATTCGCCTGATATGGCTCCGTGTGACCTTTTCTATTCCCAAAACTCGAGTTTCCGCTCTGAGAGCATCGTTTTAAGTCGATTGAAGCCATAAAAGAAAATTCGCTGCGTGCACTAAAGGCTATACCACAAAGCGCGTTCGCAGGAGTGTTCGAGGACTGGAAGAAGCGTCGACATATGTTAACTGCTTCCAATGGGGAGTACTTTGAAAGCGACAAAATAATTATTGATGAATAAATAACTTCTTATGTGTTTTATTTCAAAAGTTCCGTTAGTTTTCGGACTTAAATGTGTAATAATAACAAGTTTTGATCAAAAGTTTCTTAAAAACTTGGCTAGACGATTTTAAGTGATATTCACTGTATATCATATTTGATAAAATTATATGAAATAATACATACAAATAAATCAAAGGATTATAAAATATATATCGTAAAATACTTGTTATAGATAAATATAGTGTAAACTAAAAAAATATGAAAATATATATATTTTGCACATATCCATTCATATAGATGGATGTTATATATTTTTCAAAAATACATCTTCAGTGAAACACAATGTAATAATTGAATAATATACAGTGACTCACAGCGAAAATAATATATTCGTCAATAAAATTTCTATCCATAAAAAATCAATTCAAAACAAATGGTTTATGAAAATGAAAAAAAATGTTTTCGTACTAACTTCTAGTTTATTATAATATACAAATTCAATTCAATCATTCGAAGTAATAAAATCTATGATAAAAAAACCAATTCCACATGCACTGTAATGTATCGATTTGTTTTGAATAATGGTGATTCATCTTTTTGTGCAATGTGTATCTGCATTTTTTAATAATTCATTCTTTAAAAGTAACATTATTTTAAAATGCATATTTTTTTAAGTTAGTTACAAAATAAGTTTTGCAAAATAGATCATCATAAAACCTTATAGAACATTGTGAATTATAATAATTATTCATTATAAAATTAAAGTCAATATAAAATACGAAAATATTAAATGGGATTTTTTTTTAGAATCTAACATTGAAAAATATATAATCGAGAAAATAGGTGAAATAAAGTTAATATATATATATAAATATATATATATATATATATACACATGTATATATATATATATATATATATATATATATATATATATATATATATATATATATATATATATATATATATATATATATATATATATATATAGAAATTCAAAAGACCAGAAGGCGGACGGGAGATATTTGCCAACCTAATATATATATATATATATACATAGTGAGTCAAAGTGAAACTCATACAGAGTTATGTTTCCAATAATTTTACACATATATTTCAATATAATAACAATTTTCTTTATTTCTCTTGGTTAAGTTCTTTATTAAGGTTATTTTTATTATATTTGAAAATTTCAATCGTAAATTAATACTTCTACTCTAGAAAAAGTAACCATTTCTGAAAAATGAACAAAAAATACATCAAAATGAAACTCATACGACTAATTACTCTCGCTTGAAAACTGCTGTGTTAAGAAAGTATACTCTTCAAATATACAAAAGTTACAAAAAAAAACCTGTAGTTAAGTCGTTTGTAGTCATTTTGTAAAAAATATAAGTTGGATTTTCACTTTGAGTAGACAAAGGGAACAATCATCGACGAACGAACGAAAGCTAATGATTTTTCATTACAAAAATGGAAAAACTCTACGGGAAATTGGGAAAATAGTTAATAGAAGTCACACTACAGTGCAATCTGCAATAAAAAGATTTAAAAACGGTCAAAGTGTTGACAATAAAGTCAAAAAGAGTCTCCGCAAGATTTTTAATGACTATGACGAGCGTTGGATTCTACAAAAAATTAAAGAAAATTCGAAAATTAGCGCGCCCAAATTGACTTTAGAAGTTAAAAAGTATCTAAATAAAAAAGCAAGCCCCCAAACAATTCGCAATATACTAAATAAAAATGGGTTTCATGCTCGTATTGCCAGGAAGAAACCTTTCATAAATCTAACTAATCGCAACAAAAGGTTAATCTTCGTTCAGCAACATGTTAATAAGAGTTTTGATTATTGAAAAGATGTTTTGTTTACGGACGAAAGCAAATATAATTTATTTAGATCCAATGGGAGAATTAATATATGGCAGAAACCAAATACAGAAATGTTTTTAAAACACTTACGTCCTACATTCAAACATGATAGCGGTCATTTTAGGTATGGGGGTGTATGTTTGCGAGAGGGGTTGGAAATGTAATTTTATAGATGGAATTATGAATCAAAATATTTATATTGATCTATTAAGAAAAATTTGAAAACCAAAGCTCAAAAACTTGGGATTTTACAAACATTTAATTTTTATCAGGATAACGACCCCAAGCACAAAGCTAAAACACGTAGTTGGTTATTATATAACTACCCCAAAGTACTGGAAACACCACCATAATCACCTGATATAAATGTGATTGAAAATCTATGGAATCACTTAGAAGTTGCCATTAGAACACACACTATTAGTAACAAAAATTATTTAAAAAATGGGTGTTAAAAGAATAGAAAAAAAATTGATCTAGCTTATTGTGAAAAATTTGTTAAATCCATCCTGAATCGTTTAAAGGCTATAAAAATTAATAAAGGCTACTCTACTAAGTACTAAAATAATTCAATCCATTGTAAATTTTAATTTAATAAATAATTTGTTAGTTGTATGAGTTTCATTTTGATGTGTTTTTGAATGATTTTTCAGAATTCGTACTTTTTTTTGGTCTTTAAATATTATTTTATGATTTATTTATTTTTATGTGATAAAAATATCTTTAATAAACAATTTAAGTCAAATATAAAAGGGATTTTTTTTTATTTAAACATTTATATACAAAAATTTATTGAACATAATACTGTATGAGTTTCACTTTGACTCACTGTATGTATGTATATATATACACACACATATATATATACACATGTATATAAATATATATATATATATATATATATATATATATATATATATATATATATCATATATAAATCATATACACTATGATAAAAAGTTATGATCTTTACATTTTTATCATAAATGTTGTTATTTAGAGTGATTAAATTCAATTTATATATAGGATCATCCAAATGTGACGCCTAGATTTGTGTTTTATTAAAAAGAAACATGTGTATAAAGAACATGTGTATGATTTTTGTTTCTTTTGAATAAAATACAAATCTAGGCGTCACATTTCGATGATCCTATATTATGATAAAGTACAAATTAATAAGAAAAAATATGGTATTTATTTTTATAGACAATTGTTTCATAACAAATGTTTATGAACAAAAAATGTTTGAGACTATCATTTTCTGTAAGTCATTGTATGATTACAATATATCCGATTAAAAGTTTACATGAAATGATAACTACAAACAAATAAAAAAAGATAAAAGGACTCAAATATTCACTGTGCATAAGAATAACACAAAATATTTGTTAGAATGATAAATGCAGCTAAATAAAATTTTCTGAAAATATACTTCTTGTACATTTTTGCATATTTTAATTCATATACTTAGATGCATATTTTTTTAACAAGTACAATATAATAATTTAATAATGTATAATACATGAAAAGTGTACGATACCAACTAAACAGATAACACTGATTTATTTCAGACTATTTTTATAAGCATGTACAATTGAATTTAAGGTACTGTATTTTACTTTGACGGATACAAAAAATCGATTTTTAGAAAGCTCATAATTTTAAAAATATTCTCTTAAAATTTTACTTTAAAATTCGAAAAATTGCCTGAACTGTAGCCACGTTAATAAAATGGTGTATGATTACTACATACGTCATTTCAAAAGCATTTTTATCAAAACTAAATCTTTTGAACTAATACCATCATATCTTGGGAACTAATCGTCCGATCAGCTTGAATTTTTTTGCGTATATTTAATAAATACTTCTCTATTATCGGTAACAGAATTAAGTCAAAATAATTAATATGTTTTCAACTAGTTAATATATATATATATATATATATATATTCTAAAATTAGCAGAGATTTTGATCATCATTGTATATTATTATTAAATTTGGTACCGATGATCACCATATTCGTACAGATTATGAAAATATTCATTTTTTAATTTCTGATAAGTAGAACAGCTGAATTCATGGTCAACGATTGCACGGACATTTTTACTCGATGTTGCTTGAAATGTTATTTACTTTAAAAAAATATGTAATATCTTAAAACATCGATTAATATGAAGGAAATTTTTCAAAATTATATGTTCAACAATCTTTTCACAACAAAATCTGATGGATTTCTAGTGTGCAGACATTCTTTTTAAAAGTAATATATTTTGATATGGTTTTTAAAGACAAGAAATATGAGTATTTCAAAGAAATTTTATGACAAAAACAATATTAAAAGATAAAAAAATTAATAATTGAAAATTTTCAATGTATACTACATTTGTGAGAATATTTACAATTCAAATTCAGTTACATAGTATTATATTATGAAAAATACAAATAATTAAAATTTAGTATTATACACAACACATCTAACATGTAGACTAATTTGTTCATTAACAGTAAATACAAAATTGAATTATATATAAAATATATAATTCAATTTCATAAATTTTGTTTTTATATATATATATATATATATATATATATATATATATATATATATATATGTATGTATGTATGTATGTATGTTTTATATAAATGAATCATAATACACTTATAAACCACATGTATATAAGGTATTAGTCTCATTTTCAATCTGACATTCCTTTATTGAATAAAGGTATCTTTTCAATTGGGGCATAAAACACACACTTACATACTTATATGATTATTTTAGTTATATAAATACTGGCTATTTTTATCAAAACTTTATAAATGAGAGCAAAAAAAATACTTCAAATCCATGTATAGTATCATCCATGACAGTATGTGCAGAATCATGCAATTTAATTCCTTTCAACAAATTAATAAAACACAAATATATGCTTATTTTCTTTTTATTAACAGATTTAATGCCTTTTAAATTAGGGAAATTCATTTAAATAGGCAGTTATTTCTAATAATAAAATGGAATGATAACTATAATTGAACTACTAACCATAAATTATAATCAATATATATATATATATATATATATATATATATATATATATATATATATATATATATATATATATAAACAAGTTAAATCACTGACAAGAATATACTAATATGTTGTTAAAATTAGCGAATTATGTAAATAAAAAAAATGTATATCACATTATTTTTCTATTTACGTACTAACAAACGAGATGAAAAAGAAATGAAAAAATTACAAAGTCTATTTTGTATGACTAAACACACTGACTCAAAATGATGATGTTTCATTCTATAAAATAATGAAAAAAAAATGAAATATCTCAACGTATTATTGCAATATCAATATTTTTGCAACAATTACAGACAACAGTGTTGCTATTCTGCATAATCATTGATAAGACGTCTAGGTTCAAATAATAAAAAAAACTTACCGTTTACTCGAATCCAACAAAACGCCTTGAAATAATTTATTTTGATACGTATATGTTACCACAATAATGTCTGGAAGAACTTCCTCCACATTTACTAATATTTTTGAATTTTTTTGCACGACCATATCGGGTAAAGTTTCATGAAACGCCATTTTGGCTCGGATAATTATATGAAAAACGATGGCCCTTCCCTTCAAAGACAACAAATATATCTATCTTTCCCGAACTAGTTGAATCTTGCTATGTTGGCCCTTTTAAACATAATGCTACTTTCGTTTCACAAACGTATCATTTCGACTCAATTAACGACATAGTCTTCTGCTAACAAAGATAGCCTTATGAATTTTGTATGATAGTATAAAATAAATGATTAGTTATAAACTCCAAAACAAAATTAAACAATTTTGTTAAAGAAAGATAAACAAAATCGTTGACGTGTAAACGATGATAGCCGAAACATTAAACTTAATCAAGTACGCAGGTCCCATTCATTCCAGATACCTTAAAACATTTAACAATATAGTTTTACTTGCACGTGTTTTATACACATTATATAT
Organism: Neoneuromus ignobilis; assembly: GCA_029203775.1. Classification (NCBI taxonomy): domain Eukaryota; kingdom Metazoa; phylum Arthropoda; class Insecta; order Megaloptera; family Corydalidae; genus Neoneuromus; species Neoneuromus ignobilis. The sequence goes on along the minus strand of CP092089.1, from coordinate 13,193,738 downwards.
ATATATATATATATATATATATGAAATCAGACATAATGATGAATTCCGATCTATAATACCGCTTTGTGATGATGGATGACATAGTCACCGAAATGCACATTAGCAAATAAAATGAGCAATAAATAATTACTGAACACTTAAAACACTTTTATTAGGCTGAGTATTTCTTTGATGTAAATTAAAATTTCCACGATACATTTTGGTACTACAGCGAATGTTTTATTTTGTCAATAACTACCTTAAAAACCAAAAATACTTTGAAGTGTTAAAGTAATAAAATCTGAAAGAAATGATATGTGTCTACATTCTGAAAATAATCACATTGTTATTAAACGCAATCATATAAGTAACAAAGAGCAGACAATAAATTACTACTGAATGATTTAATAAATCTTGTGATGCAAGGGCAAATACAATTTTACTGATATTTTTCATTGTTAAAGTTTTTAAAGCAATAATTGGACATTAAAAATATAATTTTCTTCTGGTTCAGGTTTTGCAGTATTAAAAAAATAGGTCCTATTAAATTCAAGTTCAACAAGTATATATATATATAAATATATATATATATATATATATATATATATATATATATATATATAAGCGAATTAGAAAAACTGGATAAAATATATTTAATTATGATGATAAGTTTCGATAAAACAAATTTTAGTATTGAAAATTCGGAAATACAATTGGATTCAAATGTAAATAAACAATCATAGTAAATCAGATAGCAATAAATAAAATAATATTAAAAGAAAAGTGTTCTCTAATAGCATATAGATTCATTAAAATATAAATTTTCAATTGGTTTTCGATTTAAATTATATCTTTGTTTTACAATATGTTAAAATATGGAAATAAATTTAATATGTGGAGTATAAAAAAAGGAAAAAAATTTTTTGGGGAAATTTAGATAATTTGAAGTATACAAATTTCGTAAAAATTTAAGTGAACAAAAAATTAAAATCAGAAAAGAAATTTCCAAATATGTCACAAATAATCGCATTTGAAATCATATTTAGTAATAATTTATTATAATAACTTATTCAGGATGACAAATTATTTTTTTTTTTAGTTTCGTCAATATAATTTATGTACTTAGTTTATATTTATATACTTGTTTATGTTCTTGTATACGAGCAATAGAAAATAATATATATGATCATTTTTTGCCTAAATATTAAAATAAGTTATCAATTGATGCGATCATTAACGTGTTAAAAATATTGTTATTTAACATTTGTATAGTTATATTCTGTGTCTAATTCTATTTTATAAAGTATTTTTCCATAAATACAAATATTTGAAATATACATATCTGTATTTAGTTTTCGAAAATTATACTGTCACCATCGAAATATGTTTAAATAAAATAAAATAAATAATAAACAATGACTGAATACTGTTAAAAATATTATATTTTTTTCATGTAGTATTATTTGTGAAAATAATATTTTTTATTCGTTTTGGTACTGTAGTAAATTCACTTTATCATAAATGCATCAATCTTCCTACTCCACTGGATATTTTAAGTGTTCAGTAATCATTTATTGCTTCTTTTATTCGCTAATGCACATTTCAATGCCCGCCACATTATTGTCAGGCTGCTAAAGTAAAGTATCTGTAGTGACTCTAACGTCTTATATTTAAAACAGTTAAGCATAATAAAAATGTTTATAGGAATAAAAATAATAAAAACGAATAATTTCAACTATTTATATTTATTGTCGGGGACATATATTAAAACTTAAATTTAAAATAAAAGCAAGAAATGAAATAATGTGATAAATACAGAAATTTATAAAAAAAAGAAAATCATAATTAACAAATAAACAGAATAAGTGATTCTTTTTTTACGCATTAAAACTATAATTTTATAATGAAGCGTTCTGACAATGAGAGTATAGCCATTGAAATGTACATTAGCAAATAAAGTATATAATAGATGATTAATAAAATTTTTATACAATGGTGTTGAAGTTAGTGATACATTTGCATTAATATTAGATTATTTGGTGTTTAAAAATAATGTTAAAATTATTTTTCATTTGTAGATATACATATATTTCTCTTTATCTACCCCCAGCCCTCTCACACACATATACGTATATACACATATTATATATATATATATATATATATATATATATATATATATATATATACGTACATATACATTTATTAGATTTTTATAATTATTATAATTATGCTACGTAATAATTATAATCTACATACAATACTTTTTTTAGACTTTCAAAGTACATATAGAAATACAAGTAAATAATTAAATACCTGATATTTTTTTTTTTTTAAGTTTTATTCCATTTAAAGACTTATTAATTTTACACGAAAGTAAAAAAAGTATTTTGTGTGAAATGTATTTTTTTATATATATATATATATATTTTTGTAAATTAAAATTTTATTTATAACATGTTTATTTACACATCTCTGATATATATTTAATGAGATATATGTAAATATTTTATGGTGTATATATTTTAAAATAATGTTGATAATTTTTTTTAAACTTTTATCTCACCTATTACACTTTATGATTAGGAAATATTAACGACTGCTCCTTAAAACAGCTGATTTTTATGTCTATTGCCAGACTGTATTAATATTGAGCTGATCCTCTCTCATATGTAATCGACCAGTTAGTGTAGGGCAGTTCTTGTTGCCTGGTTTATCTTACGGTGAGAGGTGTTGAAAGTCTCCGTTTATGTTTATATGTATAAATTTAAAACTTAATAATATAAACAATTTTGTTCTTATTGAAATTCAAAATGAATATTGTTTAGTTTAATATATAATTGTTTTCTCTTAATTAATATTTTTGTTTAATGAACATTGTAATAAAAATGAATGAAATTCAGCACATTTCTTAGAGACTATATCTATTAAGATTAGATTGGATATATTTAATTAAGAAATTTTAATACAATTGTTATATAATTCAATAGTGATATTTTTTTCATTATTTGAATTATATATATGGCTTAAATTTATCAGTACTTTTTTTAAGACCCTAAATTTCGTTTTTGTAATTGTAGGTGTAAATAAAAATGACAAGATTGAACATAGATGCACCATTATGGAATCAAAACACATTTATTGGTCGTGTTAAACATTTTTTCTGGGTGACTGACCCTCGTACATGTTTGGTATCTGAAGATGAACTTGATAGGGCACAAATTTTAGTAAATCAGTATAGATTAGGAAAGGAACCACCTGGCACGACTTTGGAGCAAGTTGTTTATGCAAAAAAACTCTACGAATGTGCATTTCACCCAGATACAGGTGATAAACAGAATGTTTTTGGAAGAATGTCTTTTCAAGTTCCTGGTGGTATGGCTATCACAGGAGCTATGTTACAGTTTTACAAGTATGTTTTATAAAAATACAAGTTAATATAATAGAAATTATCATAATATTTATATTATTAAATATTAGTGAACAAGAGCTAATTAAATAAATTATGTTATTAAAAAGATAGGTAAAAATGCATACATACATACATTATATATTCTATCATTTAAAGTTTGCTAAATAATTATTTGTACCTTAATATCTAAATATAAATTAAAAAGAAAGTTTGTTTGTGATTCAGATTTATTTGAATTTAAATATATATATATATATATTGGCGTGTGTGTAAAATTTTTTTCTATTTGGAAACTTTTTTTATAAAATTTTACATAAGATTTTTCATTTCTGTTATAGAATATTGTCATTATCTATATTAAGAGCATAGATGCAAAATTGTGCTTGTTAAATAATTAGTTAAGGAAGGAATAAATAAAGGAATTTAGTATTTGATGAAAGGGCAAACTAATTAATAAAAATTAATCTAAATGTTTTTTCTATATCATTTAAAAATGCTCCAGATTTCATAAAATAGTAATACAGTTTTCAATATATAACAATTTACTGTCTAAAATTAAATCAATATTGTTTGTACAAAGTTTGTATGGTTAAATAAATTAAACGTTTATGCATATGTAGGGAGGCCCAAATAAGATTAAAGAGTTTAGACATACATTTACTTGCTTGCTATCATTTACTATACTTTACTGTCCTTCAGTCTTATTTGGGCCACCTTTATATATATATATATATATATATATATATATTACATGCAAATTTTGCATGTATGTATATAAATAATTATTATTAATATCTTATAATATTGTTTTATTTTTATAAAGCTAAGTATAATCTAAATTTGCAGAACAGCACCTCAAGTTATATTTTGGCAATGGGTAAATCAATCATTTAATGCATTGGTCAATTATACAAATCGTAATGCAAATTCTCCAATCAGCACAAATCAACTTGGTGTAGCATATGTATCTGCAACAGCATCTGCTATGATTACTGCACTAGGCCTTAAAGGATATTTAGCAAAAAAAGCAAATCCATTTCTACAGGTTTTGTACTAGTTTGTATTATTAGAATTTTAAAAATCTATTTTTATATTTTTTATCAATGTTATATGCTTGTTTTACTGTATAGTACATTTTCAATAATTAAAACATATTTTATGGGTTATAAGAAAAACAATATTTTTGATATTAAATTTTCCTGATATTTAATTTTTTTTTAGCGTTACGTACCATTTGCAGCAGTAGCAGCAGCAAACTGCGTCAATATTCCTTTAATGAGACAAACAGAACTTATGTACGGAATAGAGTTGGTTGATGATTCTGGCCGTATTATTGGGCAAAGTAAAATCGCAGCAGTAAAAGGTATTTCACAAGTAGTCATATCAAGAATCATAATGTGTGCACCGGGGATGTTGATTCTTCCTATTATAATGGAAAAACTTGAAAGGTATCCATGGATGCAAAGAATACAAGTATTACATATGCCTATTCAAGTCTTAGCTATTGGTTGTTTGTAAGTACAATATTATTAATAATGTATGTTTTATTTTTTATTAATTATAAATTCAATTACAGTTTGACTTTTATGGTCCCCATTGCATGTGGCATTTATCCACAACGATGGTAAGTGTATTATGTTTTTCTTGTATCTTGATTACAAATCATTTGTGAGATTTTTTTTAAGTACGTAGTTTGCTTTAGATTTCAGTTTTTATTCATGTGGTATATATAATATAATTACACATATTTACAATTATTGGTAATGCTACTTTAATTTTAATTTCATATGCATGTATATACAAAAACTTAACATTTCTTTATCTGTCTATATATACACATAAAAACACATACACACAAACAGATTTACATTAGTCAAGGTAATAAATTAATAATAAAATGTTCATGTTTTAGCTTTATTAAAACATCAACTATTGAAAGATTTGAACCTGAGGAATATAAAAAGTTGAAAGCAAATTGTGATAAAGACATCCCAGAATATGTATATTTTAATAAAGGATTATAATTCGGTCATATTCAAAATTAGAATGATTAAATTCAAATTATTTGTTATGTTTAACAAAAAAATAGACAATAATATACAGATATAATTGTAATAAAAAATGTCGGTATATGTTTTTAGTCATTAGTCAGTTTAAAAGAATTACTTCACTCGAGCTTAAACACAAATGAGATTTTTATTGTAATACTAGGTTGGGACACTGCCATCAGTTAAAATCTGGAAATACATTTGACTTTAAGAAGAATGAAATCGAGCTTGTAATTGATTTGATTGTAAATGTAATAAAAAAAGAACTTATATTTAATGATTTGTGGTCCAAAATTAATTCATTTTTAATATATACTTTACTGTGATGTTTTTATTAAGATGGGTTGTGATTAATACAAAATTATGTTTTATTTAATATAATGGAATCATAATATTTGTAATGTGTACTTTTGATTGTATGGCAACAATATTTTTGATATCTTATGGAATCAACATTTTTTTAAAGATTAATTATATTTGTAATATTCAATTATAGCCATATTTTAGCAATAATTTTTAATAGGTTATAGAAATGGGTATTATATTTTTATAGCAATAATTTTATATTATTTAATGCTCTACTATTTTTTTATTTAGACTTGTATAAGTATCTATTGTTATTTGTATTGTATTTTTTTTAATTCAGTATAATTATTACTTATTATTGAAATACACGTTTTTACAGTCATTAGTAGTTCTTCATCGAGCATCATTATTGAGTATAATTTTTTCAAGTATTGTTATTTTGATAAGTTATAAAATAAACATATTTGACAAGATGTAAAAATCATTAATTGTATGATTGTATATAAGAAAAATATATAATATTGAATAAACGTAATATTACAATAATGTTTTGTTTTTCTTTCCTAACAGAAATGATTAAATTAGATATGTAATTTGATATATTTTTTATTATGGTGTCAAAAAATGATTGACAAATTTAATAAGTAAATTATTAATTTAATTACTTCTATATAGTACATTTCACATTCTGTTAAGTATTCTTTTCACTTTTAGATAAGGTAGAGTTACAAAAAATACACATTATTTTTTTAAATTTAATAATATAATTATAAATTCTTTATATTTAATAAATCAATAATTTAAATTGATAATATAATTTAAATATTAGGTAGGTTTGTAATAATTACAAATGTATCTGGTAAGTTAATATACGAGTATATTTACCATTTTATATATATATATATATATTTAAAATGAACAAAGACTGAAAATTATAATAGTTTTCTATTTTGAAGTTATGTCTTTTAGTCTAATCTAAATTCTGTAGTATAACTATTGAAATGTAAATTATTGATGAAATGTGTATTAAATTTTCACTGAACAATATAAAACTGATGATGAGTTGAATAATTTGTTCATCAATTAAAAAAAATAAATAAATTTTACTTCTTTCTGTACAAAGCTTATATTTTTAAATATAAACTTTGTATATAAAATATATTTGTAATTAATTGTGGATGACACAAAAAAATATATTTAGTGATATATTCATTAATCTCATATACACACATCAATGACTTACCTCAAAGATAAGTTCAGAAAATTCAAATATAAGTATGAAAGTGATTTAAACAATCATAACATGTTTGGTGTAAACATAAAAAATACAAATCTTTTTCTACATATTGGTAAAAAAAGTTTCTTAATTAAAAATCAGTATAAAATTTAATCCAATTATAAAAATAAATATATATTTTTAAACTAGATTTTAGTTAATAACAATTTTATATTACATTCATTTTAAGTGGACAATAAATTCTTGAAATTAAATTTAAAATGACGATGCAATTAAAATAAACAAGTCAGTAGTTTTGAAATACAGGATGAGCCAAATGGAACTAAAGAGTTTAGACAGACATTTACTTACTATCATTTACTATTCTTTACTATCCTTTAGTTTCATTTGATCCACCATGTATTATCTTAGTTCATTTACAATGTTAATTTAAAATGAGGTAAATCGAACAAATAATACCTGTATATCAAAATATCTTTTTTTTTAAAATTCTCTTTATGCTTCAATTTCTTCCAATAACAATGATGCTTCACACATCATTTTAGCACTACTACGAACTAAAAATAAAAGATGGCATTCTTCAAGCACAGTTAACTGTACTCTTGTTTTAACTAAACCATGTAAAACTGTTGCTCTTTCAAGATCAAGCCATCTTTGTAAAGCAAGCTCACGATCTTTAACAGGCGTGCTTAAAGCAACATCTGAAGGACCCCATAAAGTAAATTCAAGTACAGATTTAACTTGGGTTAAAGATACTGCTTTTTCTTTATTTAATAAATTTTTAATTAATGGTGTAATTTTAGATTTAGGTAAGAGAATATTTAGAGCTTCAAGACTGCATTCGCACAATGATCCAAGGTGATCATCATTAGAATTGTTACAGCGTGATATATCTTCAGCCAATCTAAAAAATATTGAAATTAAACATTCTTTTAGATATATATATATGTATGTGTATAAAAAATAAAAATATTAATAAACAAACAAATATCCACTATTTCAAAATAACCTATACACAGAATGATAAACATATACATAGAAAATATTTATTTCTAATTTTAAATTCTTACTAATGTAACTTGATAATATTACAGGTTAATGTTAACCATTATTATTTACATTTTAACAATCGATAACAAAGTGCTACATCATTTCAAAAGTTTTATATATATATATAACAATTTTGATGCTTACCCTTGTAATACGCACAAACGAGGATGAGTATCTCGCTCTAAATCTCTGCATAATACAAAATTTGTTAATGACAGTGGTAACTCTTCAATTCCTTGAGCTTGCAAACACTTTAAACTATTAATTAATTGCAATAAGAGAAAACATGCTTCTTTACAAACCAATTCTTCTGTCATTGGTACCGATTCTCCATTGAGAGACTGTATCATTTTTGACGATTTTGTATGTAAAAGATTACCCATAGATTGAAGGGTATCAACTTGTAACCATGGTAATACTGCAATAGTTGCTGTTAATAAAAACAATGTAATTATTTTTCGATATTAATATTTCCTGAATTCTATTATCCATCATTTTGTGTTATTGTGTTTATTAATGTTTTCTTTTTATAAATGGCTTCTTGTATTTTATTTATTATATCTGATGGATATCCATTATTTATTGCTATGTTTTTAATTGTATTAAAATTTATTTATTTAAAAAAAGATCAAATAGATTAAAAAACAATATTATCAAAATTTAGTAAATAATATTCAAGAAAACATTTATCAAAGGAAATCATTAATGAAAAATAAATAACATAACAATAAAACCGAAATATTGACAAGACTTACATTATTATTAATAAAGAAATACATAAAATAAAATTTTGTTAAGAAAAGTATAATTTAAAAATAGTACTGAAAACTACTAACGATACAGTTAGAAATAATTTTAAAAATAAAATAGAATAGATCAATAGACATAAATTTACAAATCAATAAATTCATAATATTGTGAAAAATAATATTTTATATCATAACATAAAAAATATGAAAAATGAAAAAACATAATTATTGTATATGATTAAACTAAGACAAATATATTTGCAAATAAATTAATATTTGTAATTCATTAATTCATTGCCAAAGTAATTGAAAAGGATGGAAAATATATACATGTATAATATATATATGCAGAAAGCTACAAAATTTAATTATTCTTTTTGTTATTAATTTTAAAAAAAATATAGTGTATTGTTAATAATTTCATGAAAGAGAATCAATTTTTTGGTTTTGCTAAAAAATAGATTTTGTATATATATATATATATATATATATATATATATATATATATATATATATATATATATATATATATATATATTTAAAAATAATACTCATAATTCAATGATTAGTGAATATACTTTTTATATATAGATTTTTATTGTTTTATTAAAAATTCGTTCTTTTCTCTCTCTTTTCCCCTTCGCTCTATATATACATATCCACACAAAATGGCCCAAATGAGATTAAAGGATTAGATACATTAACATATTATATACTTGTCTCATTTGGACCAGCCTATATATTCACATACATATATAGAGATGAATCCAAAATTAACATATTTGAGTTAAATTTGCTATATTTAGAATAATGGAATTTGAAAAAAATAGTTTTAAATGATTTCATTATTAATTTAAAGAAAAAACAGAATTTGTTTAAATTAAAATATTTATATATTTTTGTGATAAAAAAAAGGAAATGCAATATATTCAAATAATTAAATTAAATTAATGTTAAACATATATTCATATATACACAAATACAAATACATATATACTCAACTACATAAAGGAAATAATTAGTATTAGTACATGTACATATAGTATATATATATATATACATACATATATATATATATATATATATATATATATATATATATATATATATTATCATATGGAATAATGTACTATGTAGCTTTATGTATACCATATATGTTTTTTAGAAAGCAAAAAATTGTGTTAGTAATTAAACTTACTTTAAAACAACAAATTATCATCGTAATCTAATGAATATGATGAAAACACAAAAATCAATAATATATCAATCATTTTATAAATATATTACTTTATTTTATAATAAATTTATTAATTTATTGTTCATTTCTAACTGACATTTATTTGTAGATAAACGAATATTGAAACCATATAAAGTATAAACATTATATCTTAAGAAACTACATACCTTGAACTAAAGTATCCTTTTCAGTAGATGAAAAATATTTTGGTAAATACTGAGCAGGCACTAAATCACTAAATTCAGTTACTGGAGTTAACGAATATGGGGCTAGCGATATAGAATTTGATTGAAGCATAGACCCTTTTTCCCGAGTCAATTCTAAAGTTACATGATGAGCTCCCCATAAAGCGGTATAAAAAGATATTTTTCCTACATTTAATGAACTGGCACCTTCCATAATAGAAAAATCTGTCCACCTAAGATTCGGTGCACTTTTAAGACCACGCAAAGCAGGTTGAATTGTTGATGTTAAATTAATCTAAAAAATAAAGATATTTGTGTGTGCAAATGTGTCTGTATATACATACATACATACATATATATATATATATATATATATATATATATATATATATATATATATATATATATATATATATATACATCATCATATATATACACACACACACACACATATGTAATAACATTCATTGGTATTTGGTCAAAACTAATTATTATCAATTTTAATAAACATATAATATTTTATAATGTAATAACTAAAATATGTAATAAAACTAATTATTATCAATTTTAAACATAATTTTCTAAGTAATATAAAATATTTATAATTTTCTAGTTATATATTTATACTTTTAATTATTACATATTATGTACAACAGCTTACAATAAGTATAAAATCAACAAAAATAGAACAAGTACTTACATGCTCTAACACTTGAGCCAAAGCTTCATGATTAGCTACAACAACTGCTCCATAATTATCCTCTAAATTTTTATGAACAATACTTCTTCCTTTTCTTGATCTTAAACGACATGTTCGATTACTATGTACCGATGAGGACCAATCTGATTCTTCTTCGCAGATCTTAAATAATAAAAATGGAATTAAATTAAAAATTTTATACACATTTTCAAAATTACATTGAAATTATTACAAACAGTACATACACACTTATACAGAATGTTTCAAAAATGAGTACAAAAAAGTATATATGATTCTAGACACACAAATAATAAATCTTGTAATGTTTTTTTTTGAGAAAGTTTTGTTTTTACATTACAATAATTTTTATAATGTTAGAGTTTAGCTGTACTATGTATTCAATTATAATTTTTGATAAATTTAATATATATCAATGATTTTAAATATAAGTGTAAGCTAAATAATTTTGTTAAAAAATCCTAATTGAGTTTGCAGTTTTAAAACGAAATGACCGAATTACTATTTGAAAATAAAAAAAGAAGCAAATGTTACAAGATTATTTTTTATTTTTGTCTATAATCATACTTTATTATATTTTGTACTAATTTCTGAAACATTTTGTATATATAAATAATAAGCACACACACACACAACATACGTACGCACTAACCCCCCCCCCCCACATAAATAAACTCATCATCATCATATCAGCTTATATTAACCCACTGCTGGGAGAAAACCTTAAAGTATGTTATCATTCACTGGTACTTGATTGTACTTACTACATTGATCATATGGATTGGTAAGGATTTTTATTCAGAGTTTACTCCTTAGGCTTACCTATCCTTAGGTAACCTCTCTGTATTTATATATATATATATATATATATATATATATATATATATATATATATATATATATATATATATATATATGTATGTATTATGTGTGGGGAATAAATAATAGAACAATAGTGAATAGCACAATTTACTTTTATTAAATGGGAAGTCAACATTTGCCTTTAATTTAGTTTGTATTTTTCTTAGAACAGACAGATTTAAGTTCTGTATAGTTTCTAATTGAAATGTTAAATCACTTTTTATAGAACTTTTTTAAATTTTAAAAAGAAGATGAAAGAAGGAATCTACTTATTACTCTATTGTTTCCAACTAACCATGATTGGTTTGATAATATTTAAATCTGGCAACTGTGTCGGCTAAGAAAAATGTTGATGTTTTTCTTCATGCTCTTTAAATTAAATTTCAAAAATTTCCAATCGTATGTATAAGGATATTATATGGATTAATTGTTTGAAAACAAGGTATGTATCACAAGATGTACCTGGTTGTTTACAATATTCACATAACCATTAGTAGTAGTTTACTGAACATAGGACTGACAGAATATTAAGATGCTGCTACCAAAATCATTACAGAACAGTCTTTATATCCAATAATAGAAAATAAGTAATCAATATTATATTTTTTTGATTACTTTCAAGACATGAACCTGGCCCGACAAAGGAAAATTATAAAAAATGACTCACAAGACCATATTACATATTTTCAGTCATCAGATATCTATCAGATTTCTACTGTTAGTTGAACTTTTTATTGGAATTGTACTTTTTTGGAAAAAATTTTCAAAAACTTGAAGTTATTAATGTAAATGCTCCAACTAAATACACACCATCAATCTATCCTCTTTCAAAACATCTATGACAGCATAAATGAACGTAGTAATATTAACAAATGGGTACAAATGTGATCAATGTTTCTTTTAGTTTTGCAAATACAAAAGTTATTATAAAATTACTTAATGCTTCCATTACTTTATCCATACCATATATATATACGAGGGTCGTTTGATAAGTATGATAAATTTATTTATTGTTTAATTTAATTACTTTTTTCAATTTAGTTTTTCTTACTTTTTTAACATACTTATCAAACGATCCTCGTGTATATGTGTATATATATATATATATATATATATATATATATATATATATATATATATATATATATATATATATTGGTTGACGAAAAATCATGTCGGATTTTTGCAATAGATGTCGTTAGTCTATTTTTTATAGTAAAACATCATTCGCATCCAAATAATTGTTATGTCGTTTGACAGCTGACACTCTGCCTTCATTCAGATAAAAAGTTTGAGCTATTTGGTTGAATTTTATAGATTTTAACAAGTTGAAGATGGAGGATCGAACAGTACATTTTCGCCATAAGTTACTGTTTTATTTTCGTAAAGGGAAGAACGTACGGCAAGCTTGTGATATACTTTAGTAAAGTTCACGGTGACCATGCCCTACAAGAACGTAAGTGCCAAAGATGGTTTGCGAAATTCTGTACTGATGATTTTGATGTTAACGACGCTTTTCGCTCAAGAAGGCCAATCTAGGTTGATGATGACAAAATAAAAGCATTGATCGAATCAAACCCGCGTTACACGACACGTCAGATTGCAGAAACATTAAATATTCATCATTCCAGTGTTCACGATAATTTGAAGAAGCTGGGATACATAAGAAAGCTCAACATTTGGGTTCGTCACGAACTCAAAGAAGTTCATTTGACTGCGCGTACAAACATCTGCGATATGCTCATTAAACGTGAAGAAAACGATTTATTTTTGAAGCATATAATAATTGGTGATGAAAAATGGATCGCATACAACAACGTGGAACGCAAACGGTCTTGATCTAGGCCCGATGAGTCAGATAAAAAAAACATCGAAAGCAGGTATTCATCAAAGGAAAATCATGCTCTCATCTTGGTGGGATTATAAGGGTGTCGTGTACTTCAAAGCTCTTACCAACGATTAAAACAATCAATTCTGATATGTATTGTCACCAATTAGACAAGTTGAACGAATCCATCATCCATAAGTACCCAGAATTCGTTAATCGTAACGGAGTTATGTTCCAACATGACAACGTGAGACCACACACAAGTTTGATCACTCGTCAAAAGCTATTGGAGCTTGGACGGAATATTTTGCTACGCCCAACCTTGCGCCCTCAGACTTCCACATATGTCAGTCTTTGCTAATCTCCTTACGTGGTATTCGTGGTTTAATTTTTAATTCCGATGAGGCTATAAAACAGCACCTTGTGCAGTTTTTCACTGATAAAGACAGGTCTTTTTACAAACGTGTAATTATAAAGCTCATCGAAATATGGCAAAAGGTCATTGAACAAAATGGCAAATACATTATTGATTAAACTTTGTTCTATACGAGTATATAAATAAATGACATTTGAAAAACATAGTCAGAATGCATCATGACTTTTCGACAACAATAAATCGTTGGAAGTAAACTGATCGATCGGTAATTCTTCAAGGTTTTCCTAATCTCATTTTTTATGAATGAAAATTAACATATATATATATATATATATCACACACATAATTAACCCATATCAATCCACTACTGGACGAAAGCCTTAATAAATGCTTCCATTCACTGGTATTTGGTCATATTCACCACTCTGACCAAGCGGATTTGTGAAGATTCTTTATTCTTTACTCCCTTATCTTTTCGACAGTTATTTTTTATAAGATGAGGTTGTCGGCCTTGATGCTCAACTCTCGAAAGTGAGGGACTCTCCCACTGGGAATCGAACGCAATCTCCCGTATGACATGCGGTGATGCAAACCACTGTGCTACCCAGTCTATATATATATATATATATATATATATATATATATATATATATATATATATATATATATATATATATATACTTAATAAATGCAGTGAAACATGGGTTTAAATGCTGGAATAATTCAGTGGTTTCACAGAACACAAAGAAGCATGAAAGATGCATGTTAGAAATAATATATATATAAATAGATAAGAACACCAAATGAATCATACTAAAGACAATGCTTATTACTGGTATGTCATATTATACCAAGCGGATTTGTGAAGAAACTCCCTTATCTTTTCGACAGTTTGATGAATACTCGAAATGGGACTCTCCCACTGGGAATCGAACGCAATCTCCCTTATCGGTGATGCAAACCATAGCTAAGATAAATAGGATATATATATATATATATACATGTGAAACATGGGTTTAAATGCTGAATAAAGTGGTTGATACAAAAAAAAAAGACAATTATTACGTATGATATAGCAAATGTATGAAGTTTGAAATAGAAATGGGTCGGTCATATAGCAAGAAAAAGGGACTTACGATTGACATGGGAAGTTGAAGAATTGAGAACCTAAATATATAAAAAGGCTCAGGAAGAGACCCATGGATAGATGGCACAAAGATATAAGAAAAATCGTTGGAATGGGCCGGAAGAGAAAGGTATTGGATCGGTCGAAATAGAAAATTTTAGAAAAGGCTTCATACAGCAATGGATAGAAAGAGGCTAATGATGATGATCTAATAATTTATATCATATTATAATATTTTATATTTTACACCGAGTGAATATTATATAATTATAATCACATATTACCAAAACAACTGTAACCGATTGTTTGCTTGGCTGAATTGCAAAATGACACACAGAACGTACGAAACTTGGGATAAACGTACATCTAAGAAAAAAATCGTTACGTTGAATGGGGTACATGGAATATATAATATGATACTTGTACTATATATGATATTTAGACATAAATATATAATTTTATAAAATATTTTTTGATATCTTAATAGAAAAAATATCAAACGACTCGAATAGAAAGTTTAAGCATGGAGTTTATGTATCTTGTATGGTATAAACGCATTTAAAATGAAAACAACAATCGTTTCAATGTTAAAAAATATATATTAATTTTTCCCAGAGAAAATGAAATTTTAATGTTTTAAAGAATGCGTTTATAATTATGGAATTATAGTTATTTTACGAAATGAAATAGTTTTAATTATATACTTTTACTTACATCAATTTCACTTCCGTAAAAACTATATGGCGAATATATTTCCGATTCAGTTTCACTGCCACAATAAGGTAATGATGTCGCTCTAATGAAATTATTCTGATATTTACAATAATCGCCAGAATTATTTATATTTCCGTCCGATCTCCGTTGGTGCATCGTATTTTTGCATTTTACAATTTCATTTTTCGTCGCAGGACTATTTTTCCCCAAATTAAAATCACATTCGGGAGAACTCGATCTTTGGTTATGGAGGTAATCGTATACATTTTCAATATTTTCTTGGTTACGTACTCCTACCGATTCATAATTGTGTTCGGTTTGCAACGTGGATTTTGTAATTTGACGAAGTTTTTGTGTTTCCAATGCCGCTTCACGTTCTCTCATACTTGCGGTTCTTACCGGTTTGGAGGGTGTTAAGGCAGCTCTCACTTCACCTACATTAGCATATATGTTGTTATTAGGATTCTGTACGGTCGGTGTAAACGAATCGCGTATAGACAATTTATGTAATTGTAATATTTCAGAATTTTTCGGAGGTAAAGGTCGACACGGTTTCGATTCTTTCCTATCGTTGAAATTTCTTGGCGGCGGAGGTGGTTTGCTCGTCCTCGAAGGAGACGGAGTATTCCGTTCGTTACTAGAGAGTGAACTGTTCGAAATCGATGCATCGAAATCATCGTTTGAAATCGATTTCAAGCTATTACAACTGTCAACATCCGGTTTAAGCACTTCGACTTCGTTTCCGTTCAATTCCAAAGGATGAACTATAACCAATCTCGGTTTAGGAAGTGGTGTCATGTGTTTAACATCGTCTGATTTATTTTTTTGCGAAGAGCCATTTCCGTTTTTATCCAAATCTTTACTGCTGCCCATACGTAGAAATTTTTTCAAAGAAAATTTGTTCTTGTTTTTTTTCTTGTCTGTATTTTTTTCTGAAAATACAGTTAACGACAAACTGTCCTGTGATAAAGATAATGACCTTCTCGGCGCTGGTTCCGGTATAAACGATAAGTCTGGAGTAGATTCGCCGGTCGGATTTGAGTTTATGAAATCGTTACGAAATTTCGGACTGCATGATGATGCTCGATCGCGTTTCTCTTTTTCTCGAACGACCGGCGAATCCGATCTGTAACTTAAGGAAGTATTTCTAGAATATAGAGAATTTAACGATTCTTCAGATGAAGGAACTGGTGGTTTTGGCGCTTTCCTCTTATTCGGAGTTTTGTTTATATCAGAACTATTTGAATCTTGTTTTGAGACAGGTATCTTCATTTGAAGTTCTTTAATATTTTCGTAAGGATCTTCTTGAAAGTCTATTTTAGTTTCCACATTATTACTAATTATATCGATCTCTTCGAACGTACTCTCTTCTAAATTATTATCTTGATTAGTGAGTAAGTTGTTTTCTTGCGAACTATGTTTCAATTTTTCTATGAAAGGCTCTTGTGTTTTCAGAACAACATCTATTTTTTTCACTTGAGATATTTTTGCCGGTTTCGCAGGAATTTTCGGTTTATGAGCAACAGGAGGACGTTTGATGGTATTATGCAAAAACGAAAATCGCGGATCTCCGATAGGAGGAGGGCTTCTAGGCAAAGCAGGAGGTTCTGAAGATATTTCAGGATCTGCTCTTCCGTCTGGTTCTCCTGCCAATTCGCGACTTTCTTTAATATTAAAAGTATTGTTTTCGATTCGCGAATTTGTTATGATTGACGATTTTGCATATTCGGAATGATTTAGATTATTTTTTTCAATTATTTCTTTACATTCGCCTTCTACTTTCCTTAAATGAGTGATTTTAGTCGATAACTTATATTCATTAAATTGCTCTTCAGTTAAATTAGAATTTATTTCAGTCTTTTCTACTGTTACGACGTCTGTTACATTTTTAGCACATTTCGAATCGTCAATACAATTATAAATTAAATCATTCTTCACTAATACCGGACTTGTTGTTTCCACTATTTTCATATTTTCGTCATTAACTTTCGATTCTTTCTCTTTTGAATTGTTCATCTCGTTTGATACTGTATTAAAAATATTTTCATTCGCATTCGATGCGATATTTTCACTGTTTTGATTTTTTTTATTAAATAATATTTCCTCTTGGCTGAGTTTAATCACCGGTTGTCTCGTCAATCCATTTTTCCTAGTCTTCGGAGCGAATGTCGGGTCCAACTTTTTATTTTCCGCATCACTCATGTTGTCGGTAATGAAAACAGGTTCTGCTTTTATTTTGATAAATTCTGTATCTTTTTTAATTTCACTATTATCATTTATATTCTTTTCATTATTACTTATGTTTATATCTTTTTGCGAATCGACTTTTGAATTTTTTGTCTGAATATTATTCTTTTGTAATGTTTCTGTAATTTCTTCCAATAAAGATTTTTCTTCTTTCGGACACAAATCATTGTTTTCAGATGATTTCGAAAACGCCATTAATTTTACAGTAGTTTTCGATTCGGCTATTGATTCTTTATTTTTTGCAATCGGAATATGCGATAATTGTTTTTTCTCGATCGGTTTTGTATTTAATTTTCGATTATCACTTGTAAGAGATTCTTCGCCGAATGGGGTAACTGACACCTTTAACGTTTGTTTACGTCCATCTGAATCTGTCAAGGGTTTCCCGAGCATAAGCTGAGTAAATGTACGTCGTGTTTCACTACTATTATTACCAAGTAAATTCGAATTAATTGTATTGAAATCTGTGTTTGATTTTGTTAATCTCTGAAGTTCTTTCTCTTCTTCAGTGTCTGGTGGTATTTCTTCATCATCTGATAATTCAGAGAGTTCGAATTCTTCACTATCGGACCAGTCTTCGCCACCAAAACCAATTATTTCACTCTCATTTTTTAAAAAACACACGCTACGTTTTGACTTAATCATATTATTATTTAGTTTTATAATACTCTGAGGTTTTGAAGAGACGTTGGTAGTTTCATTCGAATTTCTTTTTACAGTTGTTGTGCTTAATAAATACTTTGATTTAATTCCGCTTAGAGCAAAGAGATTGTGTTCTTCTTTTGATTTAAAACAATGAGAACATAAATCTTTCTTCCAGGCATTTTGGGAAAAATTTTGACAATTAGAAGTCATTTTTTAGTACTTGCGTCTAAAGTCTCGATCATATATCGGCATGCATATTCTGAAAAAAAGAGATTTTAATTAGAATTAAAAATCGTTCAAACAATAATACTGTTCAAAAATTACAATATATATGCAGAGATAGAGTTTTAATTCAAAAGAATAATAAATACATTAACATTTACTAAACAATTAGATTTATGAAATTGTAGCGGTTACCAAACAACGATTTGCAGGTGTTCAATTCAACAATAGCAGTCAGAGTCAGTTAACAATTATCTTTGATTTTTTTCGTATCTAACTGTTTGTGCAAACGGTCAAAAGTCATTGTCGTGTATATAAAATATATTAATTGTAACAATCAGTTTTCAAACGGCAGGCATATAAAACAAGTAAAGTGTTGGAATCAGGGATACTTGCTCACGGACTATCGGGGTATCAAGTTCGGTCGCAATTATGTGTGTGTCCATTATCATGAACTGGGATTTTGTGATCTGGATCTCGCTAGACTACTAATATGATTTGCGACTATATCAAATTTATATATGTATATATAGAATGTAATTATTTATAACAAACAAAATGTATTTATTATTGTAATCGACTATGGATCAAGATGTAAACCGAACAATGTATTCAAACGAAAGATCTCTATAAACATATGTGGCGCATCATCATCCCAAACATTTACCCCCAACAAATTATCATTATCAACATCATTATTCTAAACCCGAACATCACCACAAAATAAAATTAGAAACGAAACAGCAAAATAAAGAGCAAATGACAAATAAAAGATTTTTATAAAAATTAAAATAAAATTATATGATAATATGAAAATAAAGTTGACACTAATTTTTAATTGTATTTAAAAAATATTTAACAGAGTACATAAATTATTTGTGGCGGATTCACTTTAACACAAATGAATTTTTATCTCCGATACCACAATGGTTATTAAGTGTTCAATAATCACTTATTGTTCACTTTTTGTTTATAACAATAGTCGGCTGATGCACATTTCGATGGCGATGCCATCATCGTCAAAGCCTTTTTGCTAGTAAAATTTTTAATGAACAATAAGTGATTATTGAACACTTCATAACCATTGGTGGTATTGGGGATAAAAAAATATTTGTGTTAAAGAGTACAAGTAAATCATAATTTTTTATAAAATACGAAGTAGATTATTAATATTTTTTTAATGAATTATTTATAAAAAAAATGTGATTTACATAAAAAATACTTTTTAATACCAAGGGGTTCCGCCTCCTTTTCCCTTCGCTCGTCGATCCACGAATTTGCTTCTATTTAATAATGTAAATAAATTATGAAAAATAAATCGTTTAGAAAGCTATGTTAATGCTTCTGTATAGATTATGTTTGTTATATATATATATATATATACATACGAGGTGTGATCAAAAAGTAAGGTGAATTTTGAAATTTAGCGGGCTACATCCGTTCGATCTTCGATTTTTTTATTTAGTTATGTTGGTACACTCGTCTCGAATATATGTTCCAAATTTCAGCTATGTAGCATGTTTAGTTTGTTGGTGAGAGGCATAAAAGTTAGAAGTGTTTTGCAGGCTCCACGATTTTCCGCTGTCGAAAATCATGGATCAAAGAGTTTGCATTAAATTTTGTGCGAAAAATGGAATCAAGTGCTCCAAAACACTTGAAATGTTGAAAGTGGCATACGATGAGTCTACTTTAAGCCAAAAAAATGTTTACAAGTGGTATAAACTCTTCCAAGAAGGCCGAGAAGACACCAACGACGAACCTCGTTCTGGACGCCCCAGTACGTCAACAACTGATGAGAACGTTGAAGAAGTGAAGAAAATAGTGTTGGGGAATCGTCGAATTACCATTAGAGAAATTGCTGATGATATTGACATCTCGTTTGGTTCGTGCCAATCAATTTTAACGGATGTTTTAGACATGAGACGTGTGTCAGCGAAGTTTGTTCCAAAATTGCTCAATTTCGACCAAAAGAACCGTCGCATGAGCATCGCTCAAGAGCTATTGAATGACGTCAACGACGACCCAGATTTACTCGACAGGGTCATAACAGGTGACGAAACATGGGTATACGGTTATGACGTCGAAACTAAGACTCAATCGTCCCAGTGGAGGCATTCCGGATCACCAAGACCAAAAAAAGCACGCCAAGTTCGATCAAATGTGAAGGTTTTGCTTAGAGTTTTCTTTGATTGCAGGGGCGTGGTGCATCATGAGTTCTTGCCACAGGGTAGAACAGTAAATAAGGAATATTACCTGCAAGTTATGCGCAATTTGCGCGAAGCAATCCGCCAGAAACGTCCGAATTTGTGGAAGAACAAAAATTGGCTTTTGCACCATGATAACGCCCCTGCTCACACATCGTTGCTTGTGCGCGAATTTTTGGCTAAAACCAACACACTAATAATGCCGCAGGCACCGTATTCCCCAGACCTGGCCCCCTGTGACTTCTTCTTGTTCCCGAAACTGAAGAGGCCCATGAAAGGACGGCGTTTTGCAACGATTGAGGAAATAAAGACGGCATCGAAAGAGGAGCTGAACAAGATCACAAAAATTGATTTTTGAAATTCTTTGAGGATTGGAAAAAGCGTTGGCACAAGTGCATTATATCCGAGGGGGATTACTTTGAAGGGGACAAAATAAAAATTGATGAATAAATAAATATTCTTTGAAAAAAATAAAAATTCACCTTATTTTTTGATCACACCTCGTATATATATATATATATATATATATATATATATATATATATATATATATATATATATATATAATAGCAATACAATTAAAATTTATTTTGTTCAAAAATCTGTCCGAAAAGTCTACCTGAAAATCTATCTTTGTTCCATTTTTTGTAAATTTTAATATTTCATAAAATTTGTACTTCGATAATTCTCGGAAAATTTCAGGACAGCTCAGAAATGAAATTTTCACATAAACTCGAAGGCAGAGCTCCCTTCTTTTATATATATATATATATATATATATATAAGCTGAAAAAGTATTGGAGCAATTAAGTTTTTCACGCATAAATATTTATTTACTTTTTTAATTAGAAATACTTTTACAGATTTTTATATTTTAAATTTGTATTTATTTTCTATTTAATAAGAAAACAAAATAACAGTGATTATGATTCAATAAATTAATGAAACTATTATTAATTAAAAACAGTTTATTTTATTCATGAAAAATGTGTAGACACATAATATAGAATGAATAATATTTTCAGGAAATTTTGAAGTGAATAATGATATGGCAATCATTTTCTTTTTTAACATTTTTATGCTTTATTTAGCATTAATGAATTTAATTTTTCTATCATTTGGTCTAAGTGTTTTCGTTCTCATTTGCAATCATTCCATATGTAATGTGATATTGTCTTCTTATTGAGTATGTAGAGAAATGTAAATGGATGATTGTGTATGGTGTAGGAAATGTTGTACAATATCTATTTTAGGATTACAGACGCAGTATGTTTAGAATCATTGTTTTGCTTAAAATAGAAATCATTTGTAAGCCTCCGGATACAAATAAAAAACTACTTTAATAAAAATATTACCTCTATGATTTTTTTTATTATAAGAGTTGAATGACATAATAGTTAACAAAAAAGGATTTTCTGTCTACAATAATAAATGGCAGAGGTGAGGTTATGATAGAGAGTTATATGGCACAATGTAGTGTTCAAGTGCTCGTATTTATCAACAAATTTATAAGTAAAATGGATTACATAAATGTGTTGAAAATAAGTTTAAACTAATTGTTGAAAAGCTGAATCTTGAAAATGATTTCAATTGTCAGCAAAACTAAAATTCCAAACATATCGTGTTTACAGCTCTGTGATAGATATTATATTTTTCACATTATAAACACTATCTTGTAATTTTTCAATTTAAATTTCATACTTTTAATTTAAAAATATTTACTTGAGACATTTGATAAAATGATCAGAAATCATTATTAATAAAATTAAATTAAGAGAAGTAGCTGGAGAAAAATAGGACAACATACCTTGAAATGAAAGAAAAAATAGTTTCGACAATACTAAAAAGGCAAAAAGGTGATTAAAAAACGAAAATTGCTAATTCGTTACTAAATTTCATATTTCCTATTGTACTTATTTACTTAAAAGTAATTTGAATTGTGCTAATACTTTATTGCGGAAAAAATATTTTTTTTAGTTAATGAAGATTTTTAATTTTTTGAATTATAATTGTTGATAATTTATGTATCATTAAATACAGAATACGTAAAGACATAAAATAAAAAAAAATGTTTGGTAAAATATTTCTAGTTAAGGAAGTAAAAAGTATTTATGAGTAAAAATATTAACTATTCCACTTAGGTTTTTAATTTAAATATACATACATTATATGTTTATGTGTATATATATATATATATATATATATATATATATATATATATATATATATATATAGATGAATAGATAGAAGCAATGTAAAAGACTAAAAGGTATGAACAAGTATAGAAAGAGTTAAATTAATAAGAGAAAAAAAATACAAGTTTAAAATTCATTTTTTTTAAAACGAATATATATTACCTACAATACTTTGAATTTAATTTTTTTATTTTTGGTTTATATGATAGGAAGAATAGTGCGGGAAAAACAATTCAATAGTAAAATAAAAAAAATCTCATAATAAGAATGGCAGATATGGTATTATGGTTTGGAGTAATAAGGTAGTTGTAAAGAGATTTGAGTTTATAGAATCGATAATAAAAATGTAATTATTTAAATACTTTAGGAATAATGTATCTGAAAATGTTAATGAATTGTGTTTAACAAATAATTGCATTTTCCGACAATATAACGGATCAAAACACTGTTCATACATTGTAAAGACATGACTGTTTTACAAAGTGCCTAAATTTTTAGGTACTCAGCTCCAGTCACCAGATCTGATCCTTAGACAATATATGTAAGAATTTTTTGAACATCGAATCAGAGAACTTGATAAAACCTTAAAAAATAACAGAAATGTGAATCAACATTAGATCCAATTTAATTCTAAATTTGGTAAGATAAATAAAAATCGATTAAAAAATAATATAAAGATAAATATACGCAACAAAATATTAAATATTAGAAAACTTCATTAATTTAAAAAAATATATTTACTTAAAATAAATGTAAACGCACTTAGAACTTTTTTTATTCATTAATCTTTCTGTATTTATGAATGCACTTTTACATTTATATATATATATATATATATATATATATATATATATATATATATATATATATATATATATATTAATATACAATCATGTATGCATATTTTTAATGTTAACACCTAATTATTAAGTACGATTTCGACAACCATTATACAATTGTTATAGCAAATCCCTTTTTTGTGAAAATCCAATTCATAATTGCAATCATTCATTTAATATTATCAGAAATCAACTTTTTTACTAAATACAAACACAGGAAAACAACAATGATTTGTAACTACTTCGCGCATGCGTGAATCGCTTTCACTGTTGTTCCACTCAGTTGATTGCATTTGAAAGACCTTGTTGCATTCACTTTGCGTAATAAATTCGATGCTATTTCTAGTTAAATTTTGTTAGGCATATATATACATACATATAAAAACATACATAAATATATAATATGTATATATATATATATATATATATATATATATATATATATATATATATATATATATATATATATATATATATATATATATATATATATATATATATATATATATATATATATATATATATATATATATATATATATATATATATATATATATATATATATATATATATATATATATATATATATATATATATATATATATATATATATATATATATATATATATATATATATATATATATATATATATATATATATATATATATATATATATATATATATATATATATATATATATATATATATATATATATATATATATATATATATATATATATATATATATATATATATATATGAATAACATAGAAATTAAGAAAAATAAACTAGAGTATTATTGTTATAATCTTAAAACAATTGAATAATGGCAGTAATTGACGCATTTTTCAAGATAATTCACTTCATGTCAATTAAACTTGATCTATAAACACTTTTACTCAACACATGTTTAATTTTAACTGGAATTAATTTCAATCGTTTTATTAATCAAATATAATACACAATGTATAAACACAATTTTGAAACAACCTCCTCCATGATCTGAAAACAATCTAGACCAACCTGAGTACATCAAGATTATAAAGAAAATATTGAATTATATGAAAAGTTCGTACTATTTTTGAAAAAAACACACACACATTTATTTATATATATATATATATATATATATATATATATATATATATACGAGGGTCGTTTGATAAGTATGGTAAATTTGTTTATTGTTTAATTTAATTAAATTTTTCATTTCAGTTTTTCTTACTTTTTTACCATATTTAATTCAATTTTTCAGTTTTTCTTACATACTTATCAAACAATATATATATATATATATATATATATATATATATATATATATATATATATATATATATATATTATAGCTGTTTTTATTTGTAATCAATTATGTAACTTTCATTATTTTTAATTGTCTTATTTCATTATGATGACAACTTCTCGATGCTATCACAATCAAATTTTTTTAAAATTTCGAGGCAAAGAACTGATCCAGGTATTTTTTGATATCACTGATGTTAATTTTTACCTTTAAAAGAGAGTTGGAAGAGATGAGCCAAATTATAGTTCGATGGCACAATGTTAGGTGAGTAAAGAGAATGATTGATAACGTCCCAATCAAATTTTTTTATGATAGAGAAATGGATTATTTTTGATCAGATCAAGCAATGAAATGCATTTCGACACTCTGACCATCAATTTTTTTTTCAGAAAGAAAATGAGAAAACCCATACATCAATCCAACTAAACCCATACATCAACCCAGTTTAACCCCATATTCTGCAAGTGATCATGTATTATTGATATCAATATTTCCAATTCACATTCAATATATACATATGATTTTTTTTGTTAGTTCCATGTGAATTATGTCGTTACCGATATCAAATGATCTTTCGGAATGTAAATCATCTTTAAAGTTGAACTAGCGCGCTACTTTCACAGAATTTTCATCATATACGATCATCCAAATGTGACGCCTAGATTTGCGTTTTATTAACACATTTCCGCCCGACCACGCCTAAACGTGTTTCGTGTTGAACTACTGTAAGTCCGTTCACGCGTTAACGCGTGTTTCGTTGTATGAACTTTTGACGCCAAAAAATATATATATACAAGCTATATTTTCTTCTAATTCTATCAAAATATGGTGGTGTATATATTCAAAAATTAGTAAATTATAAAAATTATGAAAAAATTTCAGATATTTTAAATAAAGTAATCTCTATCTCTAGTAAAGTTGTTGTTTTTTTTGGAATAAAATCGAAATTGGTTCTTATTTTTTTTTCTAACAACTTCTGCATATAGAATATATGCTTTACGTAATTTATCATATTTTCATTCCTTCTAGATGTTTTTTACGCTAAAAAGTGTTTTTTTATAATAAATTATGTTTATTATAAAGCATATCTTTTTTGTACTTTATCACGCTGGTACACTCATTACAGATTGAAAACCACTATTATATTTACATATATCTATGCATCGAACCCTTTTAAAGACAGATATGAAATTTCATTTCAAAATGTTCGTTGGTTTAAGAATAACATCGATTTTATGAAGAAGTTATTTTTGTTCTTTTTTTGCGAAATTCGCCAGACTCTAGATGAAGTCTAGCGCGAAATACTACGGGCCGTAATGTATTAAAAAGAAACATGTGTATAGGGTGGTGAATAGGGAAACACGTGCATAGTTTATTTTTAATAAAACACAAATCTAGGCGTCACATTTAGATCATCCTATATATTTCATGTTTTTCATATTTTGTGCACTTTTTCGTACATTTAAAACATTTATCAACATGCACAATTTCTTATTTCAAAGGAACATACTTTAAAAAATTCATACTTACGTTCTATGATTTTTTTAAAAAAAAATCCAAGTTATTTAAACACAAAATTGAATGAAGAATATTAAATATAAAATTGAAGAATATGTCTACTATTATTTTGAAAGTATTATTATAAATTAATTAGTAATATAAACAATAACTTGTAGATTTAAATAGTGGGTTATTTGAGAAAGATTTTTCGATTTTGATGATGAAATAAAAACATTTTTTTTATAGTTTTTTTTTATTCAATTTATTATATAATTATATTTCTTATTACTGTATTCCATCTTTTAGAAAAAAATTGCTTGGATACATAAAAGTTTATACGTGATTTTATTTTTTTATGTGAATTTTCTTTTTTCTCATGAATATAATTTTATAAAGATCTGAAAATGATAATCTGAAGGTGCCAGATCAGATAAATATGTTTAGTGATTTCTCCAATAATAGTTTTCTTTGTATGTTGTCAATCAAACGTAATTCGATATTCTTTTCGTGAAAGATAACTCCCTTTTTCTTTACCAAGTAAACCCTTTCGATATGCAGTTCTTTATTCAAGTCAGTTAATTGTGAACAATAGTGATTAAAATTAACGATTTCACCGGATTTGAAAATTTCAAAATACACAATATTTCTGCATTCTTACATCATCACTTCATTTTAGCGTATTTCGACTCTTGCAGTTACCAATAGAAATTGACCTTTTGGTGAACTATGTTATTTTTTCAATATGTTACTGTATAAAACTCATTTTACACCTACTTTCATAATTCTTTTCAAAAATGATTTATTTGCTTAACTTGAAAACAAGGTTGTGTGCTAATCAAATCAAATTTCTTTTTATTAATTCATGTGATACCCAGACATCAAGTTTTTCAAGTGATTTGAGACTATAGAATGAACTTTAATTCAATATGTTGATTCTACTGTAATTTCTATTGTAATCATTAACCATTAAAGATCTTTTACAATGGCGTTTATCACATCAAAATCATCAGATCAAAATTTTACGAACTAAACTTGACATGCAGATTTAATAATTGAATTACTTGAAAAACACTTCATTGATATTTCTCAAACAATTTGCCGAGTTGCACCATATTTAAATTTATACAACATTATCGATCAGAAACACACTTTATCAGATGCTACGCATTTTTTAATACTGTATTTTTTAAAACAAAAAAATATAATTATTTTACTAAATATGACTTCTCGCAGCACAATACTACCTACACTAATAGTATTGGGTCATCCAAATACGACGCCTAGTTTTGTGTTTTCTTAAAAAGAAACTATACACATTTATTTGTTGTTTTGGAACTGTGGCTGATTCACTTTACACAAATGAATTTTAACCCCAACACCAGAATAATTTAAAGTGTTCAATAATCATTTATTGTTCACTTATTATTTATAATTATATAATCTATAATTATATCGACTCATGCATTTCGATGGCGACACCATTATCATCAGAGCCTTTCTGTTAAAATCTAGACTAATTTTTTATATACACATATACTAATTTGTGGTTTGTGTCTTTATTCAATCCATCTACAACTGGGGGTTGCATCTTTCTGTTCATTTCGTCATCTGGTCTGCAAGGATGAAGTGTTTTCGGTTATTTATTGTTTTTTGCAGCAAGTTCTTTTTCATAAATTTGTTATCTTTTTTGATGACCTGAAGTGACTTATTTATTACTTGTGACGGTATTCGAAAATTTTTAACGATTTATGAGGTCTGTTCTAGATGAATTGAATATCTGCATGCGTTAGTTTTGTGATTTAATTTTTTTAAAACTATGTTAGTATTTTTTTTTATATATATATATATATATATATATATTATGTTGTCAAGTATCTCCCTTCCGCTTTTTTACTCTTTATTCAATGCTTTATAAAAAGTGTTACAGTGATCGGATTTAGTTCAAATATGCGCCGTTTTGTTCGATAATCTGGTTCCATCTAGACGGCAACTTCATAATACCCCTCTTGTAGAACCCTCCCTCCTTATTTGCGAAGAACTCGGACAGCCACTTTTCACAAGCCTCTTTTGAGGCCAACTTTACACCACCAAGGGCGTTCGCCATGGACAGGAACAGGTGGTAATCACTTGGCGCTATGTCCGGGCTATATGGTGGATGCGATAAAACCTCCCATCCGAGCTCCCGTAGCTTCTGACGAGTCACCAAAGATGTGTGTGGCCTGGCGTTGTCCTGGTGGAACACTACACCCTTCCTCTTGGCCAATTCTGGACGCTTCTGGTCGATCGCCTGCTTCAAGCGGTCCAGTTGTTCGCAGTAGATGGTGGAATTAAACGTCTGGCCATATGGGAGCAGCTCATAGTGGATGATTCCTTTGCAATCCCACCAAACGCACAGTAAAACCTTCCTGGCCGTCAATCCCGGCTTGGCCACTGTTTGGGACGATTCACCGGCCTTCGACCACGACCGTTTTCGCTTAATATTGTCGTATGTGATCCATTTTTCGTCGCCAGTCACCATCCGCTTCAAAAATGGGTCGAGTTCGTTCCGTTTCAGCAGCATATCGCAGACTTTGATTCGGTCCAGAAGGTTTTTTTGCGTCAAATCATGCGGCACCCAAACATCAAGCTTTTTTTGTATCCAGCCTTCTGCAGATGGTTTAAAATGGTTTGGTGACTAACTGCCATCTCCTGGGCGATGTCACGAGATGTCACATGCCGGTCTAACTCGATGATTTCCATGATTTGATCGGTATTCGTCGTCACAGGTCTTCCGCCGGCTGGCTTATCCATGGTGTCGTTTTCACCGGCTCTGAATCGTCGAAACCATTCCTCCGCGGTTCGAAGTGATAGAGTACCATCCCCCAAAACACTATTAATCTCACGGAACGTTTCTCTAGCGGATTTGCCTTTAACGAAGGAAAACTTCAAAATAGCGCGAACTTCGGCGTTAGTGAACTCCATGTTTACACGTCTATAACTTTTGAACGCAGTATCCAAACTAATCATGCATAGCGTCGTTTTGTAGGTTATGTAAAGGCCTTTCAAATGATGTATAGTGTTGCCCGATACGAGCTTTGTAACGCTTTGTACATAGCCGCGAAATTCAAAAGACAAAAAGGCGGAAGGGAGATATTTGACAACCTATTATATTAGTGTCATGCATATATTCTAGTTGCGTTTTTATATAAAATATTATTTACGGTATTGCAAAAGGCTAAACAAGCTCGAGTTTATTGGACCATTATCCGAGTTCATTACACGCGATTTGTTTTTGTAAATTTCCATGCTCTCTTGACAGTCTAGGTCTCTTTTATCTGTTATATGTTTAATTAATTCTAATTTCCCTAAACTGTGTCCTTTTTCAAGCATGTGTGTTGATCTATTCTACGATATCGTACATCAGTTTTGTGTTCCTTAAATCTGATGTCGATCGCCCTTTTGCTTTGTCCTATATAATATTTTTCACAATCTTCGCAATTTATTTTGTAAATCATAATTATAAATTATATAATTATAAATAATAAGTGTTGCGTAGCAAAAATCATGGTGGTCGAACTAACATATGGTGAAATGAGGACTAAGTGTATTTAAGTACCACACATCTATGTACAGGAAGACCACCCGCCGTATCGATTGCTAGTACATGGGAACAGGCATACGATCCGTTCCCATTCACGAAATCTTCGTCTCTGTGACAGGGTGCGATTGTTCATAGTTTAAGGACAATAGGGTACTTGTTATTTCTGTAAAACGAAATAGCACTGACTTATACCTGCGATAAGTATAAATACGCCGAGCAAGAAAGAATGTTTGTCGTCTCCTTCCTCCTTGTTAAAAGGAAAAAAAAGGATCTGCAACTATCGGTAATATAGTGCAAGTGAACCGAAGTGCAAGTGCAACTGAGTGCGCATCTCTGCTTCTGTCGTGACCCCACGCGATTGTCACACTTCACCCCGCGTCAATTCCCAAAGCAAAACATATTAAGTGCAAGTGATTTAAGTGCAAGTGATCTGCAACATATCATCAACACCACACAACTACGACACCCCCATGAGCAAAGGTCTGGCTGCATACCGAACCTTCGCTCGGTACCTACATACAGCCAACGCTGCTGACCACCCTACAACCGCTACCACTTACACAAGACCACACACGCTAAGTAAGACGCCAGGCAGGCGCCAAAATACTGTCACCGCTGACCGTTGACACTGGTGCTCACAGCCCAACTGTTAGCACCCCTCGATAGACTATTCAACTTATTCCTTTCAGTCAATACATATGGTACCCACATATAGAACTTTAAAGTGAAACCAAGCTTCTTTAAATGACGAAATGAGGTTGACTTGTCAACGTTCAATTCTTTGTTAATCTTTTCCGTCGAAATGCGTGAATTATTCTGGTTTATTTTGATGTGATTTTAAACTTCTTGTTTCTGTGAGATACGTTATAAATCTTTTCCTTTATTATTAATTGGAAAATGAAATTTAAAATTTTAGTTTTTTTTCATTAAAATAGATTGTCGAGAACATTGACAACCTTAGGAATGTCATAAGATTTTAAACTTAAGTAAGACAGGCAAAATGTGTAAAGAAATTATCGAAATAATGAATTATTCCCAAAATATAGTAACAAATGCTTTAAGGGGTTATACGCAGTTAGAAATTTCAAAAAATCGATTTTTTTTGCATTTTCGGAATGCACATATATTTGAGTATATTCTCTGAAAATTTGAAGTAAATCCGATAAATATTTCCGGACATACACCTGAATTTGTAAAAAAATTTTAATTATGTGTAAACTACTTCCGAAACTTCAAACGCGTTTATCTCAAAACGGTGTTTTCATAGTCGGTGATCTCGATATCTCAGAAATGGCTGAACCGATCGGTCGAAGGAGCCAAGTCAAATTTTCACACAATCTTCTCAAATATATTCCTCAGGTATTGAACGAAGGAATAAGGTTTACAAAAATTATTACTATTTTTTTAAACAATTTGGAGCGAAAATTTTAGTCAAAAACGAAAAAATTTTTTCAAGTAGACGCCATTTTGTCAAAAATGAAAATTTTTATTATTCCTTCGTTCCAATACCTGCATTAATCTATCCTTTAAAAGAATTGACCATATTTTTTGATTTCAAATAATCCAAACCGCCGATATGGAGATCACCGCCAAGCGCCTTTTTTTGGAGGTCGTTCGGGACATCGTCTGCAGGAGCGGTGCATTTCAATGTTTTTTTATGATCGACATGTTATTTTATTCTTGAAAGTAGGATCTATTCAAATAACCATAATTTGTAATTGCAAAATAAATACTGTTTCTAAAAAAAATTCCTAAAAAAACGTCGTTTTTGCGCCTCGCAAGTGCGTATAACCCCTTAAAACGACTAACTATAAACCAGACTTGACTAAATTGACGACACAAGTTCAACATCAGGGGAGCCATTGATATCAAAGAGAACGTTTATAAATAAAGTTCATTCGACTATGTTTGTAATTATTTTCTTAATAAAATATATCTTATTATTTACTAAAAGACTGTTTTAATACGAAAATATCTCTGACCCAAACGTCTCTTTAATACTCACATTTTGGTTGATTTTTACCTGCGGCCAAAAAAGGTTGCCGACCCCTGACCTAGTCGAAACTTAGCAAACCATTTTTTCACAGTCCGAAGAACTGGGGAACAATCCAAATAAACCTCCCGAATGTGTTTCATGTAACGCCAACAGTCACTCCTTTTCAATGACATGACGCAAATGTACGTTATCGATGTCCATTTTCAAAAATTTCTTACGCGTACAAAACGAATTAAAACAAATGTGTTTGTCGCTCAAATAACAACTATGATTACCACCATTCAACAAAAAAATGCAACAATTGATATAACTATCAACAACGTCGCCCTGCGGCTTTCTTAACGTATCTATTGGAATTCGATACGAACTTTTGCAATGACCCAATACTTATGATTAAGAGTATATATTTTAAAATATACAAAAAAATATGTTCACATCGATTCATTTCCTACTTATTACTTGATATTTTTATTTCTTTTTAATATTATGTTGATATTTTCCTTAAATTTTTAGTATTAACATATTTTTTTTATATTTTGTTATTAACATTAATATATATATATATATATATATATATATATATATATATATATATATATATGTATAAATAACTGAAACATCTGCATTTTTATAATATTTAATTAAAATTATACTTAAAAACAGTCACTTTCTTTTCGAGCACCAATTGAATACATCTTTAATACGTGTGTCAGTGACCGTGTGACCTGGAGTCTTGGTATAGGAACCTGTATTTAAAATGTAAAAAAGTATGTCAAGACCACGATGGAGAACAAAGTATAATGAAATTGTTGAGATAAATGCGTTTATATTTCTTGTTAACTCGTCAGTCTACGGATTTATAGAATACAGTTGGATTTCATATAGCGATGGACTATTTTTTAAAGATGAAAAATTGTGTAATGAAGTTATTCATCCGATTCATTTAAGTATGTAAAAACAAAGTACAATTACTAATCACAATTTGTACAACATTGATTACTCATTGTACAGCAATGTACAAAGTATATTTTATAGAATTTCGACGAAAATTCATGCACGTAATTTCAATTTTTAACTTTACAAGTTTAAATAAAAAATCAATATTATTTCAATGATATCATTTTATTATATATTGAATCAAGTATATTATTAATGATATGAATAATTACAATATTGATAAAAAATCATTTTTAACGTCAACATAGTACTTTTTGCAAATATTGTTTGAAATAGTTGTAATATTTATAACAAAATTGCTGTAGTTTAGTTTAACCAACGAATTTAATATCAAAAAAGTCTAAATATAGTTTGAAAAAATAAAAATAATTTTTGTTCAATACTTTTTTTAAAATAATTTATTAGGGTGTTGAAACAGTTGAAAAATGATGATTTAAGGGTTACTTAAACAAACAATCTCCTTTTTTTCAATATATTAATTGACTTTTGATGTGCATCTTAACACATTCCTGAGAGGGCAAGAGAAATCTCGTTTTTATATAAATATGTATTAAAGATAGGAAACGAGAATTTTTTTCTTCAAATTTACTTGCTAATGAAACAGTTTCTTAGGATTTTATTTCAATTAGCCATGTGAAAAAACACATTCCGGGATTATTGACAAAAAATCCACTAACTGCAAGATCGATACTTGGAAAGATTATGAGCCGTATTAGGTTAAAGCAAATTTG
Organism: Neoneuromus ignobilis; assembly: GCA_029203775.1. NCBI lineage: Eukaryota > Metazoa > Arthropoda > Insecta > Megaloptera > Corydalidae > Neoneuromus > Neoneuromus ignobilis. The sequence goes on along the minus strand of CP092089.1, from coordinate 13,159,495 downwards.
GACGTTTTGACAATTCAACAACAATTGTATTAATCATGATTCAGATAGATTGATAAAAATTCAACTAATTTTGAATTACTTTCTTCACAAATTTCAAGAAGATACAACAGATTTGTAATGTGTATATATATATATATATATATATATATATATATATATATATATATATATATATACATACACATGCTCGAAAATGTCTGCATACACTTATCAATACGGATATATTTCTCAATAAAACAACTTTATTAATGTAAATTTAAAAACAAACATATTTTTTAATAATTCTATAAAGTACTAATTCTTTATACTTGGCAATTCAAAACATTTTAAATTTATAACAAATAAAATAAAAAATGAAACACACAAAAATTCATATAAATTGAGCAGAAAATGTCTGCGTACACATTTTATTAAACCGTAAATCATCGATTTTTTTTTGCAATATTTGCACTTATTTTTGTTTTAAAATTATCACAGTTTTATGTCCAAGTTCGTATGTTGCAATTGAAACGCTAACATATTATTTTTAGTAACTAATAGTAAAGTTTTTTGAAAAAAATAAATAAGATGGAATTCAAAAAAAGGAAATTTCTGTTAGTGAGTGTAAAATTATTTTAAAGTTAGAAAAAGAAGGAAAAAGTTTTCGTGAAATAGGAAAAGGTGTTGGAAGACAACATTCTTTCATTCAAAGGGTAGTAATCAGTTTTAAATCCACATTTGAAACCGCTTTCTGGCCAGCCGTCGAAGTTAACATTTAGATAAAAGCGTAAAATTGTAGCTTCAGTGAAAGAAAATCCCCGAATAACTGCATCCCAAATTGCTCAAGATATTAAAGTACTATTTAAAAAACAAATGTGTGCTTACACTGTGCGAAAAATAATAAAAAAGGGTGGGTATCATGAAAGTGTTGCGCGTAAGAAATCATTTATTTCACGTATCAATAGATAAAAATGGATTGCATATGCAAATGAGCACATTAATAAACTAATCCAGTTTTGGGAAAACATGATTTTCTCAGTCGAGATCAAATATTGTATTTTTGGAATAAAAAGACTCAAAATTGTATGTCCATCACTGAATAAAAAAATCTTGTTCCTACTGTGAAACTCTGCGGTGGTAGAGTAATGGTATAGGGGTGTATAACAAGTAAGGGCGTGGGACAAATGGAATTTTTCGAATCCACGATGGATAAATATGCTTACTTAAATATTTTAAAACGAAATATAAAGCTGAAAAATGAAGTCTAGGTCCCGATTATAATTTTTTGTATGACAATGATCCGAAGCACACGACAGAAGTTGTTAAGCTATAGATATTATATAATGTTCCAAAACAGTTGCATGCACCTCACCAATCTCTAGACCTAAACCCTATAGAACATATGTGGAATTTTCTCGAACGTAAATTCGCCAACATGGCATAATTGTAAAGGAAATGTTGAAGAAAGTTATAGAAGAAGAGTGGAATAAGATTAGTGCTAAAGAAACCACAAAAAGTGGACCATTTCATGCAAAAACGATTATAAGAGATTCTTAAAAAAAGAGGCTATCCAACCAGTTACTAATTCACTTGAAAAGTTTATTTTACTTTATATTATTTTCGATTTTCATTTTTTGTACGCAGACATTTTCTGCTCAATTTGTGTGAATTTTTTTGTAATTTAATTTTTAGTTTATTTATTATAAATTTAAAATGTTTTGAATTGTCATGTATAAATAATTAATAGTTTATAGAATTATTAAAAAATATGTTTGTTTTTAAATTTGCATTAATAAGGTTGTTTTATTGAGAAATATATCCGTATTGATAAGTGTATGCAGACATTTTCGAGTATATATATATATATATATATATATATATATATATATATATATATATATATATATATATAAGCGATTTTAAATGATCGCTTTTATTCTATGCATTATTACTAATAATATATTTACAGTCAAGCTATAAAAGTTTTGGGAAATTTGTTATAAAAGGTATTTATCATGGAATAACACAATTTTAAATCTTAATGACAAAAATAAACGGTTTTTGTTGAAAAACTACCATAAGTGAAATGGCATATTTTCACGCGAGTAATCATATAAACAAAATAATAGTCGTTATTAGGGCATAGAAAATCTTTGAATTATTCGTAAAATATCATTATATTTATTTAAAATTATTGTTTGAAATGTTATTTACAGTAAAGAAATTACTGAACTGTTTTTCTTCAAGAATTTTGCAAATGATATTTTACTGTCACCAGTCACCGATGACCTGAGATGATGCATAAGTTTTCGGAATCTAAGTTGGATAATTATTATCTATCGCATAGAGTAGGGGAAATAACATTTTGAAAACGATATTTTCAAGTCGATTAATCTCTATCGTGATAATATCGACTGATTATCAAGGACTTCCTCTTTAACGATCTAAAAATTTTCCTATGAAAATATTTGAAAACAAATATCTATACAGATATAACACAGACGATGGACAACTTAAAAAAATATTGATCAAGTTATAGTCAAAGTAACACACGAAATGTCAGACAAAATAATATTTAATATAATAAAAACAGTAGAAATTTATAGAAATGTCAACAGCAGTCAATTGACAGATAATTACATTGAAATAATATGCCAACAATTTTTATAAAGCCTCACAGACAGTAAATTTTAATATTCATAATAATTTTAATCTTTTAGAAAAAAGTTATTAAGAAAATAAATCCTTAAATTATTACTGCACTGACATAAACATTCAATTGTCATATGTATTTGACCGATATAAACAAAATGGCCGTGTTTTATTTTTAATTTTTAACGGTTAATTAATATTAAATAAATAATTATTAATCAAACTTAATAGATACGTATTTAATCAAAATAGTCTCTACCAACATGAGTACACTTCTCTCAACGTGGTATAAGTGCATTAAGGGGTTATACGCAGTTAGAAATTTCAAAAAATCGATTTTTTTGCATTTTCGGAATGCACATATATTTGAGTATATTCTCTGAAAATTTGAAGTAAATCCGATAAATATTTTCGGACATACACCTGAATTTGTAAAAAAAATTTAACTATGTGTAAACTACTTCCGAAACTTCAAACGCGTTTATCTCAAAACGGTGTTTTCATAGTCGGTGATCTCGATATCTCAGAAATGGCTGAACCGATCGGTCTCAAATTTTCACACAATCTTCTCAAATATATTCATCAGGTATTGAACGAAAGAATAAGGTTTACAAAAATTATTACTATTTTTTTAAACAATTTGGAGCGAAAATTTTAGTAAAAAACGAAAAATTTTTTTCAAGTAGACGCCATTTTGTCAAAAATGAAAATTTTTATTATTCCTTCGTTCAATACCTGCATTAATCTATCCTTTAAAAGAATTGACCATATTTTTTGATTTCAGATAATCCAAACCGCCGATATGGAGATCACCGCCAAGCGCCTTTTTTTGGAGGTCGTTCGGGACATCGTCTGCAGGAGCGGTGCACTTCAATATTTTTTTATGATCGACATGTTATTTTATTCTTGAAAGTAGGATCTATTCAAATAACCATAATTTGTAATTGCAAAATAAATACTGTTTCTAAAAAAATTCCTAAAAAAACGTCGTTTTTGCGCCTCGCAACTGCGTATAACCCCTTAATACCAATTTGATAAAAAATACGAGAACGAGGATCAAAACTCATTTACCACTTTTTAGAATGTCCTCTTCATTGAAAAGTTTCCCAGCTAAAAAACTATCGAGATGTTTAAAAAAGTGGTAGTCCGCCGGTGAAAGATTTGTGGGAGAATTTCGCAATTCAATTCTACCAATCTTTTTATGATCTGTTTTGCAATGTGTTCTGGCGTTGTCGTGGAACAATAGCACATCACCTCTTTTCACCAATGCCAGTTCCTGAATTCGCAATTTGTCATAAATTGTTTTTTGGTCATAATTTTTCCGCATTAGTTGTTTCACCTCGTCACAGAAATAAAAAATAGATCATGTCCTTGTAAACCACCATACAAACACCATAATCTTGCGCGGTTGAAAGCTTAATTTCGGCACGTGTTTCGGGACTTTTTTTGCATTTAGTCACTGTACAGAACGTCAACAGTTGTTGTAAAGGATCTATTTTTCGTCATAAGTCACAATGCGAGGTAATATACTTTCGTTTTTGTTCAAAAAATCCAAGAATAGACTTTCAAACGAGGCACCTTGTCTCTCTTATTAAGTCCGTGTGATACTTATTTATCGAGCTTCTTGATTTTTCCCCAAGGCATTTTGTTATCTGAAATGATTGAATAATGAACATTCAACTTTTCTGCAATTTCCTAAACAGTCAGTTACGGTTATGTCTGAACCATATTTTTCAAATATCGTCGTTGATTGTGGATGACGCATGTCTGAAAGGCAAGTTTTCGAGATTTGTATCATCAGAATGAAACTTTTCAAATTAACTCCTGGTGGTTTGATCACTCACAGAATTCTTATCAAAGATGTATTAATATCCCGCGTTGCCTAGACCGCACTATATTCCAGTTTGAACTTGTGCAAAAAAATATCTTATTTTCTCTCGTTTCCTTGTCATCGAAAAAACGATTCTCAACTACGTGGAACTCGTGACATAAATGTTATTTTCCTAAATTTACATGTGATATGTATACTTTTAGATTTCATATATACAGTGCATTCACATGGAAAAAATTGAACTATAAGGGCGAAGTTTAAATTAAAAAAAAATCCATTTCACTTTTAACGACCTTGTATGTGAAATGTCCAAATTTCATATACATTGCGATATCAATCACAAAGTGCTTTTAAAATGATAGAGTTTATTAAGATTGCCAAATGTTTTCAAATTGTTGAAGTTTAAATTACTGCTACTACTACTTTTCTACTCATTTTAAATAGAAACATATTGATAAATATGATAGAAACATATTAATAAAATTCAACAAATGTTTAATTTTTATAAAAATAGAACATTTTCTTTTATATTTCATTACGCGAAAACTGTACAAGATAAATTAACGTATTATGATTAAATAATATGATTTTATTCTCGTCTACAAAATCGTTCATTTTATGGAAAATAATCTAATGGAAAAAAAGTTTTCTAACTGTTTAAATAATGTATTAGTACTTAAAGATCATTGAAATGTGAAGCAAAAACAGTTTTATTTCCTGTAAATGCATTTCAAATTAAATAATCATTACATTTAATACCACAAAAGTGTGTTCTATCTATTTGTCACAGATCATACTCTTTCTAATGGAAGTAAAATGTATAAATTGTGTAGTGCACTTTTTTTCGTTACGAAAATATAATAGTTGCTCTATCTTTTTAAACGTGATTAGAATATATATATATATATATATATATATATATATATATATATATATATATATATATAATTTTGAAGTACAATAACTCACGATTGAAATAACACGCTTCTTGTAAAAGAAAAAGTCTGCACACACCACATTTATCATAAATTTATTTGCAATAAATTACAAAAATATAATTAATTTTTTCAATTATTTAATTACAATGGAATGTGATGTCTACATCAACAGCATCATAATGAATTTTAAAATGAAAATTTTAATGTAATAGCCAAAAAAACAGCTGCAACTCCCAGTAATTAGCAAGAAAAAGTGTGCGTACAGCTGCGTTTATCGTTTGATTATCCTTAAAATTTTTAATTACAGTATTACAATTGGCTAAACGATTGTTGAAAATGCAATGCAGATTGTTATTCTTAACTTTAGTTTTTGTTAAATAGGTGATACAAATGAACATAATTAAAAATAATCATGGAAAAGAAAATGTGTAATTTTAAAACGGATAAAATACGAGGGTAGTCCCATAAGTATCCGACCTGACCTAAAGATGGCGGTAGTTGTTTGAAAAATATCACTGTATTAGAAAGTACACAATCTATAAAGCATATGTTTCAAGTTTGAGGACGCCACGTTGTTTAGTATTTGTTTGGCAGCCATCAATAGTGAACGTTTTCAGTGAATTTGTGAAAATGGAGAAAACTAGTCATCGTTACGTGATACAATACTTTTATTCGAAAGGCCTCAGCCCAACCAATATAAAAGCTGAACTGGATTCTACTCTGGGTGAGTCTTCTTCTTCGTTTACAACAGTGAAATATTCGGTAGCAGAGTTTAAACGAGGCCGTACGAGCTGCCAAGACGAGCATCGCAGTGGTCGATCAAATGAGGTGACGACTCCAGAAATGGTGAAGAAAATCCACAAAGCGGTACTGGATGATCGTCGACTGAAAGTGCGCGAGCTAGCAGACGTAGGAGGCATTTCAAAAAGTGTGGTACATCGCATATTATCTGAAAATTTGGACATGAGAAAGCTGTGTGCAAGATGGGTGCCGCGTTTGCTCACACTCGAGCAAAAACAGTGCCGTGAAGATGTTTCAATTGAGTGTTTAGCGACGTTTCACAGCAACAAAGCAGAATTTTTGCGCCGTTTCATAACCATGGATGAAACATGGGTCCATCACTTCACACCCGAGACAAAAGAACAATCAAAACAATGGACTGAAAAGGGAGAACCGGCTCCAAAGAAGGCGAAGACCGTTTCATCTGCAGGTAAGGTCATGGCGTCGGTTTTTTGGGATGCGCGTGGGATAATTTTCATTGACTATCTTGAAAAAGGAAAAACTATCAACGGCGAGTATTATGCGAACTTATTGCAACGTTTGAGCGAAGAAATCAAGCAAAAACGGCCGCATTTGGCTAAGAAGAAAGTGTTGTTTCATCAAGACAATGCACCAGCTCACAAATCCGTTATTGCAATGGCCAAAATTAATGAATTGAAGTTTGAATTGCTACCTCATGCACCCTATTCGCCAGATTTAGCCTCCTCGGATTATTTTCTGTTCCTAAACTTGAAAAAATGGCTCAATGGTCAAAGATTTCCCAACGATGAAGAAGTGATGTCGGCAGTTAATGGGTATTTTGAGGAGCAAGACAGTTCTTATTATAAAAAGGGTATCGAACTTATTGAACATCGCTGGGAAAAGTGTATAGAGCTGAAAGGAGATTATGTTGAAAAATAAATATATATTTTTCCAAAATTTTTGTGTTTTCTTTGTTGGGTCGGGTACTTCTAGGACCACCCTCGTAAGTATACAGAGCGAAAAATATTTATAAAATTATGGGAAGAAGAAATAGCTACAGAAATATTACAACAATTTTAGGAAGACAGCATTCATCAATTTATAGAATGATAAACTTTTTTAAAACAACCGGTATCATAATATCAAAGCCCCATTGTGGCAGCCCTTCAAAGTTATCTGAAAGGGAAAAAGGTTATATCATAAATACAGTTAAGACTAATCCACGATTATCCACTTTTGTAATTGCTGAAAGTGTCAATGTACAATTTGATAAAAAAATTGTGATGATATGATAAGAAAAATTCTAAGAAAGGCTGGGTACCGTAGTCGGATAGCAAAAGAGGCCATTCATTTCAAGAATGAACAAAATTAGGCGCGTTGCTTTCACAAATAAACATGTAAATAAATCGGAGAACTTTTGGAAAATATAATATTTTCCGACGAGAGTAAATTTTATATATTTGGCGTAAAAAAAAAGAAAGACCATTTGGCGAAAACCTAATACAGCCTTAGATAAGAAAAATCTGTTTTTCTCCATGGTGGAGTGATGGTATGGATGTGTATGTCAAGTAGCGGTGTTGGTAATATCGAATTTATATAGTCCACAATGAATAAATTCGACTATCTCAATATTTTAAACCGAAATTTAAAAGAAAGTGTGGAAAAAATTGGATTAGGCCGTAATTTTTACTTCCAACAGGACAATGATCACAAACATACGACCGAAATTGTCAAACTTTGAGTGCTTTATAATGTTCCAAAACAGTTGCATACACCCTCGCAATCTCCTGACTTGAATCCCATTGAACATCTTTGAGATTTACTCGAGCGCAAAATTCGACATCACAATATAACATCGAAAGAAATGTTGAAGACTACAATCATCGAAAAATGGGCCAAAATTAGTTCTGAAAAATTTACGATGGGTGCAATCTATGAAAAAAAGATTGGAAAAAGTTTTAAAACGGGAAAGTTACCAAACATCCTAATAAAGATAACATTTTAAGCCTTTTTTTGGTTTTTAATTAGGTGTGCGTAGACTTTTTCTAACGTATTTTTTAAAATTTCGTTTGTTTTGCTGTTTTCTTTTCTTTCATTAATATTTAAAAAGTGTTTTGTTAATATTTTTTTTTAATTTTTAAAACTTTATAGAAAAAATAAAAAATAGTTGCCTTGTTATCAGTAACAGTAGTGTTTTTATATTTTAGTCGATATAAAGATAGAATAGATGTGCGCAGACTTTTTCTTGCTAGTGTATATATATATATATATATATATATATATATATATATATATATATATATATATATATATATATATATATATAAATAGAAATTTATTACTTTCGTATACTTTATTATAGATTTTATATTAATCTCTTGTATGCTGCTGTAGAAAATTTGACATGTGTTTAAATTTCACTCGAAACTTTCTTGTTTTATTTCTCTTATTAATTACAGAGCTATGAAAACAGAATTGCATATTTTTATATTTTCAAATCTATAATTAATAGTATTTCGCACAGAAGCTAATCGATTGGTCAGTAGGAAATTAAAATGACGAATAAAATCAATGCAATTATTTGCATACGTGACTGCAAAACGATGATACTAAATAAACAATTTCATATGTTCAAGTTTATTATTCTTTGGAGGCGGATATGCGTCTATTTAATGACGAACTTATAATTAACTGCCTGCACATAATTATATAGTTACACACAGTAACAGTGACCTTATTATATGACTCACACACATTCAATGAGTCTGGGTTTCTGAATAGTATGTATGTAGTTGTTTATATAAATAAGTCTATTGCTTTGTTAATTTAAAATAATTACTTATTAATTACATGTATACTAAAATTCTGATAAGTGTTTATAATACTGATACGTATTATATAAAATTTTCCATGCTTTCTTATATATATATATATATATATATATATATATATATATATATATATATATATATATATATATATAAAGAGAGAGAGAGAGAGAGAGAGAGAGAGAGTTTCAGAGTGATAGAATTTTAAATAGAATCCCTATCGAAAGTTCTATCAAACCTAAAAAAAAACTTTTATCATTAGATTTTTTAGGTTAGACAAAATTTTCGATGGGAATTCAATTTAAAGTTCTATCACGCTTAAAACACACACACACACACACATACATATATATATATATATATATATATATATATATAGAGAGAGAGAGAGAGAGAGAGAGAGAGAGAGAGAGAGTCATCCAAATATAACGTCTAGATTTATGTTTTATTAAAAAGAAACTATATACATGTTTCTCTATACACCACCCTATACACATATTTCTTTTTAATAAAACACAAATCTAGGCATCACATTTGAATGACTCTATATATTACAGTATATATAAACACAATGAAATGATTGTAATATTTAAAGGTGTGGCTGTTCAAAGAAAATTGATAAAATAGGAATGTATAAACTGCAAGATATTGACATTTCTTTATTGTAGTACATCATTGAGAAAATTTGTAATATGAAATTGCCTTTTTGATAAAAGGTTTAATTATTTCAATGAAATACGCTATTTTTATGAAAAAGGATTTGATCAATAAAATGAAAAACTTGAACAGATGTTTGTAATAAATAAAGAGTACGCCGAGAAAAATTAAAATTGATATGAAAACAAATCAAAATTAGAAATAAAAAATAAGAGTTAATCATTTCAAACTAAAATAAATAACATATATGATAAGGAGTATGACATTTTACTTAAAATAAGGCTATTGAATAAATATAAAGTGAATATTTATAAATTTACTGAAATATATGAAAAAGTATTCTTTTAAATTAGAAGACTTTGGAGTAAGATTTTTATTCGATAAAAAAAATAATAAAGTTCACAATATTTTTTTTATTTGTTCCAAAGGCTCTATTCAAATAATTATTAAAAGGTTTAAGCATCTGAGTTATTAACCCTTTGCACTCCAAGCAATTTGGCTATACTCTGGTAGTCAACTCCAAGATGATTTTTCTTAGATTTCTGAGTTACGGAATGGCCAATAACAAAAAACAACGGCCCACCAAGATCGCACCCTAATCAAGCTGTTTTTGAGAAATCGTTCCAAAATTATGGCAGATATAAGAAGAGAATTTGTGGATGGAGGTGAATCGGAAATAAGTACGTGAACTATTAGAATAAGGGTTCAGGAACTAGAAAACCCACCAAAAAGCCACTAATCACGAAAAAAATGCTTCAAAAACGACTTCAGTGGGCCAAAAATCATGAGAATTGGCCTACAATGGACTGGAGAAATGTAATCTTTTCAGATGAGTCCAAATTCAACATGTACAGATCCAACGGAAGGCTGTATGTCAGAAGAAGAAGGGGTGATCGTTTCAACGATCACTGCGTCATAAAAACTATTAAGAATGGGATCAGCCGAATGGTCTAGGGATGCTTTTCTTTGCACGGGGTTGGTCAACTGGATCTAATAGATGTACTGTAAATGAGAATCGATACAAAAAAAATTTGGAAGAAAATTTTGTGCCATCGATGGAAGAGCTCCTTTCACTGGGAGGAGAAGTTATCTTCCAACACGACTCTGCGTCATGCAATCGTGCTCAACTGGTAGGTATTGATGCTTACGTTTTCCTGTTTATTCCAACAACTGGACAAAATACTCATTTTTTAATTCAACGTCTCTTTTTTTAAGATAGAAAAATATCTTGACGAACTACGGGTTTCAAAACTATCATGGCACGGGAATAACCCCGATTTGAATCCCATAGAAAACCTTTGGAGGGTTATTAAGGTTAAAGTGACTGAAAAAGGACCAAAAACATAAAAAAAAAATTGGATTGCTTCAACCAAAAAATGTGATACGAAGAAATCACACAGGAAACTTGAAAAAAATTAGTCGGTTCTATACTGAACTATATTAAATGCGTTATTCAAGAAAGAGATCTAACAAAATATTAGTAATAAGTCTTTTTTATGTGAATGCATCTACATTTGTAACAGTTTCCTATCCCCATTACATGATTTCTTAGAGCTTTGCTTATTAAAAAAGACCTTAATAAAACAGAATTCCTTTGCTTCGCTCATTTTGAACAAAACTCGTCCAATAAAATGGATACTTCTATCTATTTTAGAAAGAGTATAAGCATACAAAAAACTTCTAGAAAGCACATTTCACCTATCTACTTACATGAAGGAAAAATATCGAAAAATGTGTTTAATTTACATGTCCGTATTTCAATGGGCGTGGCTAGATTTTTTAAAAAAAATAAAGTTCACAATAGCACATTAGTGTTACAAAGGCTTTATTATTATTATTATTTTTATAAATAACCGATTTTGCCGCCAAATTGTACATATTTAATCCAATCAAGGGATTAAAATACAATTAGAGTGACAAAACTCAATTACAGATTCTTTTATATTTTAGCTGAAAACAATGTTGATATTTAAAGCCTAAAACTATTCAGTTTTAAAGATACTGCATGTTATTTGTTTGAGACGTTGAATGCAGTTAAATATTTAACAATTTAATCATGCTGAAATAATCTATTACTTGAAGAAGACTGAGCTTCAGGGGATGAACTTTTATAAACCATTTTCTAAACAAAAACGTACAGTTAAGTCTACACAAAAAATAATTGGGACATTTAATGAAATTTCTAATATTAGTACTGAAAAAAACTATCAAGAAGAGATAACATGAATTGTGCGGAAATTTTTGAACATATCTGCCTCTCAACATACGACAACGAAAACCAGATTATATTACTATTTGCTTTGGAACTGTGACGAATTCATATTCACACAAATAAAATATCATTCCAATATCATAACACATTGTACAGTGTTCAATAGTCATTTATTGTTCACTTATTTATCTGCTGGTAAATAAATAAAGTAAACAATAAATAGTTCTTGAACATTTTTAAAATATCCTACAATATTTGTTGTTTTGGAACCGTGGCTAATTCACTTTAACACAAATGAATTTTAAATCCAACATCACAATGGTTTAAAGTGTTCAATAATCACTTATTGTTCACTTATTATTTATAATTATATCGGCTTATAATTATAAATAATAATAATAATTATAATTAAAATTCATTTGTGTTAAATATTGTACCGATGTTGGAGTGATGGTTCATTTGTATAAAACAAATTATACCAACAATTATCGACTATTGGAAAGTGGTGAAGCCATTGCCCTTTATATAAACAATTGTTATTACACAGTCAACATTCATAAATGAATAAACGTCTCACACGCCTTAGAAAACTAATTTTTTTTCATGGAAGAATTCGGTGATAAGAGCAGTTTGACGAGCAAATCTAATGGGCGTGAATAATATGAATGATGACTCGTGTGAATACCCCTATTAAACAGACTTGAACAGTTTATCATTCAATAATATTTTTTACGACGTATAATGAAGAAATAAGTTTTCCTAAAAGAATAAAACATTAAACTAAAACCAAGAACAGTTGCTAGGAATAAATCTCGCCACATATGAAGATGATTTATGTTTCTTCTAATTTGATTTAATTTTTCTTTTTGATTGTTATAGGTATACTATAATACTTTGTTGTTAATACATTAACATTTATCACTTAATTTTATTGTATGTGTTTATTATAAAAATTCAATTATCCGAAGAAGCAAAAACTTTCTTTTTAAAATATCACATCATATATATATATATATATATATATATATATATATATATATATATATATATATATATATATATATATATATATATATATATATATATATATTATTTTTATAAATAACCCCTTTTGCCACGAAATTACATACATATTTAATCCAATCAAGATTAAAATACAATTAGAGTGACAAAACTAATTACAGATATATTTATATTTTAGCTGAAAACATATGTTGATATTGAAAGCCTAAAACTATTCAGTTTTAAAGATACTGCATGTTATTTGTTTGAGACGTTGAATGCAGTTAAATATTTAACAATTTAATCATGCTAAAATAATCTATTGTTGAATAAGACTGAGTTTCATCTAGATGAACTTTATAAACCATTTTCTAAACAAAAACGTACAGAAGAAGTCTACAGCCATTTTTCAAAAATAATTGGGACATTTAATGAAATTTCTAATATTAGGGCTGAAAAAAACTAGGAAGAAGAGATAACATGAATTGTGCGGCTAAATTTTTAAAACATATCTGCCTCTTAACATACGACAACGAAAACCAGATTATATTACTATTTGCTTTGGAACTGTGACGAATTCATATTCACACAAATAAAATATCATTCCAATATCATAACACATTGTACAGTGTTCAATAATCATTTATTGTTCACTTATTTATCTGCTGGTAAATAAATAAAGTAAACAATAAATAGTTCTTGGACATTTTTAAAATATCCTACAATATTTGTTGTTTTGGAACCGTGGCTAATTCACTTTAATACAAATGAATTTTAAATCCAACATCACAATGGTTTAAAGTGTCGTATGTGATCCACTTTTTTCGTCGCCAGTCACCATCCGCTTCAAAAATGGGTCGAGTTCGTTCCGTTTCAGCAGCATATCGCAGACGTTGATTAATTATAAATCATGCGGCACCCAAACATCAAGCTTTTTGTATAAGCCTTCTGCAGATGGTTTAAAATCATTGGTGACTAACTGCCATCTCCTGGGCGATGTCACGAGATGTCACATCACCGGTCTAACTCGAAAATTATTTCCATGATTTGAATCGGTATAAGTCGTTAGACGAGGTGATCCGCCGGCTGGCTTATCCATGATGTCGTTATCATTCATTGTGGTAAACAGAACAGTTTATCATTCAATAATATTTTTTACTACGTATAATGAAGACAGAAGTTTTCCTAAAAGAATAAAACATTAAACTAAAACCAAGAATAGCTGCTAGGAATAAATCTCGCTACATATGAAGATGATTTATGTTTCTTCTAATTTGATTTAATTTTTCTTTTTGATTGTTATAGTTATACGATATTACTTTGTTGTTAATACATTAACATTTATCACTTAATTTTATTTATGTGTTTATGTAAAGAAAATTCAATTATGAAGTAAAAACTTTCCCGATAAAAGCTCACATAACATTTATATATATATATATATATATATATATATATATATATATATATATATTATACAATATAATTAATTTATCAAAAAATTCTATCGGGTAAAAGAAAATAATCAATTTTTATACTATTTATTAATATTTAATTAACAGTGTAATTTCCATTAATATAGGATCATCCAAATGTGACGACTAAATTTGTGTTTTACTAAAAAGAAACAAAAGAAATTATACATATCTTTCCCTATACACGTTTCTTTTTAATAAAACACAAATCTAGGCGTCACATTTGGATGACCCTATATTAACCTTCTCCTATCTTGATGGATGCTTTGAATTTTTCAGTTATAAAGCGAAAGCGCTAAAAGCTTATCCAGTGCGTATTTCACATTTACATTCTCATTATTTTTTCCATTTAAAAATTTTTGAACAAACAAAAATAAATGGTAGTTAGAAAGTGTTATATCTAGAAAGTACGCTGACTGGCTTAGAACCTCCCAACCAAGTTCTGCTATTTTTTCTGGATTGATAAAGAAACAGATAATCTTGCGTTGTGATGCTATAAGATCTCTTATTTCCTCCTGACAAGAGCTCCTCATTTTTTTAAGTTCATTGTTCAAATTATCCAAATGTGTGAGACGCGTACACTCTCCCAAAGAAGACACACGTGTTTCTCTCGTCTCTGTGAAACCCTCAAAACCACCTCCGCGTAAATACCATCGGTCAACAAAAAAAAATTGCTTTCAAACGCGAGTGCACAAGTGCATACACGTGAGTGCATCGACAGTCCCGCCTGACTGTCATCACCCTGTATCCGACCAAAAGGGTCCGGCTACCCCGCTGGCCCTCGACAAACAAATTTTTCAGAAATAATCGTTTCTTTTAGCTTTAGAAATTCATAATAAATTGGTATTCTTATATATCCTACTATATAGATAACATTTTTTTTTTATATTTAAACTCGGTTTAGATGTTGATGGAGTCGGTTGCCCAGCTTTGCAATATACTTTTTTTCTCATTACATTTTCATATGTAATCCTTTGTTCATCTCCAATTACAGGACGTTCCAAAAATAGTTCATTTTTATTGCGTAAAAGTAGAAACGAAAACACATACCTGCCTGTTCACAGCAATCAATTTATGTAGTTCCCATTTTGCATACATTACTGATATGGTTAAAATGGATCTTTTTCCAAAATATTGTGAAGAATATCATCATCGACCATAAACGGTTTTCAAGACTTAAATTTCTCGAGCCATTTTTGCATATCCTTTCAAATATTGCATTTGATCCAAAAACTTTCAACAAATTTCCATATGCTTTTGCAGCATTCTTTCCTTGATGATATTCGTGAAGTATAACAGTACCGTTAAATGAACGTAATGACAGACATCTTTCCTTCACTATTCCTCGGTAAATACTGATGATAAAACATTCGTTTCAATGTATATTGAAGGACGCAAATAATAAAATATAACGATAAAAACTATGAGTTATACACCTTTCATTAAAACACTTTTCTACGTGCTTAAAATATTTGTGCGCTAAATAGACAAAACTTTTCAGTAGACTTAATCTATATACATATATATATATATATATATATATATATATATATATATATATATATATATATATATATATATATATATATATATATATATATATATATATATATATATATATATATAATTATTTTTATTAAAAATCACAATTCGATTTCAAAAAAATACATTCGCCACTAATCGTTGAATCATGCATGTTATTTATATAAATATTGCGCCATAACTTGTTTAAAAATAATAAATTTATGAATCTTGACAAGAATGTCATATAAGGAAAGGTTCACTTTGTCGATACTTGTTGAAATGTTTAAATAAGGAACACGAGACAGATGAGTTGATAAGGCATTGATACTTTTTTATATTAATATAAATATATTTAAACGAGAATTAGAAGTCATTGCTAAAACTAAATTTAAATTAAACCATTCAAATGAAGCTCTGGCCATTTTAAATTAAAATATACATATGCATATAAAATGACCATACACTTTGAATAAAGATATTCTCAAAGTATTTGACCTATCGATTTATTTCTAAAAAAAAAAATTACCATTAAAGTAACAGTATACTTAAATACAAAACATAGACAAAACATCTATATAATGTTACAAACTAAGCCATGAAATGTATATACATACACATACATATAACATGTGTACATTTTGATTAAATATTAAATCAAAATATAAATTTATCTAGACAATTCTATACACATTTAATCCGTTTTCTATGCAATCTCTTTTTTTACATACATTTTCGTACTTATATTACTGTTTTGTAAAGCTATTTCATATTTACAATTGGAACATATGACGTCATGTTCGATACGCACTGTCAAACACCGTTAAATCATTTACTGAAACTGCATTTAAAAAAGGAAATAAACACATGTGTACACGCAAGAATATGAACGTGTAAGTATATGTGTATGTGTACATACACATATATACTTATTTATATATACATATATATATATATATATATATATACGAGGTCAGACAATTAAGTAATGCGACAAAATTCAAAAATCGAGTATATTTAAAAATTAAGGTATATCGCTGCGATCCCCTTCAAAGTAGTCCCCTCCCGCATCTATACACTTATTCCAGCGAGTTTTCCAGTTTTCGTAACAATTCTGGAACACTTCTTGTGGGACCTCTCCGAGTACCCTCGTCACAGATTCTTGGATATCTTCAACGGAGTCAAAATGTCGACCTTTGACGAATTTTTTCATATGGGGGAATAGGAAAAAGTCGCAGGGTGACATGTCCGGTGAATAGGGCGATTGTGGTAACGTTGCGATGCCTTTAGACGCCAAAAACTGAGAGACACTGAACGCACTGTGACAGGGAGCATTGTCGTGATGCAGAACCCAAGTCTTCGCGATCTCTGGACGCACTCTGAGCACCCTTTTTCGTAATTTTTCGAGCACATTGCGGTAGAATACTTGATTTACGGTTTGTCCAGGTGGTACGAACTCTTTGTGAACCACCCCTTTGCTGTCGAAGAAGCAAATCAACATGGTTTTCACTTTGGACTTGCTCATTCTCGCCTTCTTTGGCCTTGGTGCTCCAGGGGACAGCCACTGTTGGCTTTATCGTTTAGTTTCGGGGTCATATTGAAAGAACCAACTTTCATCACCAGTAATAACTCGATCGAGAAGAGTAGGATCACTTTCAACCTGCTCGAGACAATCTTGAGCGATGTTCATTCAATTTCTCTGTTCCATTTTCGTGACATGCACTACTCGCGCGTTGTTACAAAACACTAAACAGTTGGCGAAGAAATGATCGTATGAGGATGATCAAGATCTCAATCGAGAGAGTAGGGATCTGCTATTACGGTGGCGGAGTTACAGGTTCGCAGTGTTACCACAGGCCGAGAAAAAAAATCGGTCGCATTACTTAATTGTCTAACCTCGTATAAATATATATATATATATATATGTATGTATGTGTTTGACTGAAGGTGTATATATAAATATATATACACCTTCAATCCGAAAACTAATGGAACTTCTGAAATAAAACACATAAGAAGTTACTTATTCATCAATATTTATTTTGCCGCCTTCAAAGTATTCCTCATTGGAAGTAATATCTATATGTCAACGCTTCTTCCAGTCTTCAAACGCCCCCGCGAAGGCGCTTTGTGGTATAGCCTTCAGTTCACGTAGCGAATTTTCTTTTATGGCTTTAAACGACTCAAAACAATGTCCTCGGAACAGCAACTTGAGTTTTGGGAATAGGAAAAAGTCACACGAAGCCATAGCTTGCGAAACGATGTTGGTTGAGTTTTTGTCCAAAAACTCAAGAACAACGCAATGTTCTTGGCACCGTGCGAGAAGCGCCGCGTTTCATTGCTAACATTTCAGGCCAAAATGACATGGAATTGTGTTTTTGAGATTCCCACCTCAGCTGCTAACTCTCTGACGGACATACGACGATTTTTGAGTACCAATCCTTGACTTAGGCGACGTGTTCGTCGTCAGTTGATGTCGATGGGCGTACAAATTGTGGTTCATCATCGACGACTTCACAGCTCTCTTTTATAATGCCTTATGCCACTCAAAAACTTGTTCGCGATAGACAATCCTTAAGGTATGCCGTTCTTACATTTCCAACGTTTGCATGAAGTTTATTTGGTTCGCAACACAAAATTTAATGCAAATTCTTTGATCAATTGATTTTTACATCGTAAAAATCGACGTAAATAATAATCACCGTCTAACAAAAACCATTGTAAATTATTTACTAAGTGTAGCGTCTGAAATTTGGCAGATGTACTAACTTAAAAAAAATATAACATGACATTCCACAAGCGCGCGCTGTTTAAATGAGAAAGTTCCGTTAGTTTCTAGTCTAATATATATATATATATATATATATATATATATATATATATATATATATATATATATATATACTATATACACTATATATACTGAACTAAAATAATTGAAGGTAACATTAAACTTTTCGTACAATGCAATCATACTTAATTTCTTCACTTGTGTATAAAAACAAATCACTCGATGGAGGAAAGACAATTTCAAAGGAAATCTAAACATTCATTCATTTTCACCAGAATTTTACTTCATCTATGTAAATGATACTATAATTGTTGAACACACGTGAAACACGGTCATTATTTACTTTTGTAATTGACATTTATCGATACAAATTCAGTAAATAATGTGATTTAAATTATCTACAAGATAGGTCCGTATTTGGTGACAAATAATTAAAATGAACTAGTATTCAGATTTCTTAACAATTCCAAAAGAATTAAAGTAATTTTGTTCATTGATTCATCACAGGCAAAATCTAGGTTCACTTTTTATACACTAATTACGAAAGAGCAATCAAAATAGGGGAAACATTAAAGATTTTTTCTACCAATAAAGAAAGTCAAGTCTGTAAAGTCTGCTGGTAAGATCAACTATTTTCTGAGATTCTAAAGAGATCCTTCTATTAGACTATTTTTCAATTAGCTCAACAAATTTTTACAGAAAAGCTGGTCCAATCGATGTCTAAAAGGTTGGAGGCAGTGTTAAAAGCAAAGGCCTAACCAAGTACTAATTTTTTTATAAACCTATTGTTACATTTAGTTTTTGTAAGCAAACGATCACTTTTGTGACGTTGATAATTATATTTCTGTTAATTTTGTTGTTACTATTTCAACAATATGTTTTATTTTCGTACTAAAATTATTCTCAAGCTAAGTAGTATTCAATAAAGTTATAATTTTGTTTTCTTTCATATAAAAACGTTAAAATATGGGGATGTACGATGACTTTTGTGACTGACTGTGTATATAGATTTTTTTTATACATGAACAAAATTAACCAAACGAAACACGCTTTGATTATAAACAACAAATAAACATAAATTTGCAACTTTATACGTGATATTAACACATTTAAGTCGAACAATGACACGGTTTAATAATTTCAAAATACACAAATCATAAGTTTCCAATTTGACTTTTCAAAATTAGATTTATTTGCAATTAACAAATGTTTTTTTATTAGTATCTACTTTAAAAATATGTCAAATTCTTACAGGCGATGAACCGATTAGGTCATAAGTGATCTTATATTCATAGAATGTTTTGTAACAATGAATCATTTGACATACAAGCAATGACTTAACAAATAACACTCGTGTTTTAAATATGACTTTTAGAAACTTTCCGAATAAAATAAAGTACATTCTTTTTTTACAATGAAAAATATTGGCTAGTATGTTATATTTTAAAAAAAATATCGGTACCTATTTTAATATACGAATCCTCTATAGTTTTACAACTTAAGTTGTATACTTTTCGTTCAAGAGTATTAGTTGTTTTTTCAAAAATCAATATTCTTTATTAGAATATAATACCGACAGTAGAATTATAGTCGAAATGTTAATAAAATTACAGACTACTGATCGGTAGTATTTTTCAACATAACTGTACCAATCATCCCAATCCCACAAGATTTTATGTTCAACAATAACTTATTGTAAGCTTGATTCAGTGACACGCATTTAGATAGATTTATCATTATCAACAAAACGTTATATTACAAAAAAAAATATAAAAATATTTTTATAAAATACTGCGATTTTTGAATGTGTGATTCATTTATAATGAAGTTAATTTTCCACAATATTAAAAATTATTATATTTTTAATACATATTTTTAAACCAACACTACTGGAAAAATCTTTAAACATGTTTTAAAAAAAAGATCCGAATATATGTGAAATATAAAACTAATGTCATGTGATATGATTCATTGTAATTTGAATGTTTGTTATATCAAAAATATCTATTTTTTAATAAATAAACAAATAACATTAAAAAGAATAAAACTAAAAACATTGACGATGGAAATTAAGACCAAAATCAAAACACGGAAATAACTGTCATGTTAAAAAAATAAATAACGAAAGAAGATTATTTTAGTGACAGTATTGAAGATTTCTTTATAAAAATGTAAATTCAACAATTTATTACAAGTAAGCTCAATAATCATTAATGTCCACTTATTATGAATTATTATAATTTTGAATATCAATAAATGTTCAAATTATTATACTTGGAGTTGTACCATATGAAAATCGATTTGAGATAAGTCGATTTTTTATAAACTATATACTCATACACAGTTTTAAACTATAATACTTTATTAATCAAATTATGATTTATTTTTTCTGTTGTACTATTCTCTCGGGATTCTAAAACACATATACCTTTCTTAACACTAGATTTACGGAGCGAGTCAATTTGGCTCATTTGAGATTTTATTGTTATATATACAGAAAACTTAAATATTATTTTTTAAAAACATATGTTGGTTTTTAATTACGTAATGACATATATACAAATATTAATTCATTCCCTCTGCCCATCCCTTAGTTTCGTACTTTCGAATGTGGTGTACCTATTTTTACAGTTATGAGTCAAATTGACTCAATAAATGATTTTATAGTTACACATGAAATTTATGTCTTGCATAAAGAAATTTCGTATAACAATCCTAAAAACAACTGATACATAAGGTTTCGTGTTCAATCAATTCAAATGAAGGATTGAAAACAGACAAATTTGATTTAATTTCAAAAATGTGGAACAAATTTATTGAGAATAGCCAGACTTGTTATAAACCTGACGCAAACATAACAGTCGATGAGCAATTGTTCCCAACTAAAGCTAGGTGCCGATTTACTCATTGCATGCCAAATAAACCAGACAAATTTGGCATCAAATTTTGGTTAGCATCCGATGTTAGAAGTAAGTATCTTATAAATGGTTTTCCAAACTTGGGCAAGGATGAAACTCGAGAATCGAATATTCCCTTGAGCGAATTTGTTGTGTCTAAGCTTGCAGAGCCATATTTAGATTGTGGACGAAGTATCACCATAGACATTTTTTATAAGCCTTTCACTTGCAAAAAAAATATTGGTTGGCACTATACGTACAAACCGAAAAGAATTACCTAAAATTGCCAAAGCTAAGAAAGATAAAATGGCACGGTATTCTACAAAACTTTATAAATCGGAGAATTATTCTGTGATTATTTATAAAAGAAAGCCCAATAAAAAAGTTCTACTACTAAACTCAAACCATAAAAATGTAAAAATTGAAAAAAATAAAAAACGTGTGCCGGAAACAATAACATTTTATAATAGTACCAAGTATTATGTGAATGTACTTGAACCAATAGCTCAAAAATATAGTGTTAAAGCAGACTCTCGCAGATAGCCTCTTCAATTTTTCTACAATATCTTAGTTTAGCAGCTATCAATACTTGGACCTTATATAAAGAAACCACCCAAGTAAATATTTCAAGAAAGGACTTTATTTTCCAATTGGCTGAAGAACTAAGAAGTGACTACAGAGATGAAATCAATAACACTTCCATTCCATTATCGAAAATGCAAAATATTGAAGTACGGAAGAATTGTCAAGTTCAAGAAATAGATGTAAGAACCTTTGTGCTAAATGCAATAAAAATGTCTGCGGAAAATGTTATTTCAAAAACAGAGTTTATATGTAAAAAATGTTTTCAATAAAGTTTTTTCATAATAAATGAATCATTTAAATTAAAATTGTTTTTTTTCAAAAAACTTCAATTTTGATGTATGAGTCAAATTGACTCACTTTAGTAAAAATAGGTGTATAATCAACAGCCTTAAATCTAGTGTTAAACAAGTTCTGATTTTTGATGAAATTCATTCTTCAAAAATTTGAAAGATGTTGACTCGACTTAAAAAGTATTTATTGCGCAATAATGAATCCAAAATTGTAAAAAGTAGAAATCCCTTAACAAAATGTGCGAAGAGTAAGGTGGATGTAGACATTTTTACAAAAGTTATTGTATCGTTATTTGCGAAATACAAGATCTAACTTTGAAAACAACAAATATGAAATTGTTTCGTTTATATTACGAAAAAAATGAACGATTCTTCGACAGAAAATTATACAATTACCATAAACTTTTATGTATAACAGTATAGCACTTCATAATTTAGTATTTCTTTCTATATAACCATTGTCTAAATATTTTCCGATTACTATAAAGAATCCATTTTTCATGACAGTGTCAATTCGTTTAAAGAATTTGTCATTCTTATTTTCGAGCTACAATAAAGAGCAAATTTCAAAATAATGATTTTTTAATTTCATTTAGATCATGTAACACTTATTTACTCACTTTTTATATATTTCCAATAATCTTGAGTCACCTATTTATAGTCATTAAAAAACACATACAAGTTCATGACAATGTAAGTCACTGTTTTATAAGAATCAGCATCAACAGTAGCTCTTAATTATAATCAATGACAGTATTTAATCTTCCGTAAGATTAATTTTAAAGATTTTCATCACCTGGACGATTTGTTCATTTCAATGTTGTTGATCGTTGTGTTTATTACTTATTCATTCCCATAAATAATAGTTCATGTTGTAGATTGCTTTAGACGCATTCTTATCTAATTCGTATTCACATCGTAAACATCATAATGAAAATATCGATCAAAGATAAATAAAGACACAGTCAATTAAAACTCAACTTTGATAACAAGCATTCCAGACAAAAACGATCAAAGTTTAATTCACAGCAAACAAAAGAACAAACAATTTAACACAATGGTGACATTATTAAAACTGGACAAAGACGTTTTATATGGTACAATCCAATATATATATATATATATATATATATATATATATATATATATATATATATATATATATATATATATATATATATATACATAACATATTTCAACAATTACATGAGTTAGAATTTATAAAAAATTGTATAAAACGAGTGTGAACTTTTTCACAGATATAAATAATAACATTCATTTAATGTAAACAATTTTAATACTAAAAAAAGGTAATAGATAGATAGATACCCATACATATTATATACATATTATCCAAAACTTCACTTTAGAAAGAACTGACATAGTTACATAAAATCTAACATAAACAAGTAACTACTCACAACAATGCAATCGATTGTATCTCAGTATTATATTTACTCGATTCTATTTTCATAGTTTTCTATGTTTATTATATTTTATGAACATCCATTATACGAATACTGACATTATTAAATAAAAATTAGGCTATGTTCTCCTATTTATATTAATACTTTGATACAATGTTTTTAATTCTTTTTAAGAAAATATTTGACAGTACGAAGAATATTATTTTTAAATTTTATTCAAATCTAAATTGTTAATAATTTGGAAAAAATATTAAAAAAACAATTAGCAACCGAAGATTCAAATTCAGGTATATGTTAATCTGGGTATAAAATTAAACAAAGATATTAAAATTACATACATATTTTAAAAATAAATAAATAAACTGTATTCATCAAAATACAAAACACAACTTAATGTCACAATAATTACTATACTTTATTTTGTTTTTCCGGTGTTTTCAGTAAAATAACTAATTTCTTTGAATAATACTTATTACATATTTTGAATAGACAAGGTTATTTTTAAATACAAAATGTATTTCTTAAAAATTTTCTACCATACATTTCTATTATTTCAACCACTTTCATTATAATATTATTTTGATTATAATGACTTTACAAACAACAAATTATATATAGAAATCTACAAATGAATACACATATACATTTATATTAAACTCAAGTAGCCTTAGACAATCTTACAAGTGTAATAAACTCGGTTAATATATATATATATATATATATATATATATATATATATATATATATATCTATATCTATATATATATATATATATATATCTGTGTGTGTATAACGTTATAATGTTGAACGTGCGTGCAACACACATATGTAGGTTAACCACAAATTAACTATCGTTTTTATGAATATAGCTTGAAGGTAGCATGATCTGATGAGATTTCACGAAGAAACTGTTTCTTAATTATGGGCATATATATATATATATATATATATATATATATATATATATATATATATATATATATATATATAGGGTCATCCAAATGTAATGCCTAGATTTGTATTTTATTAAAAAGAAACATGTGTATAGGGTGGTGTATAAGGAAACATATGTAGTTTCTTTTGTTTTGTTTTAATAAAACATAAATCTAGACGTCACATTTGGATGACCCATTATTATATATCTACCTAGTATAAATTTCAATAGTTATATGTGAATGAACACGCAGCGATATATAAAAAATAGGTACCACAACAAAATAAACAAAAATATGTTTTTATATTTTAGTTATTGTTGGTATATTTGGGAACTATTAATTTACTTTTAACAATAATTATTGTTAAAAGTAAATACATCACATCTAAATATATTAGAAAGTGTATATATATATATATATATATATATATATATATATATATATATATATATATACATATAATCAATTAATTTGTAAATTTCAACAATTAAAAAAAAAACAAAAATAAGAAGCACATAATAAATATGTTCATTCAATGTTATAGTATACATAGTGTGTGTGTGTGTGTGTATGTGTGTGTATGTGTGTATGTATGTATGTATATATATATATATATATATATATATATATATATATATATATATATATATTTATTGGGTTGACACAAAAGTCATTGCGTTTTTTATTATGATTTTCAAAGCAATTTTATTAATATAAATAACAAACATTAATAACAAACAATTATAAATAACAAACAATTATATATTGACCGTTTTTTTCGATGACCTTTTGCCATCTTTCAGTCGACTTCATAATTCCGCTTTCATAGAAAGTTTGGTTTTTAGAGGAAAAAAACTGAACCAACTCATTTTTGACAGCCTCATTGGAATCGAATGTTTTTCCATTCAAATAGTTTTGAAGTGAACAGAATAAATATTAATCCGATGGTGCAAGGTCAGGGCTATACGGTGGATGAGGCATCACTTCCCAGCCTAACGCCAATAATTTTTGGCGAGTGATCAAAGATGTGTGTGGTCTGGCGTTGTCGTGATGGAAGATGACGCCTTTACAATTTGCCAGTTCTGGCCGCTTTTCCCTAATTTCTTTGTCCAATTCCATTAGCTGGCGACAGTATACATCCGAATTGATGGTTTGGTTCCTTGGTAGCAGATCAAAATAAACAATACCTTTGAAATCCCACCAAACACTCAGCAAAACCTTCTTTTGATGAATATCGGCTTTTGATGTCGATTGCGCAGGCTCATCTCGCTTGCTCCATGATCTTTTTCGCACTACGTTATCGTAAACAACCCATTTTTCATCGCCCGTTATGATTCGCTTTAAAAATGGATCGGTAACGTTACGTTTCAGCAATGAATCGCAGATGGAAATTCGTTTGGCGAGATGAATTTCTTTCAATTTGTGGGGAACCCAAATATCGAACTTATCAATATAACCAAGTTGTTTTAAATGTCTTTCAACGCTTGTATGTGACATGTGAAGCTTCTCTGCGATCTCTCGTGTCGTACTACGCCGGTTATTTTCGACAATTGCCTTTATTTTGTCGTCGTCAACTTCAGATGGGTGTCCAGACCGTGGTGCATCTTTGAGATTAAAATCTCCGGAACGAAAACGAGCAAACCAATTCTGACATTGGCGTTCTTTTAGTGAGTCTTCACCATAAACCGCACATATTTTTTTCTGAGCTTGCACTGCGTTTTTACCTTTCCGGAAGTAATAAAGTAAAATATGGCGAAAATGACCGTCTGGAATATCCATTTCAAATCAACGTAAAACACTAAATAAACAACAAAACTTAAAACTTTTTTTACTGAATAATCTATGAAATATCAGATGTCAAATACCATATACGGTCTGAAGTTTGCAATGGATAAGAACTACTTAGAATGACTACAACCATCTAGCGGGAAAAAAACGCAATGACTTTTGTGCCAACCCAATATATATATATATATATATATATATATATATATATATATATATATATATATATATATATATATATATATATACACACACGAGTATAAGTAGTTTTTAACGATATAAAGAATTAACCGTTACATACAACGTTAGTTATGATTTGAAAAATACTAACAACAAATACTTTATTGTATATCCCTTATTTTTAACAATATTCTTATGTCAGTGTATCATAGATTCTACTAGGTTACGGCATTTATTAGTAGGTGATCCATGCAGAACGAACAGCTTCTCACAACTCTTTTTTTGTGTTGTATTGCTTATGATCTTAAACATTAACTCAACAGTTTTCTAAAAGATTTAAATTCAATAATTGTATCGATCACTCCATTAAGAAAATTATGTTATTTTGAAATCATTTCGTTGGAGCTCGAGACTTGTAGTCGATGTCTTTATCATGTTGAGACATCTATCAAAGTGACATATTATCTTTTACATAAAGTAAATTTGTTGCATATAATAAAATATATCCGAATAAACAATTTATGTCTTAGTATTTCTAATACAGGGAGTTCAGTTTAATGTACGTCACAAAAAATATCTTCAGATCTTGATACACTCTCTTTCATGTTTAACCTTCATCGGTTTGAATCATTCCCACAAACACCTTCTACGAAAATAGAGGTCATTTATAATTCCAACCATTTTTTATTCATCTCCTGTATATACTCCAATTGATAAATTAACTTTTTGATCTTCTATCAACAATTCCAATTTCTAATAATCTTCAACGAAGTATAAAATAGATAATTTATTATTATATGTATGCTCTTATTTGTGTTAAAATGGTAAACTGATTATCTATAATGAATTAATTACATTTTTGCTCATAAAATAATCAAAGCGCAATCGTGTTTTACATTTAAGCATATATTTTCCTTATATGAAGCTGTAAATGGTTGTCACCACATGATTTACTTTTCATCAAAAATATAAATTTTGGTCATAATAAAAAAATACGCCATTCCACAATTTTGGGTAAGCATTTCAAATGGTATTTTAAAACTAATATATTTCATTTTTAGTACATTTATTCATATATGGCTACTTGCATGTGACTCGATCATTGAAAATCTCATGTTTTTTTTTTAAATTCTTACCACAATTTCTAAATTCTTTCAAAGATTTGTTTACAGATTAAAAATATTATTCCAAACATTTTTGTATAGATTTTTGTCATTGCATTAGAGTGTTTTTATCTTTTTAAAGCGAAATTCGTAATCTTTTAGATCTGATTTTTTTCGATAAAACTTTCGTAAGCATTTCATTAAAGAATTTGAATACAATTCAGAAAAAACAAACTAAACAGCAATGAATGAATGAACAACTAAACAAAAACAATTAAAAACATAGGCAGCGAGATGATATACATATATGGACAGAACAACTAGAATTTAAAAATATTCCAAAAATATAAAAAATAACACAACTGTAAAAAGAAAAATTAAATAAGAACAATATAGGTACATTTTTAACAATATGTCAACAAAAATTATTTTTGAAGTGTTCATCGCCTAAATCATAATAAATATGAAAGCCTATAACATATATAACGTCAATATTTTATATATATATATATATATATATATATACACAGTAATACCTCGCATAGAGTCCGGCTTCGATTAGTACGGTTTCACTATAGTCCGGTTTAAAATTTTCGAAAAAAAAATTTTTACTTCAAAAAAATCTCAAAAAATTAATATATAAAATTATTTTTATACGCAAATTTTCAAGTTTTCCCCTTATTATGAAAACAATAAAAAAGAAAATCGAAATCGTATATGCATATTATGCGCAATGCATGCACAGTTTGAGTTTTGTGGTCTTTTTTCTTTTTCTATTAGTTTTCGATTCGCAACTCTAGAACAAAGCCGATTTTTTGATAATTAAATTTCAATAACCCATTTGAAAATGAATTTAAAATGTATTTAAAATGAATGTATAGACCCTTGATGTTGTTTTGTTGATACATACAAACATTTGAATATATTACCCTCGTTTTATTTATTGAAAAACAGGAAAAAAATTTGTTTGGAACCAATTAACATCTTTTGTATTCAGTTAATGTTTCGATTAGTCCGGTTTCAAATAGTCCGGCTAATCGGTGGAACCGATTAGCTGGACTATGTGAGTTATTCCTGTAATAAATAAATATATATATATATATATATATATATATATATATATATATATATATATATATATATATATATATATATATATATATATATTACAGTACAGTGATGTAAACAAAATAGGTGTAAGTCTTTGTAATAGAAAGAAATCAATCATAGTTGGGAATGCAATTAATATTCTCAAACTGTTTTGCTTCGCAGTTGTTTGTCGTGCAATAAATGTCAATTTCGTGGTGTCACCGTTTTATTAAAAAATGAAGATGGCTTGAATTTTTTTAATTTTTTCTTGGAAATTTTAAAGTGTGAACAAATAGGTGTGATCTTAAACTTCTTGAATTTAAAAAAAAATAAAATATTTATTCTTAATGAAAATAATATCGTAAAAATGTATACATTTTAAAAAAAATTCAAACGTTCAAAAAACAAACTTTTCTATATAAATTTAACTAAATTAACAATATTTTTACTCA
>CP092089.1:13067625-13125125 GCA_029203775.1 Neoneuromus ignobilis | reverse complement strand
TTATAAAACTATTTATTTTATGTAAAATAAAATAGTAATTATATATATTTTTATTCAAATTTCAACACCATTAATTTTCACTACATTTTGATAGTTGTGCTATTATTAACAGAGCAAATCAATAATTAAACTTTAATGTACGCTTTACTTTCATAAAAATGATACCGGAATACTTATAATAACAAATTATTTTTTATGTTATTACAATGACTAAAAGTTTCATTATTTTACTGTATAACCGAATTATCTTTGAATAAAATTATAGCAGTTTAAAATTATTTTTTACCTACTTTTTTGAAATTAAATAAAAATATCATTAAAAAAATAATAAACTACTTGTAATAATAATTTCTAAACTTTATTAATTTCTTCGTATAAACTCACTTTCTACACATATTTTTTTTTATATACTAAAATATTAACATTATATAAATTCCACCACATTTATTTCATTAAAGTTATATGTAGAGGTGTTTGTTCCAAATAATTTTGGAAAATATATTTCGTAATTTTAATATATTTTGTAATGTTTAAACATTGAACTCAAATTGGGAAAAAAATTACACTTCAAGACAATATATTATTTCGAAAAAAATATTTGTAAATTTATGTATTTTCAAAATATATTGAAAATTTACCTTCAAAAATTACACATATTGAGCGTTCGGAAAATAATTTCATTTTTTCCCATGAGTGTCGTTAGTTGTATTTTTAACCAACCAACTTCATTCTAAACCTTATTGTCATTTTATATTTTGACAGTTAATATTTCAAGGTTTATTTTTTTTAAAAAAAAAACATTTTGATTCTGTGCATTTGGGGGGGGGGGTGTCGCATAAAAAATGAAAAATATAAAAGGACATTTTCGGAACATTTTGCTTTTTTATTACCGAAAAGATAGGAATGCTGTTCAAGCAAGAAAAAAGATATGTGAATTGTATGGAGAAGATGTGTTAACAGAAAGCTAGTACCAAAACTAGTTTGCAAAATTTCGTTCTAACAATTTCGATATCAAAGATGCACCACGTTCGGAAGGCCAGTTGAAACTGATGAAGACAAAATAAAAAGGCTTTGGTTGAAACAAACCGTCAAATAAAAACACGGAAATTGCTACGAGATTGAATTTATCGAATTCAACCATTCATGACCATATGAAACGACTTGGTTTCGTTTCAAAGCTCGATATTTGGGTTCCACATGTTCTCAGAGAAAGAGATTTGCTCCGTCGCATTGACATCTGTGATTTGTGAAGAAAATGATCCATTTCTGAAGCGAATCATAACTGGGCATGAAAAATGGATTATTTACAACAATGTTAAACGCAAGCGATCATGGAGCAGAAGATATGAGCCGGCTCAAAGCACTTCGAAAGCCGATATTCATCAAAAAAAGTGATGCTCTCTGTTTGGTGTAATTTCAATGGAATTACTTTTTTTTGAGCTTTTGCCAGGCAATTCCACAATGAATTAGGAAATCTACTGCCACTAATTGGACAAATTGAGTGATTCCGTCAAACAGAAGAGACCAGAATTGATTAACAGAAAAGGCGTAGTGTTTCACCATGATAACGCCAGACTTCATACAAGTTTGATGACTCGCCAGAAGCTGTTACAACTTGGATGGGATATGCTACCACATCCACCATATTCGCCAGATGTCACCCTCCGATTATTACTTGTATCAGTCTTTACAGAACTCTTTAGACGGCAAAGCATTTAGTTTAAATGAGGATGTCAAAAATCACTTGGTTCAGTTTTTTGCAAGCAAACATCAGAAGTTTTACGAGCGTGGAATCATGCTATTACCAAAAAGATGGCAAAATATATTAGACAAAAATGATCAATATATAAACAAATAAAATATTTATATACTATAAAAAAATTGTCGTTCATTTTCATTGAAAAAAAAAACGAAATTACTTTCCGAACGCGACCCTCTATTTAAAAAAATAATTATATATATATATATATATATATATATATATATATATATATATATATATATATATATATATATATATATATATATATATATATATATATTAAACCAGGTTCATAAACAGGTAAAATATTCTTAAACTTTTAAAATTTGTGTCACTTTTCATTTATTTTTCAAATTTACAGAAATATCCATGAATAAAATTATTAATAATCTATTTATTGAAGCCTGATAATTTATTGCTTTCAAGATTAAAATATCCAACTTTTTTATTCATGAATATATTTCGTATGTTTTTAACGTTAAAATCATTATTAAATTATTTTATTTTTGTTTATTTGTAATTTAAGTTTTTTATTAATATTACATTTTTTTACATAGTTGGAATTCTATTGTTCGTCCAGTATTTATTAGTACATAAAAATCACTTATTTTATTTTTAATTTAAATACATAAATCACTACTACATACATATACACATATATAAATATATATATATATATATATATATATATATATATATATATATATATATATATATATATAAGAATGGTAAAAAGTAAGAAAAACTAAATATAATAATTTCATTTGATAATGTTATTTAATGTCTATCTATATGATAATATATATATATATGATATATATATTAGGTAAATAGTAGGAATATAAATACTAAATTTGAATAAATATTAATTAAATTATAATAATAATATGAATTTACCATACTTAAATCAAATGTTTCTCTTACCATCATATCAATAAAGATATATATGAAAGAATAATATATATATATATATATATATATATATATATATATATATATATATATATTATCAAAATATATATAATTTAAATTATAAATTTAATAATGACATAACTATTTGCAGAATTTGAATAAATCTTATATATATAATATTAAAAAACTATTAATAAATTGCATATTTTTAATAAATTACAAATATTTACAATTATCAAAAACAAATAACTTTTCTTCAATATTGTTTTTCTTCATTTTTATCTCGAATAAAAAAATAAACTCCTACAAAAATTGTTTATGTACTATTTTTAAAAACTAATGATTTAAATGGTTTAATATTCAAGATAAAAGTTTCTCTCGGTACTTTTTCATTTCAATAAAGATAATATTGAAAGAATAATATCCTTCTAATAATTACAATATATGATTAAATTAAAAAAATATGAAAAATATCGATTAAAATATTTTAATTAAAATCAAAATTTTCTATTTCAATTTATTTATTCCCTAATTTTACAATTATTTAATTTAAATTAATACATAACAATGAGAAAGTCTACTTAAAATTGTTTTAATTTAATTTTGACATAACTATTTGCAGAATTGTAAAATTAAAATCGTGCCATTTTATTTATAAAACGATATTAAAAAATACGTTCAATATTAATAATAGTGCATATTTTTATCAAATACAAATATTTATATTTCTTATTGTACATATATTAAATAATATTGTATACAATACTTGTTTAAATTAAAAAATCTAATCAGTTTAAAAAATAAGTTATTTAAATGTTTTAAATAAAAAATTATATTGATTTTTTGATTGTAATAACAATTATGTTAAAAAAATAATTTCCTTAAATAATTATAGTATAAAGATTAAATTTTAAAAATATATGAAAAACTACACATTCAGTAATATTTATAATTGAAACAGTTTGTTCTGTTCCAATTAATTCATCCTTCGATTTTACAATTATTTAATTTAAAATAATACAAAGTAATAAAAAGGTCTATTTGAAAAAAAAACTATAATTTATTTTTTAAATAATTATATTTTTATCTTGCTATATTAGAACTGTGTGATTTTATTGAAAACGATATCGAAATAAATACATTTCTAATAAATAATGTATAATTTGTATTAATTTCTAATTAATACAAATTACTTATATTTCTTATCGCATATGCACTAAATAATACTGAATCTTAAATTAAGTTAAAAAAATCCAATTCACTTAAAAAAAATGTCAGTAAAACAAAATAATATAAATATATACTCTTAATGAACACTAAATCAGGGCGGTAACTTCTCATTAAATATAAACTTAACATATTATTTATATTTTTAATAAATTTACCTTCATGTATGTATTCCTATATTTATACACATATCAGAAACGAATGTAAAACACAAATCAACAAAAATTCCGTTACATTAAAATACAACCACTCCTTACAACAGCTGACAGACAACTATCTAAAATTGTTGCAGTGTTACTGAACTAACATTTAAGATGTTAATGACTACGAACGTGGCTGTGTGTGTAGGTACACATATAGGTGACACAGATATACATCTGGTATATGGGTAACAAACAATTCACATTATAAAACTAAGTTTAGATGAATAATAGATAATGAATGCATTCATATGTGTTTGTTTTCCTTTTTTTAAGTAAGGGTTATTTAACTATTTAAATCTATTTTAAACTGCTCTTGTTGTATTCTATTGATATGTTACTGGAATCTTCAAAAACAAGAAGACAAAGAAACAACAAAAAAATATATACATAAATGAAAAATCAAATAAAACCAGTTAAAAACATTTTTCGGTGAATCACAAAAAAAGAATTCTCAATGAAAAATAAAATTAACAGTGATCTATGGAGTTAAGAAATAAATACATACAATATATGTATTTATTATTATGAGAAATATATCGTTCATTGAAAGAGTTATTAGGAAAATAAAAATTGATTAATATTCATTAGCTCGTACACACTTATGTTTCTACTTACCTGGGTGAAATAGGTCTTGAATTTAAAACAATCCAGCTATTTTAAACTACACAGACACACAGTGAACATTTATTAGAAATATTAAAAAGAGATGGGCAATAAATGAAACAGGTACAAGACTAAAATACTTATAACAGTTAACGATATAAAAGTAATCACTAACTTATATAAAACTATGTAAATATATATATTACATAAAAACAAGATTACAAATAAAAAGTATATATGTATGTATATAAAGAGACAAATAAAAAAACACTAGTTTAAGGAATTGCAGAAATTTCTTTGTTTGTATATACTGCATGTGCAAACTTTTCTATGGGCTATTTTTGCTGAAAAGGGGTTTTCAAGATAGCTATTAAGTTTGCTACAGTGATTACATGATTTTTAAATGGAATTAATTTTGCGAAAAATCTATTATTTAATTTCAATTTTCGACTATTGTTTTTCTATGATTTGTAAATCGTTATAATTTTAAATATTATTGTTTTGAACATACGTAGTAATGTAACAATTTTAGTTAGGAATGCAAGTGGACGCGCATAAATAATTTATTTTTTGTTAGAACTTTGTTAAGTCATCTTGCAATACTTACGAACGAACTATTAACACAATCTACAATGTACTAAGGCTATACATAATAAACAAACAGATAACATCTATAAACACGCATTAACTTACTCTAAAAGTTAATAACATAAACATTTTCGGATAATTTCCTTCTGCAACTTCGTTGTAAAAATTAATCAACTGAATTCTGACATTTCGTTTTTACTCGTCATACGTTAGCGAATGACTTGTTGATTCATTCCGATTCTCAGGAAGTATTAAACTGCATTGCATATTACCTAGTGTTTCCATTATTTTGTCCATCCCCTACATTTATGAGTGATGTATATGTGTAGTGCATGTATGTGTGTATGTGCCATATATATATATATATATATATATATATATATATATATATATATATATATATATATATATATATATATATATATACACCATGCACATAAGATCATGAAAACAATTAACAAATGAGATTCAAATATAAAATTTACTGGAAATATTTAAGGAAAGAATTGTATCGTTCAAGTTGAAAAAAATAAAATGTGCTTTTATTCAGCAATAATTGTCAATAAATATTATTAATATTTATATAAAATATATTACAAATAATGTACAAAACTGTATATTAAGTTGTATATAATAATATACGGAATTTTTGTTTTTATCATTAGATGACATTTTTTTCAACAAAATGAATTTTAATCAAAATTAACTTATTTTTTCACAATGGAATACTAAAAAATATTCCACTTTTTAAAAACAAACTACTCGTTTGAGTCAGTGTTGGTCATGTGAGTGTGATGAATGTAACAAAATTTTACAATCTACTTTCGATATTTTTTATGGCGGTTTGTGATACCCCAATTTAAAATAATCATCTCAATTTTTTTGAAGATAACATATTATATAGGCTTGTGAAAAATGATGAAAATTAAACATCAATAACTTAAAGGCAACTAAAAATCACACTGAGTTGTCAATTTTAAATTTCACATCAGGACTAATTTAAACTAATTCAAATATTTCATGCCCAAAAGTTTGATAATTATAATTTTTTTATACGTCGTAATATTCATATACATATATAAAATTATAACGAAATAAAGCTTATTAACAATGTTAAACACTACTTTCCACATTTATATTTAATTTTCGTTTTATCGTCGACATGAATAATTAATGAACCTAGAATAAACTTCATACAATAGAAATCTAAAAGTAATTCCTGTAAGCTTTAATTAATAAAAATATTACATTTCAATCTTTTTTTACTTCCATTAAATTAAATGTTTGACCGAATAATTAACCACCAAATCGATATTTTTCTTATCAGTATATACGAGGGTCGTTTGATAAGTATGGTAAATTTATTGTTTAATTTAATTGTTTTTTTTACTTTTTTACCATACTTATCAAACGATCCTCATATATATATATAATAAATATATATATATATATATATATATATATATATATATATATATATATATATATATATATATATATATAAAGAAAATCTATCACTAACGTTTTAATTCAATCTCTCATTAATATATTTACCTGATTTAACTAATTCATATTTCACAAAATTTTATTTAACCGAATTTTCCTTAAATAATAATCATAGAAAATTACAGATTTTACATATTACCTGAATTTTATAATTTAGCTCTATGATGATGGCATGGCCATTGAAATGAGCATCAGCTAAAAAAGTGAACAATAAAATTACTGAACACAAAATCTGACAATGTTGGGACAAGCTATTCATTTATATAAAACAAAGATCATTTTATATACCTGTGTTCAAAATAAATAGAATCACATTGAAAGATACGTAACAAAAAATGGACAATAAAAAATTATTAAAAATAATAAAATTTCTTATGGAAATATTAATTTCTTTTTGAAAATAACACAATAATCATGCTTCAGATTCTGAAATAAACAATTTTTGTAATGTGCTTTAATTTATTGTTTACATTATTTACTAACGTATATTTCAATAATTAAATCACTAGAGATAAGATCTTTTGATAAAAAAAACTCATTTTATATATTATTAAGTCTTAAATATGTTTTATAACTGATATTTAATTTTACAAACAGAAGATTTTAAATAAGAATTTTGAATAAATAAAATTATGCTTTATTACAAACGTATTTTCAATGGATTAATTCTGTTAAACTTATTAATACAAAAATCAATTCAATTTTTAAACATACCTATATACATTTGATGTATTTTTTAAAAAAATATTTTTTATAAACTAAAAATAAATAATTATTTAATGAAAAAAAAAATAAAAAATGTTTTCAAAACAAAACAATTACTAGATTAAACTTTTATTTAATACGTGCTGTAAATCACTTATAAAAATTTTATTCTATTTAGTTGTTATCAATAGATCAGTTTAAATAAAGATGTTCAATAACACTGTTATCAACTATTAGTATTAAAAATCATATTTAATTTTAAAAATGATTTTTAATATATATATATATACACACACATACATTCAAACATATGTGCACACAATGATTCATAAAATCATTCACATACACAGGACAAAGAATGTTATATGACAATATTTACAATTTAATACAACACAATATCTGAATTACTCTTATTTTCTTTTTAGTTATCATCTTCTATTGCAAAATATAGATAACTATATTTGTAATAGATAATACTGATCTGCAATGTTGACTGGAAAATTAGAAAACACCTAGGATGAAAATAATAAATAAGTGGGATAAACATATTTGAGGTTTTATTTGAAACTTTTAGAAAAAAGAGATAGATCACTCAAAATATAGTAGTTTGGAAAAGATATAAGGGAAAATAATATTTAGTAATCTCATTGTCAAAAGAACAAATTAAAATCGATTTTATATTAAAGATATTAGACTACTTATGAAAATAAAACATATACTTTTTTCTAATTTTTAATATTTTAATTATTTTTTATACTTTTCATTTTTTCATAATTAGAACTTAACATACGAATTACGTTTGTACAAATTTCTTAAATTTATTACAAGTGACTTATTTCTACTTAAGTTACGATATTATTATTTTTACTTTAATTTATCTGCAGATTGTTCATTTGTAAATATGTCAGTTCCAATAATACTTGTTAATTTTGATATATGCGATTCATCTAAACTAAAAGAATCTGATATCAATTTTGCTAAATTTATTGCTTCTGAGAAACCCATATTAACACAATATTGTACTGTACTCTAAAACATCATTACATAAATTTAAAATAAAATTAATAACAAAAGCATGCATATATATATATATATATATATATATATATATATATATATATATATATATATATATACACACACACACAAACTTACAATAGCTTTAGATGGTTCACTTTCTATTACACATTGTTTAACAAATAAATCAAGAGCTTCAATTCTCGGTACACCGACAACAGTATGCTGATCTTTATTTAATTTATCCATTAAATGGCAAGATTTTATGAAATCATTTCCCCGAAGAAATATGATCATCATATTTCCTAACATAGTACCTGTGAAACTACAAAGAAATATTGATATTTTATAGAAATATATTTTATAAATATAATTATTACTTTAATTTATTTGTTTTTTCTTTACTCTGTTCGTTAATTCTTGTCCATATATTCCAAGCAATATCAACAAATTGTTTGTTTAATTCAGATTCTTTATCTACTTCGTTTTTAACAACAATGTCTAAAAATAGTTCCAATAAATTTTCACGATCGATATGATCAAACATAACCATATCAGACCATATTCTCGGCAAAAGATTAACAGAAGTATTAATATCAATCGCTTTCAAAATTTCAATCATTACACTTGGTTCCGGTATGTAAATATGAGGAACAAGTTTATTATAATATACCATTAAATTTTCTAATGAATCAGTAGAACACATTAAAATGAAATAATGACGACTGAAAAATAATTATAAATATAAAATGAAAAAAAGAAGTGAAAATAACCTATATAAACATATTCATAAAATTATTATCCATAGTATTTACTCTTATATAATAATTTTATTTTACTTGCAATTAAAAATGTAAAGGTATTGATAATTTTTTTGACTTACTAATATACAGATTCTTTAAATGAGTCTCCAATTAAATTATAATTATTTCCATAATGTAGAAGTTCATCAATACTTCTTGCTAAATTTATATCTTGTAAATAAAACCGAGCTATTTCCATCGCAGTTAAGAAAAAAAATGTATCTTTCACATCCTGGATTTTAAATTCATTATTCTTAATTTGTTCCATAATTTCATATAAAATTCCACTCTTTGGTCCACCTGAAAAAAATGTTTTTTTTTTAGAAAAAACAAAATATTTTTAACTTAATTTTTTTAACATTAAAATATTGTGACTTACGTTCTTTACAAAATATTTTTAGAATAAAATACCACGATGCTAATGATGGCTGTATTCCTAATTGTCTAAATTCTACCAATGCTTTTAAAGCATATGTTTTTGTATGCTTGCTAGCAGACATAGAATTTAGAGCTTCTAAAACTGCATTTAAGGTTCCAATATTTGGCATTAATTTTTCATTATTCATACTTGTTAATAAATTACACACAAGTTGCCACCTCATATCATTTGATTCGCGTAAAAAATTTGAAACGCGTATAAAAGAATTATAAGATTCTATTGTTAAAGGAATGTTCTTTTGTTGCATTTCTTCATATAATTGCCATGCACGATCAATTTGAAAATATTTTGTCATTCCTTGAATTAGTGCATTATAGACTGCAAAGTCTGGAGATTCAAAAGAACGAAATAAAGATTCAGCTATTTCATTGTCCCTACAAAAATATTATTGTACATAACTGAAAAATGCTAAATATAAAAATTGAAATAACATACTTCCAAGTTTTTCTTTGACGTTCTTTCAATTTATTTTCTTGTCGAAACCATCTTTCTTCAATCCACTCTTCTTCTAAAGGATCTTCAGAATTATAAAAACATAATAATTCCAATAGAGACTGTCTAGTTTCTTTACTAATTGAAACATTTTTATTCTTCAAAATGTTATAAACCGATATTGAATCAGATATTTGAAAATCATTTATTAAGTCATTCAAATCTTGTTCAGAAACGTCAGCATTATTATTAAAATCTTTGTGATTTATATATGCTTTTATTGGAGGTTCTGATAATTCTTGTTGAAATAACTCCGAATGTTGCTGTCGAATCCAAAAAGCCGACTTACGACCTGCTTCTTGTGCCAATGCAAATGTCCTTCTTCCTAAATTTGACACAGGAATAAGATAAGGATCATCATGATATTTATAATGAGCTGCTGTGGGATCACATCTAATGATAGAACTTAGAGTTTTTAATATATCTGTTGAATTTCGTGGTATTCGTTTTGGAATTTTTATATCCTTTATGGTTAAATTATTATTCGAGGTTGTGTACTTTCTCAAATTTTTAAATATGTCACACAACTGACCTGGAAATCTAAATTTTGAAACAAATATATATATATATATATATATATATATATATATATATATATATATATATATATAATTAATTAATTTTGCAGATCAATCTTTTACCTGATTGCATAAAAATTAGTGAACATTGTGTTAATGTTTTATCAATATCAATAAAATATTTATTCACTTATGATTAATATAAAAAATATCAATTTAAAAATGCAGACATATTGAGCCTGCTTTATGAACATAACCGTAAATTTTTTCCAAACAATTCAAAAGATAAAGTGTACATAAAACTATAAAATGTTTTCTATACTTCGAAATACTCAATCTATTTGTCGTTTTATAATATCAAATAAGTTTTGTTTTATACATAATAAAATTGAACTATTAAAATTAAGAAATATCCCTTGTGTGACACCACTATATTTCTGTTCAAAAATAGCACCTATAGGAAAATTACAAGGGCAATTTAAATTAAGTTTTACATGTAAAAAATGCAATTCAAGAAATCACAAATTTATTTCAAAACTAGCTTATGAAAAAGGTGTAATTATCGTTAAATGTGATGGATGTAAAAATAACCATTTAATAGCTGATAACTTAAACTGGTTCAGTGATATGGGTGAAAAGAAGAATATTGAGGATATACTTAAAGAAAAAGGTGAAACTGTAAGAAAAAGTGTTGCTGGCAATGAAGATTTATTAAAAGAAAGTAAAGACAATGTTACTCATATATTAATAAGCAATTCCAAAAGGGACACATAATGTTTCAATATTTTATTATAAACTTTATAAAATGGTACGTTTACACATTTTTGTACCGATGAAAAATACATACTGTATACAATTAAGTAAAATTTTTTATTGTAAGTTTCAATTTTTGTAATGGAATTATAGTTTTATATAAAAATATACTGAGATCTTTAATATTACATTCTTAGTTTTTCTGATTAAAAAAATAAAATAGATATAAATCTTCTAATATCACATAAAAATATGAATTTGTGATGTAACAATTTCAATTTGTGTATATAATTCATATGGTTCACAAGCAGTTCAAATTCCAAAATTGAACTTTTTACATAGATTATTTATCACTTTAGTATTATGTTATCTATTTAGCATTTAAATGGCTTTAGAATTAGAAAATTATACTATTTATTTTAAAAATACATTATTTTTAAAAGCAAATAATTTATAACATTAACCTGAAATATTGTCAAAAATTATAAAAATTAATTTACACCATTTATAAATTAAATGGTCATGTATAATCATAGGTATGTGTATATATGTGTATATATATATATATACACACATATGCATATGAACAATATTTTATTAAATATTATCAGAAAAATGAATAACATATTTTAGAAAATATTACAAAAATAATACTTTTAATATATAATTCAGATCTATATTCAAATCATCATTTCATGTATCACTTATAAAAAATGTAAAAATTTGAAATATAAAATTAAAAATCAATATTCCTAATGGCACATTTTCAGTTTATTGCTTTTATTAATATACTTATACTTGAATATAATCATATGAATGTATAGGTAACTTTTTTTTTGAATATTTTCTATTATGACGGAATGATGTACATTAACTTAAAAAGTTTAATAGTTTTAAAATAAATTTCAAAAATAATTATAAACTGAATAGCAAATAAATATTAATATTATATTACATAGTAGTATGGTGTATATACTTGTATAAGCATAACGAAACAATATGTTTTTCATCAAAATATTAATATCAAATCCACCAATTGCATTTTTTAAAAAATTAAATAATCATTAATTTTTATTTAATGCTACATATTTTACATATATATATATATATATATATATATATAATTTTACCATATACAAAAACAGAAATTTATCTATATTCATTTGTAGAAAACAAATTTAGTTGATATCAGTTATACTTCGTTTACTCATTCTTAAACTAAATTTAATGATCATAATTTGAAAGACTAGACTCGTTTTGGCTTACTTATAACAGCATATGTAGTATCATTAATAACTTGGTGTGGTATTTCATTATCTCCAAAAGGAATATGCTGTATTGTAGATTTTACATTGTTAGGAATTGCAACTTCATTTGCTTTTACTTGAGTTAATTTTCTTATGACACCATAACCACGATGAGAATCATCGGCTAATCTTACAGATTCCATATTGTCTATATCAGTTTTTACCTCTTCGTATTCGCCATAAGATGTTAAATTTTTATCGGATGAAGTTATAACTGGAGTCGAAATAATTTTTTTATAACCTGGATTTGTATTTGATGTTTTACTAGTTGAACCAAAAAATTGTAACTGGTCATAATTATCATAAGTATTACAAGTTAAACGATCAAATTGAGATATAATTTTTGACGCAGATGGTACAGGTGCTATGTTTAAAGCTTCTTGAGATTTGGACATTTTCCAAGATTCATATTCTGGTAATTCTTCATTATCTGAATCATAATGTTCTATATGTTTGACATTTTCAATACCTAATGTTTTCCATGCTTCTTTTCTATACTCAACTTTATCATAATTATTTATCATTTGGTTTGAATCTGTATTTATTGGCTCATAAACAGGTATTTTTACATCAGAATCATGTTTAATAGGTACATTTTTTCTTGGTGGTTTTAGTGGTTTTGGTTTAACTGTAGAAATTGTATGTGTTGTGGAATTCGGTAGAAAATTTAATTTTGTTAACGAATCACCAAAAGATATTGGTAATTTACTAGACGTTGTATTTGATTTTGAAGAATCAATATCTTTTAGTCTAGTTGAACTAGTCGGTGATGGCGGCAACGGGCTTCTCGATCTCGCTTCCATGTTAAGTGCAGCGTGAAACTGATTATCACCACAATCCAATAACGAAGTCGAAACAGTCGATTCTCCATTTATTAATTTTTTCATAGATTTCATTTTTGAAGACATACATCTAAATATTTCTTGCTGATTAGTATGTTCTAAGTGGAAACTACCTTCACCTGAATCACTTTTTCTACCTGCTTCAAAAGTAAATTTACCATCTCTATAACCATATCTTCGTATATATTGATATGGCCATGTAAAGAGTATTTCATGATCATGACTATCTTGCAACTGAACTGCAGTTGCAGTCATAAGAAGTGTGTACATTTTTGGTTCAAGACCGCATCTACGAGATGCTTCGGATGGACATAATTTCACTGAGAAAACACCTTCGCCACTCGAGCAATATAAATCATTATCTTCAACCATAGTCATCATTTTAGATGTATCATCTTTAAAAGCAACAGACTGTAAAGCATGAACCCATTCTGTTAATTCATCAGAATTCGTTGTTCCAAATGATAAATTCCATGTTTTTGCTGTTACAGTAAACATAGTGGCATCTTTTTGTGCTATTTTTACACAATTTTCCAAAGGATATATTTTAGAAGGAGAATTTTTTGAATAATCATCTATGTTGTCATAAATTT
This sequence comes from Neoneuromus ignobilis, assembly GCA_029203775.1. NCBI lineage: Eukaryota > Metazoa > Arthropoda > Insecta > Megaloptera > Corydalidae > Neoneuromus > Neoneuromus ignobilis. The sequence goes on along the minus strand of CP092089.1, from coordinate 13,110,855 downwards.
CTAATCGTTCTATCCCCAACTTGCTGGAGTTGAACAGAACACAATATTTTTGTTGCCATGATTTCTGCAAGATATTAAAAAAAAATGATCTTAAATTAAACTTATATATAACATTATTACTGGTAAGATAATTGTTTAAATCGTATTATTTCTGTTCACAATATAATTATTTTTCTAATAGAAAAAGAAAATGTCATATTGTTATCAGAGTTAGAATATAAACAACGCACAATGCATACTTTGTTTAATAGTCATTGCATAATTTACTATATTTAAGACATAACTATTTAATACAGCCATTTACATATATATATATATATATATATATATATATATATATATATATATATATATATATATATATATATATATATATATATATATATATAATACGAGGGTCATTTGATAAGTATGATAAATTTATTTATTGTTTAATTTAATTAATTAATTTAATTGAATTTTTCAATTTAGTTATTCTTACTTTTTACCATACTTATCAAATGACCCTCATGTATGTATGTGTATGTATGTATATATATATATATATATATATATATATATATATATATATATATATAATGGTATATTTAAAAACACTATTACATCTTTATTTCTTAACTAATGAACATTACAAATGGGTATTTTACATGTCCCAAGACTTTATTGAAATTTTAACTAGAGAATGACTAGGATAACTTGTTTATAAATGTGTATGTAATTATATACATCACATAATTCACAATAAACATGGTATTACTTTATGAAGTGAATTTATTTTAAATTAATATAGAACATTAAATTGTTTTCCTAATTACGCACCCTTAAAACAATTTTTCCAGGTGGGCATAATAAAAATCCAGAATATATTGGCTTTTCTTGATTCATGTTTGGTTAATTTCTCACTTTTTTACAACTGCAGTTATTACAGTATTAATTAAATGCAGGTTTGATTTAAACATCTTTACATAAATGAAATCATATTTCAAAGATCTACAAATCGTAAATATAAAATTGTTAACAAATAAATATACTTTTCTTTTTCTCGCAACTATCATTTAAAGTAATGTCAAATAAAAGGTGAATTCAAAGTCAAACTAATATATGTATTTGAAAGTTTATGGTTACAATTTTAACACACTGAAACATGATTATTTAATTTTGTCACAATAGATTTTTTCCACAATAAGCATTTATTTTAAATTCTGCGATAATCTGCGGCAACAACTTTATCAGCCCCTCCTCCGGAAATGAATCACAACATGCTTTAAACATGAGATAGTTTACTGGGTTTTATGATGAGATTATTTTTAATTCATTAGAATGTAAAAAAAAATGATATACAGAGATAATTATGATTATAATATTCATAATTCAGTATTAAATTATTGAACAATAAAAAAATTGCATTTTCAATATTCAATGATTTCGCATATTTTATATTTACATACACACACACACACACACACACATATACACATATACATACATATATATATATATATATATATATATATATATATATATATATATATATATATATATAAAATATAGGTTGTTAGGAAACAGAACTGTTAATGATTTCTAAAAAAATGGTTCATTTCTTACAAATTTTTCTTCATATCTGACTTTTAATTATTTTATTTGAATTAAGGGTTGGATTCTAAAGACAGAAATATTTGTTATAAAAAAATATCGTTTATGAACTTGGTTTTAATATAATTTTCTAATTTATTTTTTTAAATGCTCTAACCGATTCTAGCATAGTTTCTGTAAAAAAGCCCCTTAATTTTAAAGTAATTTGTATTTACATCTATACATTTATTTTCACAAATTTACATATACATATGTACATAACTATACGTTATCAATTTAAAAAATGAAATAACACTATATATATATATACATATATATATATATATATATATATATATATATATATATATATATATATATATATATATATATATATAAATTCAGCTTTTTTCTATTCACTAGATAAAGATTTCTCCCAAAACTTACCACTTCTAGCGATTTGATACTTTTCCATTCCACTTAGAAGAATTTTATTTTATCTCTGTTCCATCTATCTATAAATTTCTTCCAGAGTCTATATTTCTAGATACTCAATCAATCATTTATATTGTCCATCGGTGCTCTTCTTTTCTTGTTATATAATTGGCCAATTTTCATTTTAAAATTAATAGTTTTGTTATAAAATTTGTATCTTTAATGTTATTTCTAATATACTCTTTTATTATTACAATTAATCTTAAATAAGACGAATTCATCATTATTATTAATAACTTGCAACTGTCTACTTGGCAGCTAATTAGCTTCCTGATATAAAATTCTGTAAATTTTGTATTAAAAATCTCTAAGACAAACTTGTGAATGTAAATATTATTTATACTGTATTTTCCATTCAAATTATTTTCTTACAACCAAAAAAGAACTCCTGTTGAGGGCTACATAATATTTCTTGTGATGCATAATTATTTAGTAACGTTCATATTTAATATAGGTGGAAAATATTTTTTTGAGACTTTTTTTTAACTATCTAGCGGTTTAATGTGGGTTGGATTTATATGTAGCCTTCAATAGGCCGTTATAAATATTAGAGGAACATGTTCAGAATTTATTTTTTAAGTTTTTACTTCCTTAACGATATTAGAAAACAATTTTTGTTTGTTTGATATGTTATTTCATTTTTGCTATCATGTTACAACTTCTTTTAGCCACCTCTATAGAATTAATGTAGAATTCGTACTCACAAAGCTTAGTATAATACAAATTGTCTTTCAAAAATTTTAAATATGTACTTTTAAAAAATACTTTAACACGATGTTTATATTTTGATTACCAATACATTATTGAAACATGTTTACCTAATAAATAAAATAGAATCATTTAAAAATAAGTACCAAGTATTTCGAGAGAGGAAAATTATTTACTATCTAAACGATTATTTATGACTCAGTCCAATATATATATATATATATATATATATATATATATATATATATATATATATATATATATATATATATATTGCAGCATATCTGATAATTTGTTGATAACGTCAAAAATATTAGTCATGTCACTACAGTTCACATATAATTCAACTAAAATTTACTTCAAAGCTGCCATACTTTATAAAAGTATTCAATAATCACTTACTTTTCACTTTATTCGTTAGTGTATTATAATGGCCATAATCGACAGAACGCTATATTATAAATATCCTTTCACACAAATGAATTATCTTTCTAACACCACAAGATGATATAAAATGTTCAATAATCACTTATTGTTTATTTTGTTCTTTATAAAAATAACAGACAAATTCATATTTCAATGAAAATTCCATTATCGTCAGAAATTTTTGTTATAAAGGAATAAAGTGAATAATAAGTGATTATTAAACAATTATAACAATTCTGTGACATTGAAGTGAAAGATTCATTTGCAATTAAACGATAACTGATACATTTATTTAAAATTATATTTTAATTTGTCATTTTTAAAGTATTAATATTGAAATAAGATAATTATAAATTACATATTTACACATTTATAAATATTTTTATATCTGTCATCGAAATAACATATATATATATATATATATATATATATATTTATATATATATATATATATATATATATATATATATATATTATATATGTACATGAAATTCAAGACAAAAAGGCGGAAGGGAGATATTTGAAACCTAAATATATATATATATATATATATATATATATATATATTTATATATGATGGACAAATCTATAATGAATCCTTTTTTATTTATTTGTGCTATATTACATACTTCTCTGTACATATTAAAACAATTTATTTTAAATTCTATTATATTTTTTATTAAAATATTTAATTGTTGTTTAAATACAATAACTAGAATGCGAAGTTAAACATAAAATCCCATTTATATTCTACAATGAAAATAAAATATTCTATATTTCTCTAATTAAATATCAAGAATCATATTTAGTTTCTATTTTTCTTCATTTGGACTCCTGAATCTTTACACAAATTATAGAAATATATATATATATATATATATATATATATATATATATATATATATATATATATATATAAAAGTGGATGCTAATAGCATATTAGGTGAAAGGCGACTGAAGCAAATCTTCCGGAAGCAGTTGTTGGTAGAAGACAGGCTGATGGCGACAACATTATGGTCTGGGGCATATTTTCGTAACATGACCTATATTCGTTGTTACCTCTGGAGGGCACTCTTAATCAGATGGTTATCTGTCGATCGTCGCCGATGAGGTATACTCGTATATGTTGGACACCTACCCTGAACGCGATGGAATCTTTCAACAGAACAATGCAACATACCACGTCGCCCGAAACACCCATGAATGGCTTGAAGTGTATGGACAGAGACTTTCAGCTATTCCCTTGGCCCTCGAAATTCTTGAACCTTAACCCAATAAAACATCTTTGAGACCAACTTGATCGATACATAAGATGGATTGGTCCTTCGCCATATACTTTGTAGAATATTTGGGAGGCATTGCGCACTGCATGGTTACAGATATCCGTAGAAACCTTTCAACAGTTTATTGAGTCCCTTCCACGACGATTTTCTGCGGTTTTTGCTATACAAGGCGGTTATTCTGATTACTAGTTAGGTAGTCATAATAATGTGACTCGACACTACATATATATATATATATATATATATATATATATATATATGTTTGTATATATATATATATATATATATGTTTGTATGTATATATGTGCGTATATATGTATGCATAGATATATGTGTGTATATTCATTATATTATGTACAATGAAAAAATCTATACAACTATTTTTTTATTTATTATTAATTTTTTGTATGAATCATCAATTTTTCTATACAAAAAATTTAATATCTGAAATTAATGTTTATAAAATAATGTTAGTCAGTATATAAATTTATCGTATAAATGTTATTATTTAATTTATATACAAATGATATTATTTATTTAATATGTTATTTATAATTTTTCAATAAAATAAAATTACATAATCAATAAATAAGTCATTAAATTGTATGTAAATTAAAAATTGTCGTAAACCTTGAAACGAAAACACGCCTTCATTCTATATAAGACTATATGCGCATGAATGTTTGGTTGCCTGAACTACAATTAAAGTAACATTAGTGTCATAATATAGGCAATTTAACCAACAGTATAGATGTAGAGAGATATATTGTAAATAAAAAAATAATTTTTCATAGTGATCAGAAATATATAAAAAATTAAGTTTTGTTTTAAATAGTTATTAATAAATGTGCTTATTAAAATTCACAATAAATCATCAATGTTAAACGTATAAATAATTCCATATTATTTCTTGTGATTTATAATTTTTGCACGTTGATATATATAATAAAGTAATGTGTATAAAGTTAATAAGCTATTTGTACTAACATAAAAAATAAATAATGTGTATATTTTTTTAAAAAATAACTATTATCATGAATTAATAATTGATTAATTTATAAAATAGAAAAAAAATACTGAATATAAATTTTTTACAAATGCATTACCTATAAAATGAAACAGTTTAATTTTCAAAAGTGAAAATTGCAAATTTACTACCATGTTATTGCTTAAAAATGCACTTTAATAGAGTAAATTTTCTTATAATTTATATATACATTAAAATATATTTTACTCCTAACTCATATTTATATAAATAAAAAGAAAATTAATACAAATTAAGTTGATATTGCTATTTAGAGTAATCGATAATATTCATGTTTTTGCTATAAAGTAAAAACATGAATATTATTGATTCAAAACATAAAATGTATTATTAAAGTAAAACATTCAATATAATTTCTCTTATATAAAACAACATAATTAAAGTGCACAATATTCGATTGCTATAAAATATCAAATACACGCACATATATATATTATATATATATATATATATATATATATATATATATATATATATATATATATATATATATATATACACAACTCTTTGTATATTAACAGGTACTCGTATTATGGAAACAAATTGTTAGAATGTATTTTATAGAAATTGGTTTCAATGTCACGCAGATCGATATGTGTGTATTTTAGCGTGTGATTGATATATTTTTCTGTTTTAAAATTGTATATTATATTAACATTATCACATTTTCCATATATGAAAACATATATATATATATATATATATATATATATATATATATATATAATAAACTAAATGTACATTATACAAAATTAATATGTTTCACAAAATGTTTAAAAGATAAATTCATTAGATAAAGATCATAGTAAAATATGTGTTTTACTCACAACACATTTCATGAAACGAAACAGTTTAAAAGATATAAATAATAAATGACTTTATAAATACTTTTTATGTGTGTCATAATAAATGGAAATTATTTTTATTGGTGTATTTTCATGTGTTAAAAAGAATACTGATGAACTCTATTATTAATAATTCGCATATTTAGGATTCTATATATTTTAATAAATTTTGGACTGAAATTTGATTGTAAACAACAAAAATATTTAATTAATTAGTTTAAAACAAAAATATTTTTCAGTGGATTTTACTAAACAGTTAGTTAATTTTCTCAGATAAATAGAACATATGTATAAAATTATAATGTTACAGATAATATAAATTTGACACCACTAAATAGTAACATAGATTTAAGCAGATAATTTGGATGAAATTTGAAAATTCTAATTTTCATTATTACAACAATTAATAATCGATATCGTTTATAACAAAAGACAAAAAAACAACAATAAACAATAATCGATGTGGTTTTCAACAAAAGTGAGAATATTTTTTTGTCTATTTTAATTATAAATTTTAATGTAATACAAAAAAGTTAGTACTTTTATCGCTTATATATAATTCATATATTATAATAATAAAAAATTACCAAATGTTTAAATAATATTTGTGTCAAATTTTTGTGTAAATACTAGTCTCATAATATTGTGTCAAACTAACGTAAAAAAATCGATTTACATACATATGTCATAACATAGTGCAAAGGAGTAAGTGGTTATTCTAATTTAGAAATAAAAAAGCTTAAACTGATATACCATTTTTTTTAAAAAATATATGTAATATTTTTTTATTCTAATAACAATAAATAAATTATTCTAATAAAATTAATTTACAATACAATTATGAAAATGTGATAACCTGACGAGAAATTAAATTAAATCCATATTAAATGATTTTCATAAAATATCTCGTTGAAAATCTAACACTTTATAAAATTATCTTTAAGAACAGATATAAACTTTTATAAAACATGCAATCAATATTAACTAGTATTTATACACCCAAAAATATATTATTATATGGTAGTAGTAATAAAAATGTATCATTTTTGTTCTTTAATTTTATATAAAAAAGATAATTTACATTATTAAAAATAAATACAAAAAATGATATACTAAAAAAATAAAAATAATCGATAAATAAAATGCAAATCATACAAATAGTTATAAATTAATCTATTGTTAATATTAAAATAAATTGATCGACAATGCCAAGTTTTTGGGGTACATTTACTCGAGGAAATTGGAATAACAACAACCATAATCTTCACCCTCAACACAATCTTCAAGATGGCTTATTTCAAATAGCTACACAAACATGCAGTCTCTTAGTACAAGTAAATAATACAAATAATATTAGTTACGGAAATAATACTACAAATATACAGTGTACTAATGTATTGCAAAATAATAGTTTAAATAAAGAAGGATCTCATAATAATTCAACGTCGTCTTCAGCAACTTGTTCAAATGTTACTAAGGACGGATTGATTTCCAATGGAAATTCGACAGTTTTAAAAACAATAAATAACGTAAAAAGTTCCGATGCTGAACAACTTGTCGTTCTTTTACCACCAAATAATGGCACAAAAATAAACAATACAAGCAATAATGTATTGGGAAAATACCGTCACAGATTATCAGTAAGTTGGATTTGATGTTTATAAGATTTGTCTCCTCTATAGGTTTCATCTCTAGCATTTTATTCAAATTTTAAGACTATAGATATACATTAGATACGTTGCCTATTTGACACTAAATTACTGGCAAGCATTTGTTAACAAGTTCTTGTTTCGAGTAATTCTGACACAAACAAGCCTGTTTAAAATACTTATATAATTACTTATGGATATTATTAATATTAAGTCAGAACTGTTTAAAAAATTGTAACGAATGTTTGGATATTATTTCGTTGAAAATATCAAGTTGATCGTAAATTAATATCGGACTTTTTCAGAAAAATGAACAACAATTTTTTTATAGTATATTCATATTTTATTTAGTTATAATTGATCATTTTGGTCCAATACATTTTGCCATCTTTCTGGTACTAGTATGATTCCACGCTCGTACAACTTCTGATCTTTGCTTGCAAAAAACTGAACCAAGTGTTTTCTGGCATCCACATTTGAACTAAATGTTTTGCTGTCTAAACAGTTCTGTAAAGACCGGAACAAGTAAATCGGAGGGTGCTGGATCTGGCGAATATGGTGGGTGCGGTAGCACATCCCATCCAAGCTGTAACAGCTTCTCGCGAGTCATCAAACTTGTATGAGGTTTGACGTTATCATGGTGAAACACTACACCTTTTCTGTTAATCAATTCTAGATTCTTCTGTTTGATGGAATCGCTCAGTTTGTTCAATTAGTGGCAGTAGATTTCCTAATTAATTGTGGAATTGCCTGGTAGAAGCTCAAAAAAAGCAATTCCATTGAAATTTCACCAAACAGAGAGCATCATTTTTTTGATGAATATCGGCTTTTGAAGTGCTTTGAGCCGGCTCATCTTTTCTAGTCCATGATCACTTGCATTTAACATTGTTGTAAACAATACATTTTTCATCGCCAGTTATGATTCGCTTCAGAAATGGATCACTTTCTTCATGTTTGAGCATCAAATCACAGATGTCAATGCGACGGTGTAAATCTCTTTCTCTGAGAACATACGGAATTCAAATTTCGAGCTTTGAAACAAAATCACGTCGTTTCATATGGTTATGAGCAATCGAATTCGATCAATTCAATTTCTTGCAATTTCTCGTGTTTTTATTCGGCGGTTTGCTTCAACCAATGCCTTTATTTTGTCTTCATCAGCTTCAACTGGCCTTTCAGAACGTGGTGCATCTTTAATATCGAAATTATCAGAACGAAATTTTGCAAACCAGTTTTGGCACTGGCGTTCTGTTAACACATCTTCTCCATACACTTTACATAACTTTTTTCTTGCTTGAACAGAATTTTTACCTTTTCGATAATAAAAAAACAAAATATGCCGAAAATGTTTTTTTTTTATTTTTCATTTTTGATACGATACCGAAAAAACACAACTGCACAGAATCAAAAATAAACCTCGAAATGTTAGTTGTCAATATATATATATATATATATATATATATATATATATATATATATATATATATATATATATATATATATATATATATATATATAATGACAATATGGTTTAGATTAAAGTTGGCTGGCTAAAAATACAACTAACGACACTCGTGGGAACAAACGAAATTAATTACCGATCACCCAGTAAAATCATTTTCAGTTCCTGATTTTTTTTATTTATGATTAAAATATTTTTGAAGATTTTTTTATTAAAAAATATATATATTTAAAACTACATGAAATTACATTTATTTTATTAAAAAATCGCCATTTTTAATTTCAAATATTGTCATTAATTGGAAAAACAATTGGCACCTTTAGTTTTCAGGTAACATACAAGTAAAAGTATGAGGGTCATTTGATAAGTATGGTAAAAAAGTAAGAAAAATTAAATTGAAAAATTTAATTTAATGAATTAATTAAATTAAATAATAAATAAATTTACCATACTTAACAAACGACCCTCGTACAATCGTTTGTCATAAAAGTTAGGTGCAATTCAAACGATTAGGATAACATTATGTGCCAAATTAAAACAAAATTTGATAATCTTTTTACATGCTAGTACCTTCTAAAGGCATGCGCATTTATATGTATATACGAGTATATATATATATATATATATATATATATAATTATTAATATTTTTATTAGACTAGAAGACTCTGCTTCCTACTAGCTTCACTCGACGACCTCCGAATTAGCTTTTATTTAACAATGTAAATAAATTATGAAAAGTAAAACATTTAGAAAGCTATGTTAATACTTTCGTGTAAACGATGTTTTATATATATATATATATATATATATATATATATATATATATAATAGCACTACAATTAAAAATTATTTTGTTCGAAAATTTATATAAAAATCTGCCCGAAAATCATCAAGTTCGGAAACGAAATTTTCATATTAAGGGGCACGACTAGTGTGACACTTACAAAAAATTGATTTATTTTTTTTGCATTTTTCGATAGTCTATACCTTCAAAAATAACATACTAAAATTTCAAGTGCGAATCTCAAATAGTTTTTGAGCTACAGCCTTCTAAAGAGTAGCTATTTATAACAATGAAATCGATACTTTTATCTTTAAACGCATTTTTCTCAAAACTACATTTTTTAAATTTGCTGCAGTTCTAACTCGATAACAAATCATCCGATCGATTTGATTTTACTTTAGCATATTTAGTATTTGTTTCTCCATACAATGACCCTCCAGTTTTTCGATTGGATAAAAAATGTAATTTTGCCATGCCAAAAACCATCAGATTTTTGAGCGAAATTTTAAACTTTTTTTCAAAACTCCGCCATTTTGTTAAATTTCAATTTTTTTTTCACAATCCTGGGTCATTGTATAGGGAAAACCTTCCACTTTACCAAACTTTTTTTTATTTCAAGCACTGTGAAGGCCGCAATCACTGCAGCAGTGGAGGAACGTTTTTTTTTTTTTGGAGACTGGAGATGGCGAATAACTTGCTGAAAATCGAATATTTTCATTCAAAAAAATTACTGTGTATACATTATTTATGCACAAATATATCCTCAAAATTTTAAAACATTCGATGCAATAATTTTCTTTAAAAAAATTTCCGAAAATCACATTTTTTATGCGGTTACACTAGTCGTGCCCGTTAACTCGGAGACAGAGGTAGAACACCATTTTTAAAAAAATAGAAACAAATGTTTTCCTTAATATTATTTGCAGTTTTTTTTATATTAGGCTGATATGGTATTGATTGCAAGGTAACACATGTTATTGAATCTTTATATGCCTATACGAGTATTTAGTCTTTGAATATGTAAGATTTAGAAAATAGGACTTTTGCAAAAACATCTGGAAAATAAAATTGTCAACAATGAGTTTTTTTTAAACAAAAACAAAGATAACTTAACTTACGTATTATCCCACATTTATAATATTGCGTTTTGAATATAGAATTCTGATTCTCCATTATATAACAATCGTTGATTTTCCAATTCTTCGATATGTGTACAGTTTTTGTTTCTGTTTTGTTTTTTCTTTTCTTTTTTAATTCTTTTAAAGTCCTGGAATTTATAATAATTGTGTTTTTATAATATCGATAATTTTTGAAAATTTATATATGAAATGTATTTTTTCAAAAATTTATATTCTGTCTGAAAATTTATTCATTTCTGTGAAATATTGTAATTTGTTAAATTTGGCGTTCCAAATAAAATTATCTAATTTCCCATGAAATACCTTTATTTTTTCAACTGTTTTCAATGGTCTTAGTCATCTAGATACAAAAATTAGTAGTTTTTCACAAAATTGCTTTTTTTATATAAACCATTATTTTCGAAAAGTATTTCGAAGATCATGAATGTTTGAAATGGAACGCTCGCATTTTTCTATTTAATTCATTACAGTTATTCTTAATAACATTCATACTTGGTAATTAAGGAGGTTGGTCTGTTAAAAAATATGATAAGATTAGTTTAAAATTTGTATATAATGATCATAATAATGATCAAACTCTTCAGGAATTTTTTTTGACATTTTTCTCCATCCCGTTTTAGAAAAATTAAAACATGAAAATTGTGTCTTTAACATGGTCTCTTATGGCGGTGTGGTATAAATTGAAACTTAAAGTCATTGAAACTCCACTAAAAAATGCCACGAATTTTTTAAAAGATGTGATATTGTAAAGCTTATATTTTTAATAGTATTATCACTCGAGTAAAACAAATCTTCACAACGCCGTTTGCAAGTTTTTAGTTGAAAAAGAATTGTAAATGAATGATTTTAAAGTGACAGGCAATACGAATTTTATAGCCAGAACGAATCACGGCGCAGCACTGTAGGCACGTGACACATACGATGCGCGTGTTAGTCGTATTCGTTACCATGTATACTATACAGAATTATTTATTTGCAGTTGGCAAACATTATTTTAGCCTATACAAAAGTATAGACCACTACTCCTTACCCCGCACCCTGTAAGACTATGACCAACTACCTTAAGCTAGACTATATATAATGTTTAGGTAATTATACAATGTTCATCTTCTTAAAATAATTATATTATGTTTAAAATCATTGTTAGTATACAACTTTTTTTGTTCTAAATAACAATTTTTTCCGCGATCTGTTTTAAATTTTATTTTAAGATGTTTAAAGGGTTCCCTTATTCATTACGCCATCAATAAATACTATATTTCCAACATGTAAGACTAACATGCAGTCCTAAAATGTTTATGATCCTTAATCATGTTTAACCGTTGAATACAAGTTTCAAAAATCTATCTCCTAGTTCAGTAAAATATTTTTTTTTGTCAAAATGAAATATATCCAATTTGAATTCATCGGTGAAAATAACATCATTTAAATATTTACAAGCTTCTTTATGTATTGTTTTAGAACTCAACTTTTTACTTTCTGTTTCGCTCATATAAATGAGCTCATATAAATGACTTTATATAAATAAAGTTTATTGTGTGCTATTTTACTATACTAATCATTTTTTCTTAGTATTTTCCTGACAATTAATTAATTTTACTTTCTTCCTCGATGTGTGTGTGTGTGTGTATGTATGTATGTGTGTTTAATATCGACACTAGTTTTAGGAGCAGAGATATTAAAATCTTCAACTCTATTGATAATTCTACATTTATCTTCTGGAATCATTTTCATATCGCACCTTCTTTTTAACTTGTTTATAACATGAATTCATCTTATACAGTTTTACAACATATTAAAAAGTACTTTAACTTCTATTTATTATTTCTACGTAATCGTTTCCTATTATTCATCACTGTGAATAACAAATTCACGTTCTGATGTTCTGGTTTGTTTCATTTTAACCAGTTGCGCTTGAATGACGTGCTATGCACGTCAACTGCTATCTGTACCAAATGTCGATATGACGTACATAGCATGTCGTGTGATTTTTGATAAGTTAAAATAACATCGGAGTTCAGTTAGCAAGTGTCACAATTCTATTTTGAAGGCATACAAGATCGTTTTTGAAGAACTTTATTAATTTTACATATTTTCATTGAATAATAATCAAGTAACTACAAAACACAATAAATACAAACAATTTAATCCGTCGAAACGGGCACATTTCTGTGTAAAATATTATTAGTTGTGTGAGTCGAAATCTGGATATTGTTAAGATCTTGCAATGGTATCTTAGTTGTAAAATGGAAGGACAAAAAAGATATATATATATATATATATATATATATATATATATATATATATATATATATATATGTATATATATATTATTTCTTCAAAACATTCCAAAGCAGAAATGATTACAAAAAAAAGAAAAAATGTAGAAATTATACCGACCAAAATGGAAACATTACAAAACCTAATATAGTTTTAGATTACAATAATAGTGTGGGTGGAGTAGACCTGCAAGATAGCTACTTATCATCTTTTCCTTTAATGAGAAAATTTGCAAAAAGTTACAGAAAAATATTCTTTTATCTAATGGATATGGAATGTTTTAATACCTCTACTCTATTCGGTAAAATAACAAACGTACCAAAACCCAAGAAATACTCCTTTTCAAAAATTATTAATATTATTAATAAATTTGTCATTTAATTTAGAAATTTTACTATAATGTTAATGTGTGTGTGTGTGTCTAAAACTTTATAAAAAAATGATTTTAAATACCCACTCGCTGCGAATTGCTTTGGACGGGTTTGCCACGCGCGCATGTTAATTAATTGCCAGCGCAAGTGGTAATGCATATTTCTGACAGCTATATAAAACATTTTTTACAATCCAAGAAAATAACTTGAAAAACTAAGAATACACTTCATAATTTCCTAATATTTGAAACGTTATGAGAATTCTCCAAATAATCTTTAATTCATTCTTATACGATTTTTGTAATATCTAATTTTTCTATGTAAAAACAAATTTAAATTGTCAATTTTCTAATTATTCCCTTAAAAATAAAAAAAATACAAATAAAATATTTGTTTATATACGATATATAATTTTAAGTGGCATTTTTTGTATATTGAATTTTTTTCATGTCATTTCAAATCTCTCGTATGGTAAATTTGGCATGCGTGTCATTTATTTTTCATATCAGATTTATTGATTTCTTGCTTTCTATCAAACTCGAAATATATATCTTTTTTTAACCACTTGCGCTGGCAATTAATTGACATGCATGCGTGGCAAATCCGTCCAAAGCAATTTGCAGCGAGTGGGTATTTGAAATCATTTTTTTATAAAGTTTTAGACACACACACACATTAACATTATAGTAAAACTCTTAAATTGATTAACAAATTTATTAATAATATTAATAATTTTTGAAAAGGAGTATTTCTTGGGTTTTGGTACGTTTGTTATTTTACCGAATAGAATAGAGGTATTAAAAAATGCCATATCCATTGGATGAAAGAATATTTTTCTGTAACTTTTTGCAAATTTTCTCATTAAAGGAAATGATGATAAATAAATATTTTACAAGTCTTCTCCACCCATATCATCATTGTAATCTAAAACTATATTAGGTTTTATAATGTTTCCATTTTGGTCGGTATAATTTCTACATTTTTTCATTTTTGTTGTAATCATTTCTACTTTGGAATGTTTTGAAGAAATAAAATATATATCTTTTTTATCCTTCCATTTTATAGCTAAGATACCATTGCAAGATCTTGAAAAAACTTCAAATCTTTTTAATTTTGTCGCTGCGAGATCTTTTGGCATATTCTTTCTATTAGATCTGACTGTTCCGATAGTATTAATTTTTTGCAAATGTAATTTCCGATACAGTTTTGATGACGAATACCAGTTATCTAAAAAGAGGGTGTGTCTAAAATCAACTAAAGGTCTACATAAATCCAGTATAACATTTTTTGATGCGCTATTATCAGAATAAAATAATTCTTGGATAAAATAGTTCTTTATAATAATAAAAAAAATTATTGTGTATTATAGTTACTTGATTATTATTCAATGAAAATATGTAAAATTAATGAAGTTCTACAAAAACGCACTTGTATGCTTTCAAAACAAAAGTGTTACATTTGCTAACTGAACTCCGATGTTATATTTAGCAAAGATCATACGACGAGCTATGCACGTCATATCGGCATTTGGTACAGATAGCAGTCGACGTGCACAGCACGTCATTCCAGTGCAAGTGGTTTTAAAAAAAGAATGTTTATGTTGAAACGGCTAGTTAAATATGCAAATATTCCTTTTTTGTAGTACTTTCAAATGAAATTTATTGTTATTTCAGTATTAAAAATGTATATTACATTGTTTTTATAAATTATATTCTTCAACTTGAAATCATTATTGTTATTATTGTATTTATAAAAGTTCTCATATTATAGTAAATAATAAAAATGAAGACAAAATTCGACATAAAAGCAAGTATTACAGATTTACAAGTAAAACAAAGTACGAGGGCTGTTTGATAAGTACGTGTAAAAATAAAAACTGCTTCATTTTTTTGAATAAATCGTTTTTATTTTTCAACATAGTCTCCTTTTAGGCTTATACACTTCATCCAACGCTGCTCTAGTTTGTTGATCCCTTCCGAATAATAGGATTTGTCCAAGTCTGTAAAATAGTCATTCGTTCCTGCAATCACCTCCTCGTTCGAATAAAATCTTTTTCCCGCGAGCCATTTCTTCATATTAGGGAACAAATAATAGTCCGATGGAGCCAAGTCTGGAGAATAGGGGGGATGTGAAACGATTTGGAACCCTGTTTCCATTAGTTTTGCGGCCACAACTGCTGAGGTGTGAGCTGGTGCGTTGTCGTGATGAAAGAGGACTTTTTTGTGGGCTAATCGGGGACGTTTTTCTTGCAACTCGGTTTTCAAACGATCCAATAACAATGAATAATATGCACCTGTAATGGTTTTACCCTTTTCCAAATAATCGATAAAGATTATTCCTTGCGAATCCCAAAAGACAGTCGCCATAACCTTCCTGGCCGAAGGAATTGTCTTCGCCTTTTTCGGAGCAGATTCCCCCTTGATAACCCATTGTTTAGACTGCTCTTTGGTCTCAGGAGTGTAGTGATGTATCCATGTTTCATCTACAGTGATGAAACGACGCTTAAAGTCCTGCGGATTTCGCTGAAACAGCTGCAAACCGTTCTTGCAACACTTCACACGACCTCGTTTTTGGTCGATCGTGAGCAATCGCGGCACCCACCTGGCGGATAGCTTTTTCATGTCCAAATGTTGGTGCAAAATATTATGTACCGGTTCACACGAGATGCCTACAGCACTAGTATAATCTCACGCACTTTCACTTTTCTGTCATCCATCACCATATCATGGATTTTATCAATGATTTCTGGAGTGGTGACCTCAACAGGGCGTCCAGAACGTTCAGCGTCTCTTGTGCTCATATGGCCACTCCGAAAATTTTGAAACCACTTATAAACCGCACTAATCGAAGGTGCAGAGTCACCATAATGTTTAACAAGCTTCTGTTTAGTCTCCTGAGGCGTTTTGCCTTTAATGAAGTAGTGTTTAATCAACACGCGAAATTCTTTTTCGTCCATTATTTGACAATCACTCGATTTCCTTGATTCCAACGATTGTCAAACACAAAGGAATAGACCGATATGGCTGAAATTTGATGTGTGTTCTTCCAAGAGGTGCTACTAATTAAAAATAACCTCGATATGCACCAGTGGTGCCATCTTTCGGAAATTACACGGACTTATCAAACGGCCCTCGTATGTATATATTTTTAAAAATACAACTGAATGCCGAATTTTTAATTACGTCCCCTTATACATAAATATTTTTTTCAGATTCTTGCATAATTTGATTATTGCTTATATTTATTAGGTGATTAGTTAAGACGTCAATATTTTACGTGCACAGGAATACCTCGCATAGTCCGGCTAATCGGTTCCACTGATTAGCTGGACTATTTGAAACCGGACTAATTGAAACATTCACTAAATACAAAAAACGTTAATTGGTTCGAAACAAATTTTTTTTCTGTTTTTTAGTAAATAACACGAGAATAATATATTTAAATGTTTGTATGTATCAACAAAACAAAATCAGGGGTTTATACATACATTTTAAATTCATTTTCAAATGGGTTATTAAAATTTAATTATCAAAAAACAGACTTTATTCTAGAGTTGCGAATCAAAAACTAATAGAAAAAGAAAAGACCACAAAACTAAAACTGCGCATGCGTTACGCATAATGTGCATATACAATTTCGGTTTTCTATTTTGTTACGTTTTCATAATAAAGGGGAAAACTTGAAGATTTGCGTATAAAAATAATTTTATGTGTTAATTTTTTGTGATTTTTTTCAAGAAACACTTTAGTAGGATTTTTCAAGTAAAAAAATTTTTTTTGGGGAAATTTCAAACCGTACTATAGTGAAACTGAACTAATCGAGGCATTACTGTAGTTTATTAAGTATTCCAGATTTTCAATTTTTATTTGTGGGTTATAGAATATTTAATATTTCATAATTTTTAACATTGATTAGAAATGATTTCATATATTACGAAATTGTAATTACCATAGCTACTTATTAGCAACATATTACTGAGATGCAAGCAACGATTGTTAACAAATGTAATCACAAAGCTTTTCATTGTGTAAATTAGCCTTTTCTCTCTCTAGTATAATTTTAAAAAGACAATGCTTAACATAGCAGCATTATGTTTTTCTATACTATTTACAAAATAATTAATTAATTATACTTTTATATTAAATTGTTTGATGTTTTAATACGATTCTAATCTACTCTGATAGAAATTGCAGTATAATTATAATATACATACATATATATATATATATATATATATATATATATATATATATATATATATATATATATATATATATATATATATATATATATATATATATATATATATACATTATTCATGACAATCTACAAATGTTAAAAGTTTCAAATATTTATAAATACTAAACTATTTCTTAACGATTACTTAAGGTAAATCCCATTTGGTAAAAATTAAACAAAAAAATATTTAATAAATTCATAATTAATAAATATATATGGTTATCCAAATGCGACGCCTAGATTTGTGTTTTATTAAAATGAAATTATACATACGTTTCCTTATACACCACCCTATACACATGTTTACTTTTAATAAAACATAAATCTAGGCATCGCATTTGGATGACGCTACATTTTCTTTGTTTAAAGCATTTCATTTACAAATCATAATCAAGAATTAAAAACATTTCAAAACAAACACACGTAAATCTTATGATTATCAAATTGCTTAGTCAATATTATGATAAGTTAGTGTATTATTGAAAGTTAGTGTATTACTGTTAGTGTATTAGGTTACACTGTGTTATTTTCTATTGTGTCAAAATAAAAAGCTGTTATTGTATTTCCATACAATAGTTTATTTTATCCTCAGTTAATAAATTAAGTTTATTGAGAAATGAAATTACCAATGAATAAAGAACCATTGAAAAATGTATTGATTTTTTGTTTTATAAATTAAATTTTTGTATTTTAATAATACAAATACAAATATGATTGTTATAAAAATGTGTATGTTAATTAACAACAAAAATATTTTTTGTTAATTTTAAAATATGTATTAATTTTTTATCTTTATTAAAAAAAAATATTTTACATAAAACTTAAATATATAAAAAGTTCTATTTTAATTTACATTATATTTAGTGTTCTATATGTATATAACACTAAATAATTTAAATTAAAATAAAAGTTTTAATGCATTGAAGATTTATGTAAAAATTATAAAAATATATATATATATATATATTTTTATAATTTTTCAAATATGAAACAAATATATATATATATATATATATATATATATATATATATATATATATATATATATATATATATATATATACATACATTTATTGCAGACTGTACTGGAAAATTCAATACCTGCAACAGAAGAAATAGATGTTTGGAATCAAGGATATAGATTACATGGAGATAATGATGATAGTCCAATAGCAAGGTGAGTTTAGAAACCATACAAACATTTTTAAACAATATTAATTGTTGTAAGTATTACATGTGAATAAATATTAATAATTAAACTGGAAACACTATTGTGCAGGTGGAATAAAAAAGGCTGGTGTAAGCCATCATGCATTCCGATATCCATAATTTTGGTTTTAATATTTCTTGTTGTTCTTCTGCCGTTACTTGATCATGCAATGGAAAAACAAGAACATATATCAAAAATTAGTCATGATGCTCTTAACATTGATTGTTTACAGTCTTGCAGGTACTATATAACTGTATATACATACATACATACATACATACATATATATATATATATATATATATATATATATATATATATATATATATATATATATATATATGTATATATGTATATATTTTAGGGTTTATTTAACAGAAAGTATACCAGAAGGATTGATATATACTAATCAAAGTAGGAAATTTGTATCCACATATGATACCTGGTTAAATTTAATTAATTCAGCAAAAAGTTCGATAGAAATTGCTTCATTTTATTGGACATTAAGAAAATCTGAAGTTTATCCTCATAATTCATCACAGGAGGTTGTATAATTAATTGCACAACAATAAATAATAATACACGTATAATTATGTATATATATTTACATGTTATAGTTATATATGATTATAATATAACAGGGGGAAGATATTTTTCAAGAACTATTGAAAGCTGGGACTGATCGAAAAATTTTACTTAAGATTGCTCAAAATGCACCAACACAAAAACTACCCAATATAGATACTGAATTACTTGTAAAACGTAAAGCCGCTGAAGTGAGAAGTTTAAATTTTGCAAAATTATTAGGTAGTGGTGTTTTGCATACAAAAATGTGGATTATTGATAGAAAACATTTTTATGTGGGTAGTGCAAATATGGATTGGAGAGCATTAACTCAGGTAATTAATTTAAAAATTAAATAAATATTTAAGAACAAGTGGAAGTAGATATTAAATATAATCCATTATTAAAAAAAAATTATTTATAATTTAATTGTGACATATTTTGTTTAGGTAAAAGAATTAGGTATTGTCGCCTACAACTGTAGCTGTCTTGCGAATGATATATCAAAAATATTTGATGTAAGTATAAAATGAATACAATTAAATTATATATATATATATATATATATATACACACACACACACTCACACACACACATATATATATATATATATATATATATATATATATATATATATATATATATATATATATATATATATATATATATATATATGTAAATTAATAATTTGTTAAATAGGTTTACTGGGTGTTAGGTGAAAAAGATGCAAAACTGCCTGTTAAATGGCCATCTGAATTATCTACCAAATTTAATATGAGTAATCCTATGAATGTGACATTAAATAATTATCTCTTTCACACTTTCATATCGGTATGTTACATATTATATATTAAATATTTCATATTATAAAAACAAGTATTTTTTAAATAATTTAATCAACAATATTAACTAATATTTGTATAAAAGATAGTTTAAACTATAATTTTATATAATAGAAAAAATATTTCTTACTAAACTTAAATCACTGTTCGTTTAGTAATTGCAACACATTTATTTAAATACAAATCAACCAATGTTTTTAATGCCATAAGATTTTTAAAATTGTTCAATAATCATTTGTACATTTTGTTTACTAATGTACATTTTAATCATCATGTCATCATCATCTGAATATTGCCTTATAAAATCTCAATTATTCCTGACTGTAACTTTCTTATATATTAATAAATAAAAGTCTTTAACTTATATCTACTTATAGTAACAGATATATAAGTAATGTATAATGAAGAACAATTTAGAGTTTGTAAATTCAGCATTTTAATAATAATAATGTGACTATCAAAATTAACTTGAGTGAATAGCATGAACAATAAGTGATTATTGAATACTTTAATAAAATCGTATGGTATTGGAATAATGATTTTTTGTATTCAATTTAAATGAAAATATTAATATTTTTATTAGAGTTCCCCACCTCAGTTTTGCCCTGAAGGAAGAACATCTGATATCGATGCAATAGTTCATATAATAGCAAATGCTGAAAAATTTGTGTATGTATCTGTAATGGATTATTTTCCATTAACAATTTATACGCCAAGAGAAAAATTTTGGCCAATAATAGATAATGCTCTTCGAACAGCAGCAATAAATAATAAAATAAATTTAAAATTGTTAATTAGTCAATGGAATCATTCTAGAGCATCTGAAACTTATTTTTTGAAATCTCTAGCCATATTAACAAATTCTTTTCGTGGAGTCAATATTGAAGTGGTAAGTTAATAGTTTTATATTGGTTAATAAGTTCTACAGTCAGTACAGATAATTATATTGGAATTAAAATAAATCTTCATTAATAATTATTTTATCATTTCATAAATACTATTATTTTCAAGTTATTTATTTTATATATATATATATATATATATATATATATATATATATATATATATATATATATATTAAAAATACTATTTGGTAAAATACTAACAATGTAAGGATCTGAAATGTTAAAGAATAACATTGAACAAAATATTTAATGGTTTTATTCCAAGTATTCTATAGCTTATTTATTGTTAATAAAATTGATTAAAAATGAAGTCAATTAATGAATCATATTGTAAATTGATTTTTACATTTCATAATTACAATATTTTTTATTTAAGAAAGGGAAACAATAATCAATTTATGTATGTAAAGGTGAACATTTTTTCAATTTTCTCAATTATTATCTTGTTTTCTCTATGTATTTTTTCTACTGTGCCTGTAATAACGAATAAGTATCACTTCAGTTAACTACTAAAGACACACATGTCAAAATCTGTTGCACATGAATACTATAAAGGAAATATAACCTTAACCTTTAAAAAAATACTATTATAATTTAAAATTATATATATATATTTACAGAAACGTTTCATAGTACCAGCTACAGCTGATCAACAGAAAATACCAAATGCAAGAGTTAACCATAATAAATATATGGTAACTGATAATACTGCTTACATAGGAACATCAAATTGGTCAGGCGATTATTTTATCGATACAGCTGGTGTAGGTATGATATTTCATGACCCTGATATAGGACGGAATTTGACGGAACCTACAATTCGTGGACAATTGCAATACATATTTGAGCGAGATTGGAATTCAGAATACTCTCATGCATTGAAAATTTAAAAACCTCTGATTAAACACAAATTATGTAATAAATTAATGAAACTATTTATGTACAAAAAATATACTTTGATTTGTGATAATATTTTTGTTGAAACACATTTTTAATAAATAAATTTACATAAAAATAAACAATCAGTAAAAAATATTTCTTTCTTATTTAATACACATGATCATCACTAATTCGATCATCAATAATTTGGTTCACTGCTAATTCAAACATAATTCCTTAAATATAATCCAATTGTGTTTGTTTGTATTTAGGAATTCGGTGATTAAGAAAAAAGATGTTATTTATTGTTTTTTTATAATATGGTTCTTATATTAAATTCATATCCCTTTAAAAAAATAAATTAATATATTGCCATTACATATTTCTTTTTTGTTAAAACTATTTTAAATTTAACAGTGGGAAATTTGGAATGGATTGAATATCTGTATGTTATATTTTTATGTTTTTTATTCCTATATAGAGAAATGTATTTTGATTTTATACATCTCCTCTATATATTAGTGTCATGTGTATGTTTTATAATTGCATTTTTTAAAATATTGTTTTTGGCAGTCCAAAAAGCTGAACAAACTCGTTATTGGGTCATTTTCGGGGTTTTTATACACGATTTATTTTTAAAAATTTTAGGAAAATGACTTCACAAACTGTTAAAATTTCAAATACTTTTGACCGAAAAGACAATATGACAAATAGAAATATGTCAATTTATTATTATTTTTTTTTAGAAAAAAAGGATATGAATCTAATACACAAATTATGTAAAAACATTTCTTTATTTAAATGTGACAAAAAACTTATACATATATAGACAAATAAACATGCAGATATGCATTGCATATATGTATGTATATATAAAATATAAAAAAAAGTCCACCTAGTGGTCGACTTTTTTTTATATTTTATTTATACATACATATATGCACGTTGCGTTGAATAAAAAAAAACAAAAGAAATTGTAATAAGTAGTACTAACCAAAACTTCATGGGCCTATTCACACTAGTCAACATTCATACAGTATTCACGCCCATTACCGCTCGTCTCACACCCTCTTAACATAAAAATCCACCACCTAAAAAAATTAGTTTTCCGGAAAGAGGGTGTGAGACGAGCGGTAATGGACCGTGAATACTGTATGAATATTGACTAGTGTGAATAGGTCCCATCTGCGCGATAAAACTTGGGTAAACTGTATGTATTAATTTATCCAACTAATTCAGCACTAATTCCATATGTTAGCTCGTATCTAAATCGACCACGACACCGACTTCATTTTAAATCTTCATGAATATTCAATTGAGAATGGCGAGATACGATCGTCGTTCTCAGCGCTCTTATATAATTGACACACTATTCTAAGACAATTGTCAGAAAGCAGCTGACATTCACATCATAACAATTGATTTGTGTCGATCAAACAATTCCTGATTTTGGGTTTATTTCGGAATCGATGTATCTGAAAGTAGATCAACTTGGGAGGATTGGGTTATTTTTAGAAACATTGGAAGCAATTTTTATATAGAAGATCAAATATGAACGAGAAGAAACATTTAGATGATTACGTTTTGTTAAATTGTGTAAATACAGTTTTTTAAGAGATTTACTCAAGTAATATAAAATTTGTTATTGGTGTTTAACGATTATTTCTTTCTTGTTCTTTCATTTTTACCATAAATTCAAATAAGATGTTTGTATTTTCTTTCTTGTATTTGCAAATAATTTTGATTTCTACAAAAATTTTAAATATTATAAAATCCTTACATACTTAATATAGAATATTACAAAAATTATTAATTATTAGTTCCCAAAAAAAATCTCTATAAAATTTATAAAAATTCTTAATCATTTTTAATTGTCCACTATTTAATAATTACGATGATATTTCCAAGTAGATATCATTTTTGAACACAGACATTAAAATTTAAATACAAGAATAAAATTTGAATATAAATCAATAATTTACTCCAATAATACAACATTTTATAAAATTATGTTTGATAAAATACAAACAAATTTTGATGCAAACACCACAAGATATGAAAATACCTAATAATCACTTAGTAATTAATTCCTTGTTTAGAAGCTGATGTGAATTCTTATTGTTATGTCATCATCGTTAGAGTACTGTATTATAAAATAATAACAATATAAGTGAATTTTCAACACTTTTATAATATCTTGCGGTGTTGGAACGATAATTTATTTATGCTAAACTGAATTTTTTAAAATACTAAAAAAATAGTGTGCTCAATAATTATTTATTGTTCTTTTTTTTCACTAATATGAATTTCAATAACCATGATATCATTTTTAGAATTTTGAATAAGAAAAAAAATAATGACAAGATTTTTTTTCTAGAAAAGTGAATTAGCTTTAGTGCTAAATTATACTGTAAATTTCTTATTGAATAAAAATCATATAGAACTGAAATTAAAAAAAAAATGAAATCATTTTCTACAAAAATTTGTATATTATTATTAAATAATATACAAATAATTGTAAATAAATTCATATTTGAAAATATTTTATAAACAAAGACCTCTAAATTGAAAATAAATTTCTTATGCAGTGCAGAAAAAAATATTGATAACATAACAATAACATTTCTTAAATAAAAAATTAGTTTATTTCATGTAGAAATTAAAAAATATTTCAATTTCAATTTTCAAAAATATAAAAATTTTGAACATATTAATTTGCTGTGATATATATCGAGTTTAATATGTATACTCAATTCCTTAATTTATATTTGAATAAATATTTTTTATTAATTAAGGATAGCCTTGTTAATAACAACATTTATTAAATATTAAGTAAACTATGTTTATTTAGAAACAAAAAATGTTTATTTTATAATCAAAATTGTTTCAGTCCGATTTTGGACTTTTTGAAATTAATTTATAGATAAATATATATATTTAATAAATTTTTTTTTAAGTTTACATTGTTTTAAGAATACAGTTTGTCTTTAATATATATATATATATATATATATATATATATATATATATATATATATATATATATATATATATATATATATATATATATATATATATATATATATATATATATCAGAGCAGATGTATTTTGTATATAGACGATTATAATATGTAACTATTAATAAACAGAAAACTTTAAATATTCAATATATATATATATATATATATATATATATATATATATATATATATATATATATATATATAATATGTTTGTATAAACTTAAATAAGAGAGAAAAATTTTAAAGTCTCTTTGGTTTTGCTAATTCTTTTAATCTGGCAGAACAACGTGCTTTGAGAGCTAGTGGACTAACACCATAGCGATTTTTTTTTAGATCATTATCTTGTGCTTGTGCTCGTGGTCTTGGTGTAGCTAATCTTTTTGTATGTTCGGTTAATTTATATTTTAAGGCACCTCGTTTTACACCTAGTTGATTCTCTTTAGGATTTGGAATTGATTTCGGTTGAGCCAATTGTTTTAAGCGTGGTGTAGCTATAAATTTGAGTGCTGTTGGACTCACCTGAAAATATAAGAATCATTATTAGTTACATTTACATCATATGTATTCAAACATATACACACGCTTGCACATGCATACACAACAACAACACAGATACATATATAAATGCACAAATACATCCATGCACTTTTTTAAATATATTTATAAAATAATCTTACACTCATAATAGTTCTTGGATCTGGAGGTGGGCCTGGTTTAGGAGTAACTATTTTTGGTAGAGATAACGTTTGGAGTCGTTTTAATAAGAAATGTAAGGGTTTCCGTTTACTTGGCTAAAACAATATTAAAATTAGTATTACATAAAATTTGATTATAGAATAAGTTAATAGATCAAGATTTAAAACTAAACAGAAAATGTTAGATGAAACGTTAGATGAAAATGATAGAACTTTCGATAGAGATTCAATTTAAAGTTCTATTACAATTTAAAGTACATATATATATATATATATATATATATATATATATATATATATATATATATATATATAGTGTAGTCTAAATGAGACTGAAGGATTTAGACATACATTTACTTTCTTACTCATTTATTATCCTTTACTAACCTTCAGTCTCATCTGGCCATCTTACTATCTACTAACAATAATGATACGCAGTATAAATAAATAAATTATCATAAACAATCACTATGTCAAAATGTATTAATATACTTTTTTCTAGTATTGTTATCAAAAACATAAAATTGCCTAGTGATTCCATAATTTTGTCCATCCCTGTATATATGTGTATGTATGTATATAAAGTATCTAGAAATTCACTTACATTATTTTTTTAAAAATATTTGAACGGCAACAAATTTTTATATTTCACATAATTATATTTTTAAAAAAAAATTTCATAGAATTCAATTAAAAAAAAATAAATATACACACACACACACACACACACACACACATATATATATATATATATATATATATATGTAATTCAAAAATACATACTAGTAAATAAAAATAAAATTAATAAAAAAAAGACTTCATTGGTATAAACTTCAAATTGATAATTAATTATTATTCATGTATTCATAAGAAATAACCTACTTCGTTAGAAACTCATATGAAGACCTACCGAAAATTTTATTTAAAAAAATACTTACTTTTTTACAAAGTGGAAACTCACGTTGCAACACTCAAAAAAATTTTATTAAATATATACATTTATCTATAAATTAATTACAAAAAGTCCAAAATCGGACTGAAATAATTTTGATTATAAAATAAACATTTTTTGTTTCTAAATAAACATAGTTTACTTAATATTTAATAAATGTTGTTGTTAACAAGGCTATCTTAATTAATAAAAAATATTTATTCAAATATAAATTAAGGAATTGAGTATACATATTAAACTCGATATACTCGTATATCACAGCAAATTAATATGTTCAAAATTATTATATTTTCTAAAATTGAAATTGAAAATATTTTTTAATTTCTACATGAAATAAACTAATTTTTGAAGTGAAACTTCTTTAGCCGCGTTAGGGTAAAAATTTTGTTGACGCGGAAATAGAGAATATATGATGGAAATAGAGACGGAACGTGAGTACGAATTTTAGTGCCTGATTTGAATTTGCATACATGCTTAGACGATAGAGTGAGAAAAAGCCCATCACGCATGCGCCCTCTTTTAATATGTGATTAGATAACAAGAACTGTTTTAATGCAGGCAGCACGTATGTTTACTATTTGAATGATGTCATTATTATGCTTAGTAATTTTTATATACAATCAGTTGTTGTTAATTGTGTTTAAATAAGAGTGTTATTCAGTGCGATAAAATTGATATTTTTGATAAGTATATTAATTTTTATAACGTCATCATAATATTAACCTCAATAATCATAAAAATAACAGTCAATTAAATCCACGCGGTATTTAAAAATTTAGCAAACAACACGAAATTGAGGGAATTGGCACGTATACCAATATATACAGTAGTATGTAGTATTTTGTAACATTATTTTGATTAATCTATTTATCAAATAAAAGAAATACTATTAAAAACACGTGGTATTAAAAAATTATCGAAACCTATAACAGTTTTGAGATTATCTGTTGTTTTATTTGTAATAAATTCTCACAATAATTATGAATTTTTTGTTCTCAGGTGTCATTTTGAAGATTTATTGAATTTTATGTGGGGTTATAAAATTATCAATTATCTATAAATAGTATCTAAATAGATGCTATTTATTGCAGTTATATTAAAGTATTTAATTAGTATTTAATTATTTGTGAGTATTTTCTTTAATTGTTTAATTTTTAAAACATTGATCTAATTGTATATTATATATTATACAATAGTAATATAATATACAATAGTAATATAATAGTAATTAAAAATTAAGATGGTAAAGTCTATTGCGCAAAAATTTTACTTATCAAAAACCAATTGTATCGTTTATACCTACTCAGTCACCATCGGAGGAAGCAGTGGAAATCGAAGAAATTCCAAACGAAAACGAATAAATTTTCATAATTCATAATTTTATAAAAGTTTTAATTTGAAAATGAATATTAATCTTACTTAACACATTGTATACGGACAACGTCTCGACGTCTTTTGCATACTATTACTACAGCATGAAAGACATCATCGAGACGCGTTGTCCGCATACGATGTGTTAATATGAAATAATTGTAAAAATTTAATTTATTTAAAACATTGATCATTTTCTACTTAAATTTTTATCCCGTGTATTTGCCGCTTCTCTTCCTACTACATTTCTTCATTTTGTTACTTGCTTTATTCTGAAGAATTTGTTCATCTACGAGTTTTAGGCATACGCTTGTCCGTGTACCTTTTGATGACTTTATTGAAAAGAAGTTTCACTTCTGGCATGTGTATAAGAATACACATAACCTTTTTTTTTATTTAAGAAATGTTATTGTTATGTTATCAATATTTTTTTCTGCACTGCATAAGAAATTTATTTTCAATTTAGAGGTCTTTGTTTATAAAATATTTTCAAATATGAATTTATTTACAATTGTTTGTATATTATTTAATAATAATATACAAATTTTTGTAGAAAATGATTTCATTTTTTTTTTAATTTCAGTTCTATATGATTTTTATTCAATAAGAAATTTACATTATAATTTAGCACTAAAGCTAATTCACTTTTCTAGAAAAAAAATCTTGTCATTATAACTTTTATCTTAATCTTGTCATCTTAACTTTTTATATTTAAAAAAAAATCGTTGATATTTTGGCTTAAACCGCCAAATGACATTTTTTTAGATATGGAATAATATATAATTTATCTCAGAACCCAATGTTATATTAATTTAATACTTTATAGTAAACCGTTGCAATAATGCAATTCAAACGTTTATATGAATTTAGTTAAGTATTTTTTTAACAGCATGCAACTGTTTACCGTTATACTGTTATAAAAAAAATATATTTTAAAAAAAAAATACATTTAATACGTTAAGCGCCAAACCTATTTTGTTTACCTTTTCTTTTACGCCACACAATTTTATTTAAAAATGTAACCAAAAAAATATATCTACTACAAAATTAACAACTCAAATATGATTTTAACAAAGATGCAGAATTCAATGTCATTAATATTAAAATGTCAGTAGCAGGTAGACTAATAGTTCTGAAAAATGTAGACCCGCCTTTATTATAACCTACAGGCAGAACTGCGAAAAGAAGAAAGATATGATGGACTCGTTGAAATTCATTCCACCTATTGAATATGGATATTATAAAAACTTAAGTACAAATTAACATGACGAGTCCCTGAATACGTCTGATGAAAAAGACATTGTTTATGTTAATGATTTCGATACTAATACAGCTGGGTCTGTTTTTGTGCGGATTATTTTAATGCGATTTGGAAGTTATGCGATTCATATTTCTTCTTAGTATCTTTTTATACGATTTTTTTAAGAATTTTTTAAAGCGGTTATTTAATTCAACGAAAAGCTCTTCAGTTTTATGAACAAATGAAGCAATCAAAGCCATTTACTTCCGCTTCTCAAACTGATAAGGAATTTTCGACTAGCAAAGGATGGTTAACCTGGTTTTTAAAAAGGAATGCACTGCATAAGGTGAAGATTACGGGCGCGATTGCATCAGCAGATGAAGAAGCTGCTAAATTTTTTGTTGACAACACACTAGGTCATCCATGTTTAAAACATCCAAATGTAAACATAATGTTTTTTTTTTCACCCAATACAACATGTATTATTCAGCTATTAGATCAAGGAATAATTGTAACTTTTAACAATATTACGTTAAACGCACTTTTCAATTTATATTGGATAAACTAGAAAATAAGTCAATACAGTAACTAACGCTTGGAAAAAAAATTCTGTCTGACTTTATAAATCATGTTGTTTTTGCTATTACTCAAATAAAACCACACACTTTAAATGCCTGTTGGAAAAAGGTTTCGCCTACATGTCTTGAAAACAGTGCAACTATTTAGTTTCTTTTTTATTTTATTTTTTTATTCTAAACAGTGCAGAAATTATTGCGATGATGATTAAAATATATATGAAAAATTCTAAAATAAATTACACATATGTACATATTGCTTTGAATAAGATTAAATAGTTGATTAAAAGATAAAGTAAAAAAGCTTTGGTTTGTATCAATTTTCTGCAGATATTTGAATTTTTTTAAGCATTCTTTATTTCCTGATTTTTTAGAGTAATTTCACTTTGTAGCTTTGGTTTTATGTGGTTTTCGAAAATTACGGAACGTATCGCTAATTTTTCAATGTAAGTTAAGTCTTTTTTGTGCGATTTTTTTAATGCGATTTTCTGCGGAACGTACCTATCGCATAAAAACAGACCCAGGTGTACTTAAATTTAACCATATTAATAATAACAATTGTAATGATAAAAGAACGTTTAACGTTGATTTTTTCTAAAACTCTTTAATAAACAATGTATGATAATTATTTTCTTTTTTATTTTCATTTACCAAATCAATTAACTCTCTTAGTTATGAGAAAAATATTGAAATAATAACGATTATTCTAAGGATATGTTATTTTATACATTATTTATGTTGTTATATAAAAAAAACGTCTGCAATAATACATTCTACAATGTTTATTTGAATTTAAATTTTTAACGAATTTTTAAAAAGAATGTACATTATTTTAACAATTTCTCTACTTTTTATTTTGTGGAGTTAATCGATTTGGTTAATGATCGGCTCATGTAATGTTTAAAAATAATATCATTTTTAAATCTTAGTGTTTACAATTACATAAAAAAATAAAATTGTATTTTTCATTTCAAAACAACCTTTAAAGTATAATAGTATTAAATATTGATAGTATTAAATTGTACTTATATGAAATATTTGCTTTTTTACTCGAAAAGTGAAATACTATATACAAATTTGTGAAATATTTTATTAGTAAAAATATGATATATTTGTTTTTATCATATTTCCATTTGAATTTTAAAGTAGATATACTTTTTTTAACAAGCCATAATTTTTTGATAAAATAGACTCTTCAAAGGATCAAGTAATGTCAACATGATTTAAAAAGTGCTTGTTGCGTAAAAATGAATCTAACCTCTTTGAGAAAGCGAAAATTCGTTTACAAAATGTTTTGAGGAATAAAATGGTTGCGACAAATTTTATATTTGAATTATAAAAATGTTTGTACTGTCATTTACGAAATATAAGGTTTAACGGTATAATGAAAAAGTGCGAACTGTTTGAGTATGTTATGTAAGGTATATTTGTATCATAGAGTAAACGTTGTAAACGATTATATAATATAACTATCATGGAGTATGCGCATAGAAATGTATTTAGTAACCGATAAATGATTATAGAGTTAGTTAGGATTATACTGCTGATAGAGTTAGTATTGTACTATCGATAGACGGGGTAGACAAACATGGTTCGACATGCCATTTAATTGTTTTGTACAGATAGATAAAGTTTGTGTTATTTCTTTGTTAAATAAATCATAGTATTATATTAAACCATCGTACATATTTTATTTCACGGACCCCAAAGAATCCAACAGAGTATAATACTGATTGTACTTTTTTTAATTTTCATACATATACGAGGGTAGTCCCATAAGTACCCGGCCTGACCTAGAAATGGCGGTAATTGTTTGAAAAATATCACTGTATTAGAAAGTACACAATCTATAAAGCATATGTTTCAAGTTTGAGGACGCCACGTTGTTTAGTATTTGTTTGGCAGCCATCAATAGTGAACGTTTTCAGTGAATTAGTGAAAATGGAGAAAATTGGTCATCGTTACGTGATACAATACTTTTATTTGAAAGGCCTCAGCCCAACCAATATAAAAGCTGAACTGGATTCTACTCTGGGTGAGTCTGCTCCTTCGTTTACAACAGTGAAATATTGGGTAGCAGAGTTTAAACGAGGCCGTACGAGCTGCCAAGACGAGCATCGCAGTGGTCGACCAAATGAGGTGACGACTCCAGAAATGGTGAAGAAAATCCACAAAGCGGTACTGGATGATCGTCGACTGAAAGTGCGCGAGCTAGCAGACATAGTAGGCATTTCAAAAAGTGCGGTACATCGCATATTATCTGAAAATTTGGACATGAGAAAGCTGTGTGCAAGATGGGTGGGTGCCGCGTTTGCTCACACTCGAGCAAAAACAGTGTCGTGAAGATGTTTCAATTGAGTGTTTAGCGAAGTTTCACAGCAACAAAGCAGAATACCATGCCGTTTCATAACCATGGATGAAACATGGGTCCATCACTTCACACCTGAGACAAAAGAACAATCAAAACAATGGACTGAAAAGAGAGAACCGGCTCCAAAGAAGGCGAAGACCGTTTCATCTGCAGGCAAGGTCATGGCGTTGGTTTTTTGGGATGCGCGTGGAATAATTTTCATTGACTATCTTGAAAAAGGAAAAACTATCAACGGCGAGTATTATGCGAACGTATTGCAACGTTCGAGCGAAGAAATCAAGCAAAAACGGCTAAGAAGAAAGTGTTGTTTCATCGAGACAATGCACCAGCTCACAAAGCCGTTATTGCAATGGCCAAAATTAATGAATTAAAGTTTGAATTGCTACCTCATGCACCCTATTCGCCAGATTTAGCCCCCTCGGATTATTTTCTGTTCCCAAGCTTGAAAAAATGGCTCAGTGGTCAAAGATTTCCCAACGATGGAGAAGTGATGTCGGCAGTTAATGGGCATTTTGAGGAGCAAGACAGTTCTTATTATAAAAAGGGTATCGAACTTATTGAACATCGCTGGGAAAAGTGTATAGAGCTGAAAGAAGATTATGTTGAAAAATAAATATATTTTTTTCCAAAATTTTTGTGTTTTCTTTGTTGGGTCGGGTACTTCTGGGACCACCCTCGTATGTCAACTTGTTGACAGTATTCCTTCACATCGAATATTTCATTCACATTAAGAAAGAATTATTCAATAATTCTTTCTCATAAATATTTTAAGATAACTATAATCTTTCGTTGGTTTAATAGCAGTTTAACACTAGCTTTACGGGTCGCGTTATTTTGACGCATTTCGAATTTCATGAGGGAATTTACAGAAACCATTTACATATTTCTTCTACCACTTGTACTGAATTCTATCCATTTAACGAGACAAATAAAATAGCGAAATTAATTTTCTTCAAAGCATCCTAATTTAGAAATTATGTATATGGTATACCTATCTTTACGGTACGGGTCAATTTGACGCAATCATAAAATAAGCATTAATGCTAATTGGAAAACCCTGATACAGAAAAGGCAATTTGGTACGCTCGGGCAGCATGTGAAGCAAAGTCATTAAAAGATTTTTATTTATGATCGAAGAAATGGGGACCGGCTTTATTCTCAAGCACAATGGCTAGAGATTAATTTACGCAAATTCTTCGATTCATATGATTTGATAAACGAACAGAACGATCCGAACGTTTACGTACAGATAAATTTGTATTGGTATCTGAAATATGGAACAAATTTATACATAATAGTAAATCCTGTTATAAACCTCATGAACATATTTCAATAGACGAGCAACTATTCCCTACGAAAGGCCGATACAGATCCATGCAATATATGCCAAATAAGCCACATAGATTTGGCATAAAGTTTTGGTTGGCAGTAGATGTAAATTCAAAATATTTAATAAATGGTTTCCCTAATTTGGGTAAAGATGAAACGCGAACTTCAACACTTTTAAGCGAATTTGTACTTTTAAAGTTAGCCGAATCATATTTACATCAAGGAAGAAATATAACAACTGATAATTTTTTTTACCAGTATTGTGTGTAAAAAATACGCGGAATAAATGTAATGTTATATAATGTTAAATATTATAAATTTTATATAAATGTATGTCTTATAGTTTCATTTATAAGTCAATACTGTATAATTGTTGTTTTTAAGTTGTTTTTTTAAAGAAAATGTATGATTTTGTTCATGCGTCAAATTGACGCGTGTCCGTAGAGATATGTAGGTAACCATGAAACGTCCGTAAACCTAGTGTTAATAGCGTTTTTAAATTTCTTAATTTACAACTATTGTCCAAATCTTTTTTTCATTACAAATAATGATTCATTTTAATAAACTTTTATTTTTGTTCTTAGTCGACAATAAAAATAAAATTTCAAAACTTTACAATTTTTAAGGTTTGTTCAATTCGTATGATACACATTTATCCAGTTTTTAATAGTTTCGGTACTTTTCAAACTTATAATCATAGAAGACATATCTAAGTTATTGATGATTCTTCCAGTTTCGAAAGAAACAGCTTCAATGATTGGTCTTAAATGGTCATTATGAATTATAGTGTCTGATTCATTTAAAACTTTTTCATCGCCTGAACAAAACTTTTTATACTAATGTTAAATGATTCATTCTTTAATTATTACTTTAGCGAATGTAATGTTAACGTTGCAGTCTTCTTTAGACACATTACCCAATTCGTATTGATATAAAAAATTACTCGATTTTTTCTAAGACGCCATATTGAAAACATCAATCAAAAATGAATAACTTAGCAATTAATTAAAACGAGCAAAACAAACACTTAAAATGAAAACGATTCAAATTTAAGTTCTAAAACTTACACAATAAAAGACATTTACGTAATTATGAAATTCTTATACAACTTAATATTTTATAAAAAAAAATACTTACCTGAAAACATTTAACAAATAAAAACGAATTTACTCTCAAATCAAAAATCTCAGTGAATTATGTATTAATCTACAAAATAATATACCTATTGACAATTCAAATCCTTTTAAGATTAGATAATAAATATATCAAAAGACCAACTGTATTGTATAGAAAAGTGTATTGTAGTTAAAGTTTATTGATTATAGAACAGTTTATAGACCAAAGTTTATTGTATAAAAAAAGTTGTAAAAAGAATGTTTAGTGTTGTTAAAAATTATTGAATCACATATTTCAAAACTCTATGAAGGTTTATTCATTCATTTATATAAATAAACATATAACATAAATTTATATAAGGACATTTATATATCTACATTTCATTTAAAGAGATAGAAATAACAGATTTTGTTACATTTATACTACAAATATTTTAGAAATAATTATTTAAGTTGAAAAAGGTTTAATTATCTTATTTTCT
Source organism: Neoneuromus ignobilis (assembly GCA_029203775.1). Taxonomy (NCBI): domain Eukaryota; kingdom Metazoa; phylum Arthropoda; class Insecta; order Megaloptera; family Corydalidae; genus Neoneuromus; species Neoneuromus ignobilis. The sequence continues at coordinate 13,075,000 of CP092089.1, read as the reverse complement.
GTAGATCTTTTTCTTCGCCTCCAAATTTTTTCTCCAATGACTACTATAAAGGCTAATAAAAATCCTAAAATATAAAATCTCATATATATATATATATATATATATATATATATATATATATATATATATGTATATAAAGAAAATTAAATAAGTATCAGAACCAAATAGTTCAGTAACTTTAAATAACACAGAAGTGCATAAAATAATCAAAGTTAAAAAAGAAAAAAGAATAAAAATGATATAAAGTGGATATGAAACAAACATTACTAACAAATACAACATTTATAAAAAAAGTTCAGAATAAAAATAACAAGGTAGATGTAACCAAAAAACAACAATGTTATCGATTAACTTCTTCAAAATATAAAATGAAACCAATGAATGGATTAAATAAATATATCAAAAAAGAATATAAAAAAACAGTAGGTTAAGAAACGCTGAATCATTTAATTTGGAAAAGAAGAAAAATCTTACATTCAATCTAAGAAAGAGTAAAAACTTTATTAAATACACGCATGCACAACAATTTTAAATGGTGAAAAAGGGTTAAAATGATGACACTTTTTCATCTGCTTTAAATTGTGTCGAGCTAAATAAATTACTTTATGATGAGTCATCTTTGTATGTCCAAAGTTGTATTTGTTAAATGTTATATTTGATATTCTGATTATTCTCTGTTAAAACGTCGATAAGAATAGAAAAAAGTGTTTATTTATACTATAAAAAAATATTACGTTATTATTATTTAAAAATAACAAGAATTAACGAAAGAATTAAGTAGCAATGAAACAGACCAGATCGTCTAAATGCGCTTCATAAAGTGAATAAAGAAAATTTAATTGTCCAAGATGTTCATTCATACAAACATAACAGGTTAAAGATTAAAGGTTCATTCTAGTCTATTGAAAATTAGACCAAAACTGACTATAAAAAATACGATAACAAAAGAATGACAGAACGGTTTCTTTATGTGACTTAAAAAAAGTCTTCGAAGATTAGTGAGTTTAGAATTGTCAATAAATAAAAAAATCGGCACGTAATAATACATTGACAACTATTAGAAGCTGAATTAAAATATTGTAAAACAAAAATAGTAATTTCTCAGTAGAGAAAATAAAAAACAGATAATTGCGATGGACCAAAATCCTATGAAAACTAAAATAAATCCTATTGACTTAAAATTATTTAATCTGATAAAATTAAAATTTAGATAAGATAATAAAATATTAAATTAATTTTAAAATAAACAAGTGTTTAAAATATATTATATTTTCAACAAGATTTGTGAACTCACAATTTTTGACTTTTAAGGTTATATAAAACATTTAGGATTTTAGTAATCGTAGATGTATATTATTATTTAGATTTAGTATTCAATTTACACTTTTTAATGTTTCTTTACATATATACATTTAAAAGTTAAAATAACTTATTCCCTTAAATGTATTTTTTCTACGATAAAGTTTGTAGGAAGTAACATTATGTGAGATGCATGACTGCGTCAAATGTAGAAAAACTAATTATTTTTGAATGAGGAATAATCAACCAATATTAAGTTTGTATAATTATATTGTTAGAAGAAGACTTGGAATCGTTTGACGCCAAAGTCTTTGTTAATATTGATCTTCCAGACACAATATTTCATCAAAATAATTGTCATGCCATATAAAATTAATTATGAATTTACTTCAAAAAAGATGTATTAATATGCTAGAATTTCTATCTCAGTCACAAAACTTAAAGATAGGGTATTTGTACAATAATATAAGTTAAAATAAGTAATTAGAAGACCAAACGTTTATCGAAGATGTAAATCTAACAAAAATGTTTGGAAAGTAGGAAATAAACATTTCAAAACATGTTCGTAAATTGTAATTAGGATTTCCTAAAATTTAATTGAAAAATAATAAAAACGTAGGCGTGCCTATTAGTTCTGTTCAGTGCTATACATTTAAATTTATTTATATATATATATATATATATATATATATATATATATATATATATATATATATATATATTACCTAATAAAAGAATAAAAATACATCCTTGCATGTCATTCATGTTAACAGTATGATTTTTTACTTCTGATATAATTCCAAAATTCCAGCATTTGTCTTTTTTTGGTAAATACTCCTTTAACCATTTTTCAATAAAACCCATTTGATGTAAACGTTTAATTCTTTTTTTAAATATAGAAAATATTAAAAAAAAATAATTTTATTTCATAGCAAATCATATATTTTTACTTACTCTTCATTTAACATTGGCAAATAGGGATTACCAATTGCAACAATCATTGCAATTTGTTCATTTAAAAACTCATCAGGAGCTTAAACATATTATTGCAATCGAATATTAATAATCTATGAGAATAGATTTATACATATATATATATATATATATATATATATATATATGTATAAATATATATATATATATATATATATATATATATATATATATTTATACATATTTATATACATACATATACAAGGACGTTTGATAAGTCCGTGAAAATTCCGAAAGATGGCACCACTGGTGCATATCGAGGTTATTTTTAATTAGTAGCACCTCTTGGAAGAACACACATCAGGTTTCAGCCATATCGGTCTATTCCTTTGGGTTTGACAATCGTTGGAATCATAGGAAATCGAGTGATTGTCAAATAATGAACGAAAAAGAATTTCGCGTTTTGATTCAATTTACACTTTTTAATGTTTCTTTACATAGGAGACTATTTAAAAGTTGAAATAACATTATGGTAAATGTATTTTTCTACGATAAAGTTTATAAGTGGTTTAACATTTTGAGATGCATGACTGCGTCAAATGTAGAAAAACTAATTATTTTTGAATGAGGAATAATCAAGAAATATTGAAGTTTGTATGATATTATGATTGATTAGAAGAAGACTTGAAATCGTTTGATTACAAAGTGCTTTAGGCATATTGATGAACCAGACACAATATTTCATCAAAATAATTGTCATGCCATATAAAATTAATTATGAATTTACCAAAAACGAGATGTATTAATATGCTAGAATTTCTATCTCAGTCACAAAACTTAAAGATTTAAGGGTATTTGTATCAATATAAGTGAAAAAATAAGTAATTAGAAGACCAAACGTTTATCGAAGATGTAAATCTAACAAAAATGTTTGGAAAGTAGGAAATAAACATTTCAAAACATGTTCGTAAATTGTAATTAGGATTTCCTAAAATTTAATTGAAAAATAATAAAAACGTAGGCGTGCCTATTAGTTCTGTTCAGTGCTATACATTTAAATTTATTTATATATATATATATATATATATATATATATATATATATTACCTAATAAAAGAATAAAAATACATCCTTGCATGTCATTCATGTTAACAGTATGATTTTTTACTTCTGATATAATTCCAAAATTCCAGCATTTGTCTTTTTTTGGTAAATACTCCTTTAACCATTTTTCAATAAAACCCATTTGATGTAAACGTTTAATTCTTTTTTTAAATATAGAAAATATTAAAAAAAAATAATTTTATTTCATAGCAAATCATATATTTTTACTTACTCTTCATTTAACATTGGCAAATAGGGATTACCAATTGCAACAATCATTGCAATTTGTTCATTTAAAAACTCATCAGGAGCTTAAACATATTATTGCAATGGAATATTAATAATCTATGAGAATAGATTTATACATATATATATATATATATATATATATATATATATATATATATATATATATATGTATATATATTAGATCTACCGGAAAGTTCTGTCCGTTTTTGAATTTTTAAAAAATACATTTTCAATATATTTATTCATATTTACTGAACAATATAATTTTTCCTTCGTTACTAATGACCATTTCCTAACGTGATGATAATTTGAGAATTCCATTTTTGTAGAATGAGTCATCTTTGAAACTTGAGATGACATCATCGGACAGAATTTTCCGGTAGACCTAATATATATGTATATAGGATACATATAAATATATATATATATATATATATATATATATATATATATATATATATATATAGGATATTATGGCAAAAGTGAAACGTTGGAAATGGAAATGGACCGGTTATGTACAAGAAGAGGAAATCATGATGAACAAGAAAAGATGATAGAGGAGGATATATGCATAAATATCACTATTTAGATTTTAAATGGCACATTTTTATATTTTCTATTTATTTTAATTTCAATATTTTTGCTTACATAGGATGTTCCAAATGAAACTGAAAGATAGTAAATGATAGTAAGCAAGTAAATGTATGTCTATATCCTTCAGACTTATTTAGGTCATCTATATATGACTTGAAACAATTCAAAAATATAAATATAAAAAATCATACATACCTAATCTTAAATGGCATTGATTTGTTCGTAAAAATTCACTTTTCATTATGAATTGTAAATTAGTTTTCCAATCAATAAATACATGTTTACCTGCAATGACACGATCTATCATAGTTGATTCTACTTTTTCATCCAAAATTACTCGTTTATACAATTTACTAAATTTATTTTCCTTAGACAACTAAAACATATAAATAGTATTTAGAATAAAAGTTGTTTATGTTTGATTAATATTAATGTATGTACAAATATTTTATTTTTTGCAAACTGAATTTAATATGCGTTTCCAAATACTTCAAATATATTTATGAGTATGAATAGTTTTTTTTTGCGTCCGCTATATAACAAAGTTTTTAAATTATTCGTAAAAATAAATGATATCAAATAAAAAGAAATACAATCCCAAATTTACGTTTAACTAATTTTACCTTGAGATGTTCTTCAATGAACGTTCCTTTTAATATGCTCCAAGTAAACGTCTCTTCATGTTTTATTAAATCATAAATATCATTAATAGGAACTTCCATTTTCGGAAAAGTTAAATAAGCAACTAAATTTCCGCTATAAGTCGTTACAATAACTAAAACTACTAACCACCAGGTACCAACAATTAATCTGCCACTATCTGCACGAGGTAAATACATTCCACCTGAAAGTTTAAATTACTTTCATATAGATAATTAAAAATATATTAACACATCGTATGCGGGAAACTTCTAAACACGTCTTTCGCATATTATCAATAGAACGCGGGAGCGGACAAAACATGGCTTTTACGAATTAGCGGTATGGTGTGGAGAACGTATAAACACGGGTATTTGGCTAAGTAAAAATTATGCATCTTCTATTTTTAATTTTATTTTTATAATTTTGCGCGCATATTTTTTAAATTTTTAAAATTTTATTTAAAAAAAATATGAAATTATCTCTCTCTCTCTCTCTCTCTCTCTCTCTCTATATATATATATATATATATATATATATATGTGTGTGGCGGCTATGAATTTTGTAACAATCAACAATGAGCGTTGTGTTTTTCTTGTCAACAACGATTATTATACGCGAGAGTGCAGTTAATTTATTTGCTGATTGTTATAAATATTATTTGATTAGCAAATATAAAGCACAAAAATTGTGCTGTGAACCACGAGACGGAGGAGACGTATTCTGGCTGCTCGATCATAAACAACTCGTGTACGTGAACAAATGGAGAATACGATTCTCCAAATATATATATATATATATATATATATATATATATATATATATATATATATATATATATACGAGGGTCGTTTGATAAGTATGGTAAATTTATTTATTGTTTATATCATGGTTAGCACTTGACTAGTGAGTGCTGCCTTCATGGGAATCTCTGGGAAGGGGGGAAGACAACGAGCAGTGTATAAGGGGACATGGTTCAAAGAGTATCTCCTGTATCCCTCTACTATATTGGATTGTATTTGTATTCTTAATTATAAATAAACATAGTTATAAATGTTACAGTGTACCTTTTATTACATGGCGCAGTCGGTAACGGGTTATATATATACGAGGTCAGACAATTAAGTAATGCGACCGATTTTTTTTCTCGGCCTGTGGTAACACTGCGAACCTGTAACTCCGCCACCGTAATAGCAGATCCCTACTCTCTCGATTGAGACCTTGACCACCCTCGTACGATCATTTCTTCGCCAGCTGTTTAGTGTTTTGTAACAACGCGCGAGTAGTGCATGTCACGAAAATGGAATAGAGAAATTTAGAGCAACGGTGCGCGATAAAATGTTGTGCAAAACTCGGCGAAACCGTGATAGAAACAAGACAGAAGAAAGTTGGTTCTTTCAATATGACCCCGAAACTAAACGACAAAGCCAACAGTGGCTGTCCCCTGGAGCACCAAGGCCAAAGAAGGCGAGAATGAGCAAGTCCAAAGTGAAAACTATGTTGATTTGCTTCTTCGACAACAATGGGTCCATCACAAAGAGTTCGTACCACCTGAGACAAACCGTAAATCAAGTATTCTAAACAATGTGACTGAAAATTACGAAAACCGGTGCTCAGAGTGCGTCCAGAGATCGCGAAGACTTGGGTTCTGCATCACGACAATGCTCCCTGTCAGTGCGTTCAGTGTCTCTCAGTTTTTGGCGTCTAAAGGCATCGCAACGTTACCACAACCGCCCTATTCACCGGACATGTCACCCTGCGACTTTTTCCTATTCCCCCATATGAAAAATTCGTCAAAGGTCAACATTTTGACTGCGTTGAAGATATCCAAGAATCTGTGACGAGCGAAGTACTCGGAGAGTCCCACAAGAAGTGTTCAAAATTGTTACGAAAACTGGAAAACTTGTTAGAATAAGTGTATAGATGCACCAGGACTACTTTGAAGGGGATCGCAGCGATGTACCTTAATTTTTAAACATACTCGATTTTTGAATTTTGTCGCATTACTTAATTGTCTGACCTCGTATATATATATATATATATATATATATATATATATATTATAAGTGAATAAGTGAAATAAAGAAATATACAACAATACAAAGTACAAGACAAGGTGAAAATACAAAATGGCGGGAGATGATGCACCAAATACCAGTACAAGTCAAGAAGACAAAACACATATAAGTCTAAAATCTCCAAAAAATCTAACCTTTGAAGGCAATGTAGAAGAAATGTGGAAACGGTGGATTAAAAAATTTACTCACTATATGACAGGAATAGAAGCATTGGGGAAAAAAGACGAAGTGAAGGTAGTTATATTGTTACACACGTTAGGAGAAGAAGCACAAGAGAAATTTGACACATTTGAATTAACAGAGGAACAAAAAAAATCATATGCCACAGTGGTTAAAGCGTTTGAAGATTACTGTACACCGAAAAAGAATGAGACGGTAGAAGATTTAATTTTTTTCAACGTAAACAAAAAGTGGGAGAATCGTTAGATGACTTTGTAACAGACTTAAAAAAGCTAAGATAGACTGTGGATTTGACAAAC
>CP092089.1:13050125-13062625 GCA_029203775.1 Neoneuromus ignobilis | reverse complement strand
CACTTTGCACCAAGAACTTTATCACATTAGAAGTACAACTGATAATGATTGCAACCTATTTTTCATATGAAAAATGTACCTAAAATTTTTCCAGGAAATGTCTGAAAGCGATATATGTGTATGCAAGGATGGACATTAATACGTATTTACATTCACTTGAATATAAATTATTATAAATTTTGAGATTGCTAATGTCGTCAATTTGACGTGTCTTGGTATAAATAGGTATAGGTCATACTAATTATGGAAGTTAAAGTAGCTAAGTGGAAATTGAATAGGAATATTTAATTGTTCTTATATTTCATTAAAAGTCGTCATAAAATTCTAGAACAACACATAAATCATATCGAAATTTTTAAGCACGAAATTTGAAAATCGTCAAAATGACGCTCTTGGTAGTTCTAGTGTTAAAACAGCCTGACATCTTCGTGGCATGGACTTAACTGATTGTTTGCATCTGTTTGTAGGAATTGCCTTTTAAACCAACTCTATTTCCAACCTATTTTTAGGTCTAGCTTCTAGTACGGCTTTCTCAATATCAACCCATAAGTTTTCAATTAGGTTGAGGTCTGGAAATAGAACAGACCAGGGAAAAACATTCACCTTATGGTCAGATAATCATTTTTTCGCTTTCTTTGACGTGCATTTTGGGTCATTATCTTGCATAAATACATAGTGCAACAGCATATATTCCTCTGCAAATGGGAGCATTATGTTGTTTAATGTATTTACATATAATTCAACATCCATTTTTTCCTTAATTCAATAAATTGAACCTACACCAAACCAAGAAAAACAAACCAACACCATAACAGTGCCATTCACCATGTTTTATTGTTTTTGTGGTGTATCTTGGTTCAAATTCACTACGCTGAGGTCTTCGAACGTATTGTTGTCCACTGCTAGAATTAAATAAAACCATTTTGGACTCACCACTCCAAAGGATATTACGCTATTTTTTAAGCAGTCATTTTCCATGCGTTTGGGCGAAGTTTATCCTGTTTTTTAGTTATCTCTTATTAAGTATTGGCGCTTACTTCGGACGTTTTGCATTTGAGCCTGCTTTAATAAGCCGTTTTCTGATTATTGAAGCACTTACTGGCCAATTCAAAACCTGTTTGATTTGTTTAGAGTTTTTAAATGGATTTCTCTTTGAATATAAAATTATATTCTTGTTATCTTCGGGCGTAGTTTTCGACTTTCCTCCTCTTTTTTCTGACTTTTGAAACCTTTTTTAGCATTGATAATAATTTCTGTGGAACATCTCATTATTTTTGGAATTTATTTACAAGTTTTTCCTGATTTGCATAATTTTAAAATTAGTGTTCGTTTTTCTGCATTACAATTTTTGCTTTACCCATTTTTTTCTATTATATATTAATAATGATACCAGAACAGGTTTTAATTAATCAACACTTTATTAATTTACCTTCTAAATTCAAATTAAGAAAAAAAAACTCACAAGAACTTTAATTTTTTTCTACAAATATTTCGCATTGCTATTTTCGCGCACAGCTGACAAATGAATGAAATGAATAAATAGAGGAATCATCCAAAACAATCAAGAAATACTCAATGCTGTCACTGTGTTTTTTTTCATAATCACCCGAAGTAAGATTACAATAAATGTCACTATAATCGTAATTCGTTAAGTTCAATAAAAACCTTTCTTTGAACTACGCATTATTGTACTGCTATTTTCTTGAATATGACTGCATATACGAGGTGTGATCAAAAAATAAGGTGAATTTTTATTTTTTTCAAAGAATATTTATTTATTCATCAATTTTTATTTTGTCCCCTTCAAAGTAATCCCCCTCGGATATAATGCACTTGTGCCAACGCTTTTTCCAATCCTCAAAGCATTTCAAAAAATCATTTTTTGTGATTTTGTTCAGTTCCTCTTTCGATGCCGTCTTTATTTCCTCAATCGTTGCAAAACGCCGTCCTTTCATGGGCCTCTTCAGTTTCGGGAACAAGAAGAAGTCACAGGGGGCCAGGTCTGAGGAATACGGTGCCTGCGGCATCATTAGTGTGTTGGTTTTAGCCAAAAATTCGCGCACAAGCAACTATGTGTGAGCAGGGGCGTTATCATGGTTCAAAAGCCAATTTTTGTTCTTCCACAAATTCGGACGTTTCTGGCGGATTGCTTCGCGCAAATTGCGCATAACTTGCAGGTAATATTCCTTATTTACTGTTCTACCCTGTGGCAAGAACTCATGATGCACCACGCCCCTGCAATCAAAGAAAACTGTAAGCAAAACCTTCACATTTGATCGAACTTGGCGTGCTTTTTTGGTCTTGGTGATCCGGAATGCCTCCACTGGGACGATTGAGTCTTAGTTTCGACGTCATAACCGTATACCCATGTTTCGTCACCTGTTATGACCCTGTCGAGTAAATCTGGGTCGTCGTTGACGTCATTCAATAGCTCTTGGGCGATGCTCATGCGACGGTTCTTTTGGTCGAAATTGAGCAATTTCGGAACAAACTTCGCTGACACACGTCTCATGTCTAAAACACCCGTTAAAATTGATTGGCACGAACCAAACGAGATGCCAATATCATCAGCAATTTCTCTAATGGTAATTCGACGATTCCCCAACACTATTTTCTTCACTTCTTCAACGTTCTCATCAGTTGTTGACGTGCTGGGGCGTCCAGAACGAGGTTCGTCGTTGGTGTCTTCTCGGCGTTCTTGGAGGAGTTTATACCACTTGTAAACATTTTTTTGGCTTAAAGTAGACTCATCGTATGCCACTTTCAACATTTCAAGTGTTTTGGAGCACTTGATTCCATTTTTCACACAAAATTTAATGCAAACTCTTTGATCCATGATTTTCGACAGCGGAAAATCGTGGAGCCTGCAAAACACTTCTAACTTTTATGCCTCTCACCAACAAACTAAACATGCTACATAGCTGAAATTTGGAACATATATTCGAGACGAGTGTACCAACATAACCAAATAAAAAATCGGAGATCGAACGGATGTAGCCCGCTAAATTTCAAAATTCACCTTACTTTTTGATCACTCCTCGTATACACATGCAATGTTTTCAGAAAGTATATAAAAAAATGTAATAATTACATGAAACGAAACAAGTGGTAAAACTTGACCTCGAAAACCATGAGCAATGTGTGGAAACAATTCATCACGTAAATCAGGTCCATCACTAGGTCTCCAAAATCCTACTTCTAAAAGCTTAGGTTTCGAAAATGTATTGTTTTCTTTGAAAGTTATACCCCAGGTTTCGCTAGCTTTAAGTTTCCATCCTGTACAGTTATTACATGTGCCGAATTCTTTGATATGAAGCTATAAAAAAAATGAAAATAAATATTCATCTAAAAATATACCAATTCTACATAGCAGCAAAATATAAATATATCATATAGAATATATATTTTTTATATTATCACAATATCATACATTTTGGAAGAAATAAAATTATTAAATTGTTAGAGTAATCAATAGGAAGCAAATCATACTGCACTATGACAACGCTAGGCCACACGCTGCTTTGGCGACTCGCCAGAAAATCGCAGAGATAGACTGGGAAATTCTGTCACACCTACCATACTCTCCGGAGCTAGCATCATCCGATTATCATCTGTTTCTCTCCCTGCAAATTTTTTTTGGGGAAAAAAAACTCAAAAATGAAGCTGTCAGCTAAGCTGTCGATGATGAACCACGATCTAAACACCCATCGATATCAATTGACGACGAACACGTAACCCAAGTCAAGGAATTTGCGCTTAAAAATCGCAGTATGTCTGTCAGAGAATGAGCAGGTGAGGTGTGAATCTCAAAAATACAATTCCATGTCATTTTGGCTTCTAGCATGGTGCTAAAGAACACTGAATTGATTCGTGAGTTTTTGGCCAAAAACTCAGCCAATATCGTTTCGCAAGCTCAGTATTTACCTAATATGGCTCCGTGTGACTTTTTCTTATTCCTAAAACTCAAGTTACCGCTTCGAGGGCATCGTTTTGAGTCGATTAAAGCCATAAAAGAACATTCGTTGCATGAACTAAAGGCTATACCACAAAGCGCGATCGTGGGGGTGTTCGAGAACTGAAAGAAGCTTTGGAATATGCGTATTGCTTCCAATGGGGAGAACTTTGAAGGCTACAAAATAAATATCAATGAATAAAGAACTTCTTATGTGTTTTATTTCAAAAGTTCCGTTAGTTACCGGACAGAAAGTACATATTGATTTGTATAAGCTTATGCCTATGCTAACGACATTGTTTTAATATCGCGTGATATGAACTTTTCCACACGCAAATATTCCAAATCTATGAAGTGAAAACCCGAATTACGGGACTCAATGTCAATAAAGAAAAACAAAATATATAACGATGTCAGATTCAGAGATAAAACTAAAAAAAATGTAACTCTAGTCCAGGGGTCGGCAATCTATGACCCGCGGGTCACCGAGTGACCCATTTGATAATTTCAAGTGACCCACTTTAGTTCCGAAAACTAAAAAATTCATTTCTTTCCCTTATTAAAAAGGGAACATGAAAAAGAAAATATCGATGAAAGCAATCTAAATATGTCCGAAAGTTGGATTTTCGTCATTAAAAGTGAATATGAAAGTCGGTTTCAAAGTTTTAAGAAGCATGGAGAAATGTTTACATTTATAATAAAGCCCGAGGAAATAGAAGAAAATGTTTTAAATTTGCAGTATTTTCAATATCTAAAAATTGACAATTTTAGTTTAGAAATGATTGATTTTAAAAGTTCAACGTTATGGACGGATAAATTCAAGAAATTGCGGAAAGGTTTGGAAAAAACAGAAGATAATTATCTTCTCATGATATCGACATGTTGGGCATCACTTCCTACGAAGTTTTCATCTTTGAAAAAATTGGTTTTGCCATTTTGTCCACATTCGGTTCAACTTATAAATGTGAGCAAATATTTTCACAAATGAAATTTATATTAAGCAAGAACAGGAACAGGTTAACTACCGAAAATTCAGATGCTTGTATTAATCTTAAAACGACTAACTATAAACCAGACTTGACTAAATTGACGACACAAGTTCAACATCAGGGAAGCCATTGATATCGAAGAGAATGTTTATAAATAAAGTTCATTCGACTATGTTTGTAATTATTTCCTTAATAAAATATATCTTATTATTTACTAAAAGACTGTTTTAATACGAAAATATCTCTGACCCAAACGTCTCTTTAATACTCACATTTTGGTTGATTTTGACCCGCGGACAAAAAAGGTTGCCGACCCTTGCTCTAGGTCATTATAACTTCGAAAGGGTATAGACTTTCAGTTATCTTGGAACGGTGTTGAACATTAAGAATCGAATATTCGTAGAAATAAACATACGAATAATGGTTGGAAATACAGTTTATTTGGATAATATGAAACTTCTATGATTCATCCACCTGCCGAGTTGTATAGAGGTTAAATTTGACAAGACACTGATTAGACTCTTAATAAGATATAAATCAGAAATATGGACCATGCTGATAATCAATGAGAATTCTCTATGTATATTTAGGTAAAGAATTGTATGAAGGATTTATGGTTCGGTAGGAAAGAAGAAGGATGAAGGATAAAAACGAACTAAAACCTGTTGGAAATTATACAAAATGAAGATGTGGCGAATTTCATGAAATCGATATGATTATCTTGGCTGAGGAATATAAAGAGAATGAAAGAGAATAGAATAGAACGCCAAAGAAAATCCTATAGGGAAGAACGTAATAAATTCAAAAGCGTGAAAGAAATAAGAAAAGATGACTACAATACATAGAGGAAGATCTATTTACTAAGCAGGTTAGAGAAGGCGACAGGAGAAAATGTCAAACATAGAAGGATGGAGAAAAAATAAAAGAGGCCAAAGATCACACCAGACTGTAAAACTGAAAAAGAAGATATTATATATATATATATATATATATATATATATATATATATATATAAGTTATATGAAACACATGTAACTTTCTCAAAGCTGGTCACACGGGAACCCGTGTTGATTGTTGAATAATAATTCCCTTAGGAAGTAAATAGAACTATAAAAAACGCGACAATCAACTTTTGAAGTAAATAAAATATCGTAATAATGAGAACTAGAGGTTTCTTTGTTACTTATTACACTTGGTAACATCAGTTCTACACTGGACGTTGCAACAACATCAATTCTAAAATGGAGGATGCAACCAAGAAGAACTCCTCAAGTCACTGTTGTTGATTGATAATTAAAGAACCTGATTTTAAACGTTGTAATTGATTGATTGATAAATAAAAATATGTTTTATTAAAAATCGTACTTTCGATAATTTAAAAATAAAACTTATATACACCGACGCACAAAAGTATTCGTCATATGGGTAATATAAGAAATTTATTGATATAATTCAATAAAGTTGTTAAATTGAAAAAAAAAATTATTTCATTGATATAAAATATAATATTCATTAGAAAAAAATACAAAAAACAATAATTAATTCTATTATATAGTAGAAATTGTTAAAATAAAGACAATAGGTTACATTTAGGCTGAACAAAAGTATTCGTCACTTATTGATAATGGCATACAATATCAAAGTTTTTGTTGAAAAAATGTAACAGTACTGCAGTATAACTAAATATTTATATTTTCCGAGGATTTCCCATTCAGTTTACGTTGACAGTTTTCATCATTTAGTGAGTTTTACGAAGATATTTCAAAAATGGGACACAAACAAAAAGAATCTTGTATATCCAAGAGAGAAATAACTATAAATTTACACCAAAAAAAAAAAAAATCATATAAGGAGATTTTGAAAATAGTGTCCAAGAGTCGTACTACTGTCCGTGATAAAATAAAACGCTTTAATGATACCGGAAGCTTAGAAAATTACCACAGAACAGGTCGGCCATCCAAACTTACAGTATATGAACAACGTAATATAATTATTATTATTAAGAAAGAGCCTAAAACAAGCTCGGCCTGTGTCGCAGGGCAGTTAGAAAAATATATTGAAAACAAACTACATTTTTACACAGTACGGAGAATTCTTAAAAAGGTTGGTTACAACGACCGCGTCTGCAGAAAAAATCAGTTATATGTAAAGTGAACCAAACCAAAAGGTTTCAATTTGCAAATAATTATAAAAATAAATGTAATGAGCAGTTTTGGACTAAGGTTGAAAGTAAATTCTGTATTTATCGTTCTGATGCCCAAATTTTGGTATGGAGAAAGAAAAATACAGAACTGCAAGAGAATCATATACACATAATTGTTAAACATGGTGGTGGTTGGGTTGTATGACCGTTTCTGGAGTTGGCAACCTAGTTTTTATCGACGAAACCATTAATAAGTTCTAATATTTGAATATTTTAAAACAAAATTTAAAAGAAAATGCTAGAAAATTGTGTTTGAATATTGAATATTACTTCTAACATGATAACAACCCAAAGCATACTGTTCATATAGTGAAGCTTTGGGCTTTCTACAATACTCCCCATACACTGGAAACACCACTACAATCTCCTAATCTAAATCCTATAGAATATTTTTGGGATTTATTAGAGAGAAAAATTCGACAACGCCATATTACTTCCAAGGAACAACTTAAACCTTACTTCAAAAGGAGTGGGCAAATTTAACATCGGAAGCAACAAAAAAAATATTTTTTTCAATGCCAAATCGTTTAAATGAAGTAGTAAAAAGAAAAGGGAAACAATCGAGATATTAAATTTTTTTTAAAAAAATTGTTGATATTTCTTTTGCATATTAAAAGTGGTGAATACTTTTGCTCAGCAAAAATGTAACCTACTGTATTTATTTTAACAATTTCTACTATATAATAGAATTAATTATTGTTTTTTGTATTTTTTTCTAATGAATATTATATTTATTATTAATTAAATAAAAATTATTTGTTTTAATTTAACGACTTGATTGAATTATATCAATAAATTGCTTATGTTACCTATACGGCGAATACTTATGCAAGTCAATGTATGTATATATACATAATATATATATATATATATATATATATATATATATATATATATGTGTGTGTGTGTGTGTGTGTGTGTGTGTGTGTGTGTGTGTGTGTATGTTTATGTGTAAAAACACTTAAGCGCATTTAGATATTACCTTTACTATTTTATGAAGAATATTTCTTCTTTGGAGCTTGGTAGGTCTAATTGTTTGCCATTCTTCGTCTGGAACTTTACTAGATGTTTCCATTTCATTTATTATAGCTTTATCAAGAGCAATCATAAACCCTTTTAATATTTCTTTAGTATAACATTCAATTCCTGTCTAAGAAACAAAAATAATTTCTTTAATTCAAAATTTTTACTATTAATTTCTAAAGTTATTCTAAAACATATTCATGTAAGATTACATAAACAGTACATATGTCATTGATTTATGAATTGTGCATATACGCTAAATTATTTATATACACATTAAAAAAAATTGCGACTACTTATATTAAAATAGCAATTAAATTTTATAAAGAATGTTTTTTTAGGTTAGATAGAACTTTCGATAGGGACAGCTGTCAAGACAGTTGTCAGTTTGCGTGCTATAAGTGACATTTGAAATTAGTATATTTTGGAAAATCATTATGGAACGTTTTTTGCTTCAGTACTAACAATCAACTGCAAAATGACTCTCTGTTCTACTACACAATTTTGATCAGTGATGAGGCTCATTTTGGGCTTAACGAGTGCGTTAATAAACAAGATTGCCACATTTGGAGTGAGACCAATCCTGAAATGATTCAAAAGAGCCCGTTACATTCAAAAAATACACCGTATGGTGCAGATTGCACGCTGGTGATATCATCGGACCTTACTTCTTTCGAAATGAAGCCGAAGAGTGCATTACCGTCAATTATGTGCATTACAGGACGATGATCAATAATTATTTATTCCCAAATTTGCATAATATCGATCTGGAAGAGATATGATTTCAATAGGATGATGCCACGTGCCATTCTTCGGCCGAAACAATCGAGTTATTGAAACAAAAATTCGGTGATAACGTTATCTCCAGAAATGGACATGTGATTGGTTACCATAATCGTGTGATTTAACGCCTCTGTATTATTTTCTTTGAAGATATGTGAAGTCTTTGATTTATGCTGATAAATCAGCAACGGTTGATGTATTAGAACAATAGTGCGCAACCTGTGGGTCGCGACCCCTCAAGGAATAACAGAAAAATTGTTGGGGTTGTGAAAATTTTGAAAAATTCTCATGTTGAAATTCCTAAACCAAACGTTCAGAAAATAGGATGGTAACAACAAATAATGGGTCGCGTAAAATTTCAGTCTGAGTATGGGAGTCGCAAGTGTAAAAAGGTTGCGCAACATTGCATTAGAAGGTAAAATAACTCGCTTTATTGAGGATATAAGGCCCCAATTGCTTGAAGAAGTGACATGAAATTGGACTTATAGAATACGGTATGTCAGAGGTAGCCGTGGTGCACATATACCCGAAATCATTTTTAAATATTAATGGTATGAAATGACCTTTCGAATAATACCAAATAAATGGTCATCCGGTTAATTAGTATGTGTTTTATATCAATTTAAAGTTCTATCACGCTTAAAAAAACATTCTTTATATTCAATACGTAATACAGTCAATTATCACTCACCTCACAATTCTTTTTCGACACAGTGCTATTATAAACAAATGCAATGTTTTCTCCTTCTCCCAATAGCTTAGAAAAGGATGAAATATTATCATATCTATAATCAGTATCAGTTATTACGTATAACCATTGACTTTTAGGATCTGTCATTCCTAAACTTTTAGCGACCTCCATGATTAAAGAAACGGTATTAATACTAACAAACACTAAAAAATTCACACCAGTTTGTTTTAAAGGCAATTGCGATAATTGTTCATAAACAACTTCTCGTTTATTTGCATCGTTGAGTTTGTATTTTAAATGCAATATTGAAACGGCAGTCGATATAAACTTTTTATCAGGTGTATCGGTAGCAAAACCCGTAATTATACGAGAAACGAAATCCGGATCTATTGTTTAAAACAGGCGAAAATAAATTATGATTAAGTATCATTTAGAATTCTTATAAATTTATAATTTTATAAACATTATTGTTTAAAAACTTACGTAACGAATCGTCATGAACAAATACTAATGATTTCCATTGAAATGCTTTCCACATTTTGAGGTCCAAAACTATTTGGGGCACTTCTTCGCCACGATCCGAAATGGGTATAGTTATTGCTTCATGAGGAGGTAATCGTGGACAATCTGGTTCTAATTATACATTTGTTTACTTTTACAAAAATTAACAAATATTGAGTCATAAAAGTTCGTGCCCGATTCCGATAGATAACGTTAAGAAAGCCGCAGGGCGAAGCTATTGACTGTTATATATACGAGGGTAGTCCCATAAATACCCGGCCTGACCTAGAGATGGCGGTAGTTGTTTGAAAAATATCACTGTATTAGAAAGTACACAATCTATAAAGCATATGTTTCAAGTTTGAGGACGCCACGTTGTTTAGTATTTGTTTGGCAGCCATCAATAGTGAACGTTTTCAGTGAATTTGTGAAAATGGAAAAAATGGTCATCTTTACGTGATACAATACTTTTATTTGAAAGGCCTCAGCCCAATCAATATAAAAGCTGAACTGGATTCTACTCTAGGTGAGTCTGCTCCTTCGTTTACAACAGTGAATTATTGGGTAGCAGAGTTTAAACGAGGCCGTACGAGCTGCCAAGACGAGCATCGCAGTGGTCGACCAAACGAGGTGACGACTCCAGAAATGGTGAAGAAAATCCACAAAGCGGTACTGGATGATCGTCGACTGAAAGTGCGCGAGCTAGCAGACATAGTAGGCATTTCAAAAAGTGGGGTACATCGCATATTATCTGAAAATTTGGACATGAGAAAGCAGTGTGCAAGGTGGGTGCCGCGTTTGCTCACACTCGAGCAAAAACAGTGTCGTGAAGATGTTTCAATTGAGTGTTTAGCGAAGTTTCACAGCGACAAAGCAGAATTTTTGCGCCGTTTCATAACCATGGATGAAACATGGGTCCATCACTTCACACCCGAGACAAAAGAACAATCAAAATAATGGACTGAAAAGGGAGAACCGGCTCCAAAGAAGGCGAAGACCGTTTCATCTGCAGGCAAGGTCATGGCGTCGGTTTTTTGGGATGCGCGTGGGATAATTTTCATTGACTATCTTGAAAAAGGAAAAACTATCAACGGCGAGTATTATGCGAACTTATTGCAACGTTTGAGCGAAGAAATCAAGCAAAAACGGCCGCATTTGGCTAAGAAGAAAGTGTTGTTTCATCAAGACAATGCACCAGCTCACAAATCCGTTATTGCAATGGCCAAAATTAATGAATTAAAGTTTGAATTGCTACCTCATGCACCCTATTCGCCAGATTTAGCCCCCTCGGATTATTTTCTGTTCCCAAACTTGAAAAAATGGCTCAGTGGTCAAAGATTTCCCAACGATGAAGAAGTGATGTCGGCAGTTAATGGGTATTTTGAGGAGCAAGACAATTCTTATTATAAAAAGGGTATCGAACTTATTGAACGCTGGGAAAAGTGTATAGAGCTGAAAGAAGATTATGTTGAAAAATAATAATATTTTTTCCAAAATTTTTGTGTTTTCTTTGTTGGGTCGGGTACTTCTGGGACCACCCTCGTATTGTTATATATACGAGATATTTTTTAGAATGATGGCAATCATAGCGGTCATTTGAGTGATAAACACATTTGTTTTGATTCATTTTTTGCGTGAAAAGAATTTTTGAAAATGGACAACACTAACGTACATTAGCGTCATGTCATGTTATACGAGTATTGAAAAGGAATGACTGTAGGCGCTGCTATGAAACACATTCGGGAGGTTTATTTGGATCGTGACCCAGCTCTTCGAACTATGAAAAAATGGTTTGCTAAGTTATGATTAGGTGATTTTAACCTCGACGGCCAACCACGCTCTGGGCGCCATACCGAGGTCGATGATGACATTGTGCATACTTCAATTGAGAAAAATTCACGCATTTCGACGAAAGAGATTGACAAAGAACTGAATATTGACAGCTCAACCTCATTTCGTTATTTAAAGAAGCTTGGTTTCACATTAAAGCTCTATATATAGGTACCATATGAATTGACTAGGTGAAGGAATAAGTTGAATCGCGTCACTGCAGCCGTTTCTTTGCTTGGACGCCTTGAAAGAGGCCTTTTTTGGATCGTTTGGTAATTGAGGACGAAAAATGGATTCTCTACAATAACGTTCAGCGCAAGCGAACTTGGAAAGAAGAAAATGAGAACGGGTAACCAATGATCAAAGCTGACTTACATCCGATGAAGGTGATGATATCTGTTTGGTGGGATTATAAGGGCATTATTTATATTGAACTGCTCCTACTTGGTTACATTATCAATGCGGAGAAATAATGTTCACAATTGACTGAACTGGATGCAGCAATCAAAGAAAAACGTCCGATTTTGA
>CP092089.1:12837625-13045125 GCA_029203775.1 Neoneuromus ignobilis | reverse complement strand
ACTTAAAGACCAAAAAAAAAGCACGAATTCTAAAAAATCACTCAAAAACACATCAAAATGAAACTCATACAACTAACAAATTATTTATTAAATTAAAATTTACAATAGATTGAATTAATTTAGTACTTAGTAGCATAGCCTTTATTAATTTTTATAGCCTTTAAATGATTCGGGATGGATTTAACTAATTTTTCACAATAAGCTAGATCATTTTTTTCCATTCTTTTAACACCCCTTTTTAAAATCATTGTTATTAATAATAGTGTGTGTTTTAATGGCAACTTCTAAGTATTACCATAGATTTTCAATCACATTTATACTAGGTGATTATGGTGGTGTTTCCAGTACTTTTGGGCAATTATATAACAACCAACTACGTGTTTTATAAGTTTTGTGCTTGGGGTCGTTGTCCTGATAAAAATTAAATGTTTGTAAAATCGAAAGTTTTTGAGCACTGGCTTTCAAATTTTTTCTTAATAGATCAATATAAACATTTTACTTCATAATGCCATCTATAAAATTAAATTTCCAACCCCTCTCGTAGACATGCACCCCCATACCATAACATGACCGCTCTTATTTGACTGTAGAATGTAAGTGTTTTAAAAACATTTCTGTATTTGGTTTCTGCCATACATTAATTCTCCCATTGGATCCAAATAAATTATATTTGCTTTCGTCCGTAAACAAAACATCTTTTCAATAATCAAAACTCTTATTAACACGTTCCCGAACGAAGCTTAACCTTTTGTTGCGATTAGTTAGATTAATGAAAGGTTTCTTCCTGGCAATACGAGCATGAAACCCATTTTTATTTAGTATATAGCGAATTGTTTGGGGGCTTGCTTTTTTATTTAAATACTTTTTGACTTCTAAAGTGAATTTGGGCGCGTTAATTATCGAATTTTCTTTAATTTTTCGTAGAATCCAACGCTCGTCATGATCATTAAAAATCTTGCGGGGACTCTTTCATTGTCAACATTTTGGCCGTTTTTAAATATTTTTATTACAGTCTGCATTGTAGTGTGGCTTCTATTAACTATTTTCTCAATTTCCCGTAGTTTTTCCATTTTTGTAATGAAAAATAATTAGCTTTCGCTCGTCCGTCGATGATTGTTCCTTTTGTCTATTCAAAATGAAAATCCAACTTATATTTTTTACAAAATGACTACAAACGACCTTAACTACAGGTTTTTTTTGTAACCAAAGTGACCAAACACTTATTTGAAGAGTATACTTTCTCAACACAGCAGTTTTCAAGCGAGAGTAATTCGTTGTATGAGTTTCATTTTGATGTATTTTTTGTTCATTTTTCAGAAATTGTTATTTTTTCTGGAATAGAAGTATTAATTTACGATTGAAATTTTAAAATATAATAAAAATAACCTTAATAAAGAACTTAAGCAAAAAAAATAAAAAAAATTGTTATTATATTAAAATATATGTGTAAAATTATTGTGAACATAAGTATGAGTTTCACTTTGACTCACTATATATATGTATATGTATATAAATTTGTCGGCATTGACCGAAAAAAAATCATTAAATCGGTCAATGTGAAAAGTTTTAAGAGACCTTCATTCAGTACCGGATAAAAGAAGCGATTAATTATATATATATATATATATATATATATATATATATATATATATATATATATATATGTATATAAATATATATATATGTGTGTGTGTGTGTGTGTGTGTGTGTGTGCACTACCGCTCATAAGTATTCCGGCACTTCTCCTTCTATTATATAAACCAATGTCCTATATTTCGGGTATAAATAATTTATATATACATTAAGTCCGGAAACTAACGGAACTTTTGAAATAAAACACAAGAAATTATTATTACGCGATTTGTGGTATAGCCTTCAGTTCACGCAACGAATTTTCTTTTATTGCTTTAATCAGCTCAAAACGATGTCATCGGAACGGCAACTTGAGTTTTGGAAATAAAAAAAGGTCACATGGAGCCATTAAGGCGAATACACAGAGCTTTCGGAACGATATTTGTTAAGTTTTTGGCTAAAAACTCACGAACAAATTCAATGTTCTTGACAACATGCGAAAAGCGATGCGACTCATGCCCAATATTTCAGAAAAAATGACATGGCATTGTATTTTTAAGATTTCCACCTCATCTGTTAACTCTCTGACGGACATACGACGATTTTTGAGCGCCAATGCCTTGATTTGGGTGACGTGTTCGTCGTCAATTGATGTCGATGGGTGTCCAGATCGTAGTTCATTATTGATGGCTTCACGGCCCTCATTGGACACCTTTTGCGACTCAAAAACTCTTGTTCGTAATAGACAATCCTCAGAGTATTCCTTTCTTAACATTTTCAACGTTTGCGTAAAGTTTATTTGATTCGCAACACAAAATTTAATGCAAATTCTTTCGACATCGTAAAAATCAATGTAAACAACAATCATCGTCTAAGAAAAAGCACTGTAAATTATTTACTAAGTGTAGCGTCATGAAATTTGACACAGATGTCATTGACATATTTACTAACTTAAAGAAATACATAACATTTCACAAGCGCGCGCAGTTTAAATGAGAAAATTTCGTTAGTTTATATATAGGGTGTTTATATATATATATATATATATATATATATATATATATATATATATATATATATCGAATAAAATCTTTTAATGTTAAAATAGTCCGATGGAGCCAAGTCTGGAGAATAGGGGGATGTGAAACGATTTATAAGCCACAACTGCTGAGGTGTGAGCTGGTGCGTTGTCGTGAACTTTTTTGTGGGCTAATCGGGGACGTTTTTTGCAACTCGATTTTCAAACGATCCGATAACAATGAATAATATGCACCTGTAATGCTTTTATCCTTTTCCAAATAGTCGATAAAGATTATTCCTTGAATCCCAAAAGACAGTCGCCATAACCTTTTACAGACTTAAATATCCATGTTAAACTACAGTGATATTTCAATGAAACTGATCTGCAAAGTTATTTCACACGACCTCGTTTTTGATCGATGTGAGCAAATTGTTTGACATATTATGTACCCGTTCACACGAGATGCCTACAGCATTTATATCATCCATATATATCATGGATTTTATCAATGAATAGTTCAACATCAGCGTCTCTTGTGCTCATATGGCCACTCCGAAAATTTTGAAACCATATAAACCGCACTAATCGAAGGTGCAGAGTCACCATAATGTTTATCAAGCTTCTTTTAGTCTCCTGAGGCGTTTTGCCTTTAATGAAGTAGTGTTTAATCAACACGCGAAATTCTTTTTCGTCCATTATTTGACAATCACTCGATTTCCTTGATTCCAGCGATTGTCAAAGGAATAGACCGATATGGCTGAAACTTGATGTGTGTTCTTCCAAGAGGTGCTACTAATATAACCATGCACCAGTGGTGCCATCTTTCGGAATTTACACGGACTTATATATATATATATATATATATATATATATATATATATATATATATATATATATATATATATTGTAATGTTAAAATAGAGATTATAAAAAAACCATGAAAACTAATTATATACTTAAATATCAGACTCATCAATGTGATCGCCCTTATTTTTGATGATTGTTTGACATATTCAAGAATTTCTATTTATAAGTTTTTCTAATGTTTCCAGCTTTATTTTTCTCCATTCTTCTTGTAGTATTTTACAAAGATCCTGCTGTTATGTTGAACATATCTTTCATAAATTTCAGTCAAGCTTATCCCACAAGAGCTCTATAGGATTGACATTGGGTGACTGAAGAGCCCAAAACCATCATTTTAAGATTGTTCTTTATTTCCATTAGCTTCAGGAAGCTTATACACATTTTGAATGTGTGTTTAAGATCGTTGTTCTGTTGAAAAACGAATAATTTCCCAATAATCCTTACTCCACAAGGCACAGTATTATTCTTCAATATATCGTTGTAGTGCTCCTTGTTTAATTTCCCGTCGATTTTAACAAGATTCCCTAAACCAGTGCCCACAAAACAGCCCCACACCACCACAGATCGATCACCATGTGTAATAGATGAAATTACACATTGATTTGACACCTGCTATCCAGTTTATCTGCGGATAAAGACATGTCTCCTTGAACCAAAAACTTCAAATTTTGATTCGTTGCTCCATAAAACCTTTTTCCAATCAGTAGTAGTCCAGTTATTGTTTTGTCTGTTCAAGCCTTTTCTTGATATTTATTAGTCGGAGTAAAAGTTTTCTTGCAGTTATCCTTTCATACAAGCCAACCTCATTTAACCTTCGTTTAACAGTTGAAACACTTACAAGCTTTTGTCGACTATCATTAACTTGTGCCATTATTTTTGGTGCTGTAAGGCATCGATTACGTTTGCTCATTGTCACTATTCTACGATCTTCTGACGTTGTCGTTGTTCTTGGGCGCCCGATTCGTTTTTTGTTTACAATACTCTTACAAGCTTTATATTTTTTAGCTATGCTGTCTACTGTCTTACAAGATAATTTTAAATGTTTTGTTATTTTCCGGTTACTTTGTTCCAACGTATGTTGGGAGATTTCATGCTCCGAGTTTCTATTGAATGTTTCTCCACTTTAGCCATATTAATAAAAAATTTAAAGTAAAATTTCAATCTTCAATTCTTTTAAACGCTGCACTTATTTCAATGTTATTACTTGATTCTGATAGACTTGAATGATTGCAAATTACATAGTAAAACCAAAAATACTTCTATCATAAACATTAACACATTAATTACCTGAAAAAAACTATACATCTGTTCTTTACTTCACCGCTGAAATTTCCTGGAATCGCCTTTTTATAAAAAGTTTCGCCTTATTCAATTTCCTATGTTTCTAATAATTGATTTATTATTTAAACAGTGAAAAATACTTTACGACAATAATTAAGCACATTAGTAAAATACATAACTAAGTTGAACCGAATTACCCCAATTTATTGGGATACCTGAATAACTACGAGCGGCAATGTATTAAGGGTACCCATAAGTAATGTCGTTTTTTGATCCTATAAAATTTTTTATTTAATTTAAGAGTTAATGCAGTTTTAAACTACAATATAATCTCCTTCGTTATTGACAATCTTCGCCCATCTCTATGACAAATTTTCTATTCCTTTTTTGTAAAATGGGGGTGATTTTGAAGTAAAATATTCTTTGAGTGCAGTTTTGATAGCTGTCGCAGTAGGAATTTTTTTCCCACGAGGAAAATGTTCCATAAATCTGAAAAGATGGTAATTTGATGGTGCAACATCAGGGTGATATCAGGGTGTATTAACGGTGGGCGAGGAAGTACTTTCCAACCTAACTCTTTGATTTTTTCTTCGGTGATTCCGGCACTATGAGATCTTGCATTATTATGCTGCAGAATAACACCTTTTCGATTAATCAGTCTTGGACGTTTTTGAATCAAAACCCTGTTTAATCTATTAAGCTGAACACAATAATATTCAGCACTTATGATTTCATTAGGATTCAGAACCTCAGAGTGAATAACTCCTGTAAAATCTCACCATATTGACAGTAACACTTTTTAAGGTGAAAACCTGGTTTTGGAGTGGGCAAAGGTGGTTGTCCTGGTATTAATCATTGTTTTTTCTTATGTGGATTGCTGTGTAGAATCCACTGTTCATCTCTAATAACAATTTGTTGAAGAAAATGATCTCTGCTTAACCTGGACAAAAGTGCACTGTAGATGGCTACACGTTGAATTTTGTTTTCAACTGAAAGTTGATATGACAACCACATTCCTTCTCTTTGCACTTTGTTCAGTTGTTTTAAACACCGTTGTATTGTGGATCATGAAGTTTTAAGTTTTGTGGCTAATTCCTGGATGGTTTGTTTGGGATCAGTTTCAGTTTCAGCCAACAGCAGATCCTTATCAAATTCAACAGGTCTTCCAAATTTTATACCGTCGAAGAGATTGAAATCACCGTTCTTCAATTTTTTAAACCAACGTTGACATGTTCTGCTATCCAAAGCACCAGGATAAACAGCATTAATGGCATTTGTGATATTAGTGGCATTGTTATGCTTTCGAAACTCATAAAGCATCAAATGTTTAATATGAAACTTATCCACACTTTACTCTTCCATTCTTATAAGGTCCACCTATTTTTTTCGAAATTTAACAATAAACACTAAATATCAATATATTTAACTAGAATATAGTTTGTTATATTTACACATTGTATGCGGGCAACGTCTCGACGACGTCTTTCACATACTATTACTAGAGCACGAAAGACGTCGTCGCAATACAATGTATTAAGAAAATTATTATTAGTAGATGGTAATTTTTTAATATTTGAAAAAAAACTCATTTACTTATGGGTACCTCTAATATACTCGTATACATGTGCCAAAATTTGTGTATACATAAATAGCAATGATATAAATTTGAATACTTATTGTAAAAGAATTTTAAATAAAATAAGATTTCATTTTAAACTTTTTTGTAACAATTTTAATATTAACTTTATTCGTAACAATGACAAAAAAACATTTATAATAAAAAAAATAAACAAAAATTAAATTCACATATGTCAATAATAAAGTGCACTGAAGTAGCTATTACAATGTTTTTTAAAAATATAAAATTTTAAAAATCCTATATGATTTTATAAAAAACATTTGTCTAACATTTAGTTGCATGAGTCCTATTTCGAAAAACTGCTTTTTCTGTACATCGAATAGATATTACTATTTTTTATGTCTATTAGTTAGAATCAATTTGCACACGTGATTTAACTATTTTATATAAATCTTTATTTTTAAACTTCGATACAGAACTACATGGTTTTTTATAAATCCATTAGTCTTCAAATTATATATATATATATATATATATATGAAACAATACTTACCTAAAGTAGCATTTGTAGTTAATAAAGATGGAAAAGTATCTCCTTTAATCTTTTTATATACATTAAATAATAAAAAAATACACTGTAGTACAAAAAAAATGTTCATTGTTAATCCTTGAATGTTCAATACCACTCTAAATGAAATACTTTTCTCGTGTATATATAAATATCAATTTATACTAATAAATTAATTAAATCGTATTATATACATACATATATATCGTATTATATATATATATATATATATATATATATATATATATATATATATATATATATATATATATTTAGAAAAAATCCATAGCATGAACTTTTAGCTTTAGTTAATGTTCGGTTTTCTTGTTTCTATTCATAAAGGTCAGTCAGTGATATTTGAATTTTAATGAATCAATTAAATTTAATTGAATTAAAAAGTAGCTCAATTATCACGCAAAGATAAACTTTATTTTGATAGTTCTTGACAACAAATATAATTCTAACTAAATAAAAATTCTGTAAAACTCCAAACTGACAGAATTTTATTTAAACAACGGATTAAGTTCTGACATAATGTGTCATATATGAGATAAGACATAAATCTTATATATTTGTTTTGGAACTGTGGCTGATTACTTTACACAAATGAATTTTAACCCCAACACCACAATAATTTAAAGTGTTTAATAATCACTTATTATTTATAATTATATAATCTATAATTATATCGGCTGATGCATTTCGATGGCAACGCCATCAAAATGGCACTGAAAACAGAAAGGCTCTGACGATGATGGCGTCGCCATCGAAATGCATCAGTCGATATAATTATAGATTATATAATTATAAATAATAAGTGAACAATAAGTGATTATTGAACACTTTAAATTATTGTGGTATTGGGGTTAAAATTCATTTGTGTAAAATAAATCTTATATATTTTTATTGGTTTATTTTTCGTTATTGACGCAAGGGATTAAAAAAATACAAACAGCGATAGCATTTAAAAGTAAATTTAAATCACAACATAAAAATGTTGCAGTTATTTGTACACAAAAAGTGTACAAACATATATAACAGGCTAATTCATGCAATTTTTACCGTAAATTTGAAGTTTTTTATGATTATTATTCTCTCATTTTATTATTTACAATAAGATTTACGTTTAGCAGATATTTTTACAGATGAAATGAATGAATTTCACAATAGATCAAAAATAAAGTGAACTAAAACTATAAGAAAAATTAATAACGAAACTTATTTGTCGAAAACATTTTATGGAAAATTCACCAATTGCTTGTAGAAACCACTCTAGAATGTAAACAAAAGTAAATATCATTTAAAAGTATATTAGAAACAACACAGGTAAAGGGAGAATAAAATTTTCAATGACAGTAATAACATTACTAGTTTATGTAATTACTATTACATAGACTAAACAAATATAAATAATTTAACTCAATTTGATTCAGGATTTATTAACAAATCTATTTATACTATGGGTGACACAAATTAAATTGAATGGCTTAGACACACATTTACTTATTACATCATTCAGTTTCATTTGGGCCACCTGTATAATCTTTAATTCTATTCTTAAATTTTGTCGCATTTGTACTAAAATATACTTTTTTATGAATTAATATACGAAACATATAAAAAAGTATAAATAAAAAGTATTAGTCAGACGAAGAGAAAATCAGATAATTAATAGTTTATCAAAAATCGTTCAAAATTAAAAAAATAAATTTCTTTTGTGTACATCTCTCTCTAGATAAAAAATAATGCCATCGCAAAATTAAAGTCAATAATTTACTTCGATCGTGAACGATTAACTCCGAAGATTAACGATTGAAATTATGGAATGAAATGAGTATGTATGTATATATATAAAACAAAAAACGTTTTTCTAGTTTTAAAAAACTTTTCATAAATTTTCAATTATTATTTTAAAAGTTTATAGTATCTT
This sequence comes from Neoneuromus ignobilis, assembly GCA_029203775.1. NCBI lineage: Eukaryota > Metazoa > Arthropoda > Insecta > Megaloptera > Corydalidae > Neoneuromus > Neoneuromus ignobilis. The sequence continues at coordinate 13,036,310 of CP092089.1, read as the reverse complement.
TTATAAGCACGTTTGTGTATATTTAAATATATATATATATATTTATAAAGAGAGAGGAGAGAGGTGATCTATATTGTTTTTAGTAGTAAAACTATAATTAAACATATTAGTAATTAAAAACCTATCCATACTAAATACCAGTATATTGTTTTATTTTTTGTTCACATATCAACACATTAGAACATCAAATAGAGATTGTGAATAATTTGATAATGATTTGTAATTTGTCATTATCCTAAGGCATTTTTAAAATAGTAAAACAATTTAGATTTTGTTTCCACGCATTTATTACGAATTAATTCGAAAAAGTTTTTAGAATTTATAGTTTCTTAGCAATATTTTTTGTTTTTATCAGTTTAAAATATCTATTGTATTTATCAAATACATGTTTATAAAATAAATATATTAATTAAATATTAATTCTTGATATACAAATAAATTGAAACAGAACTAAGATATTTTAATATTTTACTCACTTGGTTTACATTCCAATTACTTGACACCTGAATGCATCAAATTCATTAAGTTTTTTTATAACAGTTCTCTAATGATGATAGCGGTATTAAAATACGTATATTAGTCTATTGTTATATGTAAACAAAGAGAATAATAATTATTGAACACTCTAATATTCAAAGTGTTGGAGGTAATAATTCATTTGTATGAAAGTAAATTCGCTAATTTTAAAACAAATAGTAGTAATTTGTTTTTGCTTCTGAATTATTCTCAACAAAGAAATGTTTCTTTTATCGTTGGTATATTTGTTATAATTTTTATATCTTTTCATTACATTGCAATGATCATCTGTTATTATACCAACTATATAAATTTGTTTATTCATTAATACAGGAAGTCTGTAATTAACATTTAGATTTCAATTGGCTTTAATTTTAATTTTCATCTCATTTATTTTTTTAAAAAGTAGTGTTACTGTAAAAAATAAAATTTAAACCAAAAAAATGATAATTATGCTAGTGCTTATATAAATATATAATGTAAATGTATAAAAATTATTACTTTTGTAATCAAAAACTCAACTTCAACTCTTATATGCAAAGAAATATGTCTCGGTAAAGTTATAAAAAGAAATACTTTGTCATTGCGACAATTCAATTTTACACAAATAATTCATTCGCTCAGTACTATAAAATGCTTAATATTTCCTTTTTATAATTACCACCAAAGTATAATGTTTTCTGATTGTATAACCATCAAATATAGTGAAAAATAATTATTAAACACATCATTTTGTACTAGAAAAGGGATTCGATTACGAAAATTTTTTTACTGACTTAGAAATAGTCAGTTTAATGGTGCTATAAAACCAATTTATTCTATTTCATCTTTGTAATAATGTTGACAAACAAATAACTATCTGTATATTTCAATCGTGGAAATTTTTGAAATTATTTTATTGTACTTCTATTGTCAATTGTTTTATCTAAAAACTGTTTTATAATAAATCTATTGTTCTTTTCTAAAAAATGAGAATTGTAAATAATATTTTTATAATTACTCATACATACATGCATAGATACACACACAATTGTACTACAAAAAAATTCCACTGCACAAGTTTATTTTCTATGGAGCATATATTAAATAAATATATACTTCACCGGGATCAGGTATTTTGGTTGCAATGAAATAAAACAAAAATAAAATTTCATTAAAAAAATTACATTTACGATACTTAATAAAAAAAATTAATTCAGTTTATATTTTTTAATTCAACTTCAAAAACAAGCGTACTATTTGGTGGAATGACTGGTGGAGACCCTTTAGCACCATATCTGAAAAAATATTTCATTTATAAGCAGCTATATATACTCACGTGTGTATACACACAACATTATATATATATATATATATATATATATATATATATATATATATATATATATATATATATATATATATATATATATATATATATATAAATTAAATGCAACACTAAAAAGTATCTTTTATAATGAAAATGAATATATTATAACAAAAATGAATTTTTCAATTCATTAAATGCTTACGCCATAGGAGGCGGGCACGTAATTTTTCGTTTGCCACCGACTCTCATTCCTGCAACTCCCACATCCCATCCTCGAATAACTTCACGTTTTCCTAATCTAAATGCAAAACCGTTTCCTTGTGTAGTTGAATCAAATACTTTATTATTTGATTTCAGGCGGCCTTCATAATAAACCTATTTTAAACATAAATTAATAATAAACTCTAAATAAATTAATTACTCTTTGAAAATGTTTTTCAAATATACTGACAAAGATAAAAATTAGAAACAAAGTATTAAATAATTAATATCATAACACACCTGTACCATTTTTCCTGATTTCGCAACAGGTCCATTACCAACTTTTAAATCTTCAATGAATACACCACCTTCGATAGTTTTTTTCTGTGGAGTAACTCCACTTTCAGGATTATTTTTTTTTTGACTTTTAGGTGTTTTTTCTTCTTTAGGAGATTTAGCTCCTTTGAAAGGAGTACCTCCTTGGCCCTTCTCATTTTTGTTTTGCTGTTCTTTATTATTTTTTGGTGTTTTATTACCTGCTTTTACATGTTCATTTTTAGGAGGCTTTTCACTAGCTCCATTTTGATTAACCTTCTGTTTTGCCATTTTAGATGATTTTTCTTGCACACCTTTTTTTTTAGGTACTACAGGAACATGATCTGAATCTTCATCTTCTGAATCTTCATCTTCTTCTGATTCATCATCGGACTAAATAATATATATTTATATACATATACACACATACATTAAATATGTTGAGTTAATATACTTATAGTTAAAATGAAAGTATAACTAACAGAATTTATAACATCAACGCAACAAAAGTAAAACAAACCTCAATAAGCTTATCATCATCTTCATCTTCGTCTTCATCTTCATCTTCATTGTCATCACCATCCTCATCATCATCATCGTCGTCATCGTCATCATCATCAGATTCAACTTCATTATTAACATCAAAAGAAGAGTCATTTTCATCCTCATCGAAACTAGAGTTCAGTAATTTACTTAGTTTGCTTTTCTTATTTAACTTTTCTACAAAAAATAATAAAAAGAAAATACTTTTTATATCAACATACATATTACAGTATATTTATATGTATACACAATGAACAAATAAAGAATAAAAAAAATATATATTTTTTGTAACATTAAAATCTGACCACTAATTACACATTAACAGTTTAGTAAAAAAATCTAATATTAATTCACCTTTAATAATATTGGATTGAAACAAACTTTTGTAGTTTTTTAATAGATTGCATTAACGGTAATTTCACTGTTACCTTATTTATCTGACATATTTGGCTATTTACAATCTTGACAGGTGACATTTGTACATATTTTTTGGTGCATATCTTTTAGTGATTTATTAATTTTTGATACGTTAATTTAAAACTTAAAAATAGATATAAATAACTTACGCAATGTCATGTTATTTTATTTTCGGAAAAGGAAGAATGTCACCCAAATGGTAAAAAAAATATGTCCAGTTTATGGAGATGATGCTGTAATGAAAAGCACTGTTTGCAAGTGGTTCATCCACTTTAGAAGTGGCAATTTTGATCTAGAGGACAAAGAACACTCACATAGACTAAAGTTTGATGATAATGACCAAATTGCAACTTTAATTAAAAATAACTCACATCACATGACGTGTGATACTGCAGAGGTATTTCAGGTATCTCAAATGAATGTTGTATGGCATTTGAGCATACTAGGTTGTGTAAATCACTCTGATGTTTGGGTTCTACATAATCTGGCAGAACAAAATTTGATGGACCGTATTACTGTCAACGATACGCTCTTGAAACACAATGATAGCATCCATTTTTAAAAGTGATTATTATGAGTGATGAAAAATGGATCGTATAGAACAATATAGACCAACAAAGATCTTGGACAAAACGAAATGAACAAACTTTAACTACTCCAAAAACCGGTTTGCATTCAAAAAAGTTAATGCTGTGCATTTGGTCAGATCGGAAAAATGTTCTATACTGCGAACTGCTTCCATATAATTAAACGTTAAATTTAGACAAGTACTGCTCTCAACTTGATCGATTAAAAGCAGCGATCGTCTAAAAGCGTCCGGAACTGGCAAATCGAAAGGGCATAGTCTTCCACCAAGAAAATGCAAGACCGCTGTGTCTTTATAGGCATGACAAAAATCGGTGCAACTTGAGTGAGATGTCCTACCCCATCCCCGTATTCCCCTAACTTAGTGCCCTCAGATTACCACTTATTACGCTCACTACAGAATTCGTTTAACAGAAAGAACTTTAATTCATTGGAAGACTGCAAAAATCACCTCTATCACTTTATACCAGAAAAGGACACCAAGTTCAGAGAGAAAGAAATAATGAAGCTACCTGAAATATAGCGAAAGGTGATACAACAAAATGGCACATATGTAATAAATTAAAAAAAAAATTAACTATGAAAAAGTTCTATTAAAGTAAACTTAAAAAACGCTACAAAGTTTTGTTTCAACCCAATATTTCATGTATACTTTTTCCATTCATTAAACTTTAACATATATTTATTTGAAAAAAAATCCAATTAAAATGAAATGTGACAATTTATTTAAATATATTCTAAACATCTTACCATCTAATCTTTAATCAACTTTAAATTGACATATTAATTCCTCTATTGCTAACATATTTTTACAAATTTAAAAGTGGCACATCAATTTATTTTAGCTTATTTTTCATCAGCATATTTTGTATACAAAATTAAATCAAAAAATATAATGTGCAAAATTATTTACCATTTATGTTATTTTGTCCCTTTCGTTTTTGAGACTTTTTAACTGTTGCCTGTGTTGCTTCTACATCACTATCTTCAGCTTCATCCTCTATTTCCATTAAATTAGAAAGATCATCTTCAGGTACCAAATACCCAGTTAAATGCACATGACCTTTACCATTTGACATAAAAGCTATTTCATCACCAGACTGAAAATTTAAATCTAATGCAGCCTGAATTGTGTTCTTTGGATGTAAAGTACAAAGCAAGTAATTTTTTTTCCCCACAGACAACATAATCTGAATCTGTTCATTTTCAGCAGAAGAGCAATCTAAAGAGGCCATCGATACATGAAAAGATCGTTCCACTGTTTGAGTGTAACGTTTATTAGGTTCCATTATAAGTCCTAAAACAATTTTTTGTTCAATAAAGAAATCAATTACTAAAAATATACTGCTTGTTAATAATTCATTATTTTTACAATTTACTTTTATTGAATGTGTTTATTATCAAAAATAATTTAATTTTTTTATTAAAGATTAGAATTTTTTATTGTTGAAAATATAAATTCATATTGGGTTATTGTATAAATCAAAAATTTATATTATAAAACAAGTTCTGTGACTACAAACTATGCTCCCAAATTCCACAATAAATATACTTGTTACTAAAACAAATTGGTTGAAAAATTCCATTATACATATATTAGTAAGTACAAAATGTGATAAAGTAATATCTTTAACATGATAATCCAAATTTCAATACTTAGCAACCAAAACTAATTCATCAATATAATAATTATAACATATCGAACAATTTTATTTATATCTAGTGTATGTATGTTATGTATGTGTGTAAATAAATATATATATATATATACACACGTACGAATGCAAAGATATATACATATACAAACGCATTCAATCAGTATACAATATACACAAAACATCCAATCTTTGTTGTCAATATATGTACATAAATTTAAAGATTTTTTTGTTTTAAATTCATTAATACAGTGGATTATTATCATCCAACAAAAACAAACATTTAAGTTACTATTGAAATATAATGTTAATTAAATGAATACAAAATATGCTATTTATTAGGAATTAAAAAAATACATAATAAATTACACAACTTATTTGTTTCAGAACAATGAACATAAATTTATTTTCTGGATTATTCGCTCGACCCGTTAATATATATATATATTTAACAATACGATTTTAACTCTACATATTTTTCAGTGAATTTAAAATATATATTATACTTCTAAACAAACGAGATTAAACGTATTAAAAATAAAACTTACCCCAAAACATTTTTAATATAATAATTAAAGCAACAGTAACAAAAAAAAAATATTTATGGTATAATACTACCGAAACCAGCGAACACGAGGATGTAATGGATTGAACCGCGTAAAAACAGAGTTAATGTTACCAATATTAATTTGTTAATATACCTATTACCAACCGTATAGTATATAAAAGAATATCGCAGATTTGAAGAATATCTATTTTTGTTAAAAAAAAAAAGATTTTAAGTATATAATTTCAATTACTAAACAATTCAGTTTAGTAATTGTACGTATGTAAAAGTTAATCTTGTTTATAAATGTTTGTAAATATACTTTACACATGTTTGTGAATTATTAAACATGGAATCAGTTAATATCCGTCAGTGTATACTAGAATCCAAATTCTAAAATAATTATTTTTTTCAACATTCGTAAGCTAATCTATATTTGTGAACTGTTGACGTTAATATTAACACAGTGAATATTTTAATTCATTGTACATAAATTTAAATGTTTTAACTTACTTTGACAGATTGTGCATTTTTAATGTATTATTACATTATTGATAAGAATATTTATATATTTTATTCATTAAAAAAAATTCTGGTGTATGATTGTTAGGTTAATATATAAAAAAATACTAAACCATGGCTGTTACTAATCAAAATGTGCCTGTTTCTCAAATCATTCGAAACAAAAATGAATTTGATGATGAACCTAAAAAAAAATCACGAGAAGATTGGCGTAAAGCTAAAGAGTTAGATGAAGCTCGAAAAGCAGGTACTGCTCCAGCAGCTGTAGATGAAGAAGGTAAAGATATTAATCCTCACATACCGCAATATATATCATCTGCTCCTTGGTATTATGGCACTACTGGTCCAACATTAAAACATCAAAGACCTCAAAAAGATAAAGAAAAAATTTATTCTGATGTAAATGATTGGTATAAACGTGGAGTCGATGTTGTAAGTATTTTCAAAGATTAATAAAATACTTAAATTGCTGAAACGAGTTATAAATAATAGATTTGTTGATGTTATAAACTGAAAAAAAATTCCAAACTGAAATCTGGCCGTCTTTAGTCAAATATTTTGGTTATACTGTTAAATATTAAAATATATATCATCAAAATCATATTAGATATAAATATATCTTTAAAATAAAATTTTACACAGCATTTTCATATTGTTTAATCTGTTATAACATCTTTACATAATATGTATGTTTAAACTCATCTTATTTGATGGTTATATACTTACAATTCCTCTAGTATACTCATTTTCACTTTGCTTTTTGATAATTTTTTATATTACTGAAATTAAAAGACATCTATTGATAATAAAAATCAGTTAAATGTGATAGTTGTTCGAACTATTAATAAAATAATAGTATTTATTTTCTTTAATAAAAATTATTTATAACTCAATCCAGTAGTAGAAAAAAACTTTGTGTGTATATATACACACACACACACACATATATATATATATATATATATAAAAAATATTTTTAGACAAAAACTGCTTTTAAATATCGAAAAGGGGCTTGTGAAAATTGTGGTGCGATAACACATAAACGTAAAGATTGTATGGAAAGACCAAGAAAAATAGGTGCAAAGTTCAACGGAGCAATGATCGCTTCAGATGAATTTATTCAACCAGAATTTTCAATGAATTATGATGGTAAACGTGATCGTTGGAGTGGGTATGACGCTTCGGAACATAAATCTATAATAGAAGAATTTCAAAAAGTCGAAGAAGCAAAACGTCAATTACGAGCTGAAAAACTTTCAGCAGATGATAAAGAAGCAGGTGAAGAAGAAGAAGAAGAAAATGAAGATGAAGATAAGTATGTCGATGAAGTGGATATGCCTGGTACTAAAGTTGATAGTAAACAAAGAATCACTGTAAGAAATTTACGAATACGTGAAGATACAGCAAAATATTTGAGAAATCTCGATCCTAATTCTGCATATTACGATCCAAAAACTAGATCGATGAGAGATAATCCACATGTTGGAACTGGAAACGAACAAGAGTAAGTGCTGAAGATATAAATTTTTTACAATAAAAAAATATTTCCTACAAGTTATCTTTTATAGCTTTGATTATTCAGGAGAAAACTACAATCGTTTCACTGGAGACACACAAAAACATGCTGTGGCTCAGTTGTTTGCTTGGGAAGCCTATGGAAAAGGTGTTGATGTACATTTACTTGCTGAACCGACAAAACTAGAAAAACTTCAACAAGAATATGATAAGAAGAAAGAACAATTCAAATCTGAAGTACAAAAAAACATATTAGAAAAATATGGTGGAGAAAATCATTTGAATGTTCCTCCAAAATCATTATTATTAGCACAAACAGAAGAATATATTGAATATTCTAGGTATGGAAAAATTATTAAAGGAAAAGAAAAAGAAGCTATTCGATCAAAATATGAAGAAGATTTCTATTTAAATAATCATACAACAGTTTGGGGTTCTTATTGGATTAATGGATCTTGGGGTTATAAATGTTGTCATTCACTGATAAAGGTAGAGTTTTATGACTTAAAGTAAAATATAAAGTACAATTTCATTTAGATTCATACGTATGTAGATACATATGAGTACAACCACATACACATAAAAATGTATTAATTTTCATCTTTTTTGTTTAAGAATTCATATTGCTTCGGTAATAATGGAAAGCAAAATAGTGACAATATTTCAACTGAAACTGAAAAATTAATACCCAACCAAAGTGAAAAAGATAATAATGATTGTTCTGATAATTCGGAAACATCTCATATTTCAGAAAATAATATACCAAAAGAGGAAATAAAATCTCGAAGTAAAATTAAAAAGCGAGAAAAGAAACTTAAAATGAAAAAAATGAAACAAAAAAATAGTAACTCGAAATTAAAAATGGTATGTTTGAAATTTGTGTAAAAAAAATGTCATCTATATATTGGATAATTTGTGCGAATATCTACACAAATGAATTTTCACCCCAACACCATAATAATTTAAAGTGTTCAATAATCACTTATTTTTGATAATTATATAATTTTTAATTATATCGGCTGATGCATTTCAATGGCGATGCCATCATCGTCAAAGCCTTTCTGTTAAAATCTTGTGAATATATTTAAAAAAATTTAATAATTACATTTTACATTTAATTTTCTTATTTATTTAAATGTGTATATTTATTTTGTACTTGCCTTTCTTCTTACATAAGTTTTTTAATGCACTTTGCAATTTTTAGGCCTTAATATCTGAGGAATTACAGCAGAAAAAAGGTGCAAAATTATTAATGACAGATGAAAGAAAGATTCCATATAATAGTATGTATGAAGTAAAAAAACCAACAGAAGAAGAGCTTGAAGCATATTATATAAAAAGAAGAAGAGATGAAGATCCGATGGCACAATTTTTAGATTAATTCTATTTTATATATTATTATAAATATGTAAATATTTTTTATTGTCTATTTACCTCTACAGCATAAATAAATAATATTAATTTATGTAATAATCTAAACAAATTGATGATAATATTATTCATAATTTCTTTAAGGTGTTTCTCACAATGAAATCAAAACTCAGACATCACAAAATGTTATTAAAGTAATTCAATAATTATTTATTGTTATTATTATTCTTTGTTCTTTGTATGCAATATGATGACAATATTATCATTTTTAAAGTGCATAAATATAAACGTAGTAACAGTTAACAATAAGTACTGAACATTGAACTTTATATTAAGATAATGATTCATTTATAAAAATGTTATCGTTATATGAATTATTTAAAAAAGAGTATTAAAAATCAAATTAAATTAGAATTAACATAATTACTGACCATGTAAATATACATAAATAAGTAGATTTACTTAAAAACAAATAAAAATAATATAAGAGTAAATTAAGAATCCTTAGCATTGCATGATTAAAAAACAAACTTGTGTATTATACTTTCCATATAGAACTAGATTCAGTACTTTTGACAATAAATAAAGCCATTCAGTTACTGAATTAAGAAAATGGTAAGGATATTAAAATAATTGAGAAAAATATTTATTATAAAATTAACTCCATATAAATAGAAATAAGTACGATATATGTATGTGTGTGAATATGTTTTATTGAACACAAAGCTAGCGTTTTTAAAAATACAATTTTATTTTTATTTCAATTACAGTAAGTTCAATGGTTTGAGGCGTTCTAAACTAAGATGTTTTCATTAATTAAAGTAATCTTTGAAAACTAGAGAAACTCTAGATGTTGTTACAAAAATAATCTTAGAACTGAAATTACAAATTTGTTTGTTTAACAAAGAAAGCTCTGGTTTTATTCGTTATTACTTTATTTTTTCGTGTTATATTTTAGATTTTTGTAAAGGATGCAAGACAGATTTATCATTATTGTCTAGACTGGTGTACTTTACTACTTAGACCCAGTACATTAAGGGACTATCGTTGTCAACTATGATGTTTCATGTGGTTCATATGACATATATTCACACGTAATTATAAAACGTTGATTTGAAAAATTGATCAACATGGAAATATAAAACAAAAACTAGTTAAAATGACAACTAAAAAAAATTTTTTAACCACATACATTTCATCAATATGGCTACTATTTGTATTCTTGCATACATTGTTTCTATATTCAACTTATCGCCATATGATTTAATGTGCAATACACATAATTGGTTCAAGGGATTGTTTACTCTCCCACACAGGTATATTGTGTTAAATTTGTAATTTAGATGATAAACTGCTTCAACAGAAAACAAATTTTAATTAAGCTGTTATTTACAGTAACACATTGGTTTGTTGTTTGATTGGAGTTTAAAAAGCTATCATCAGTATGGTTGAAGTGCAAGTTTCTAAAAATCTTCCATGTAATTGGCTATCGTAAATTTAATATCTCTTTTTGCGGTTATACAAAAATGAGGTGCATACTCAATTATCAATTATTGCATCACTTACACTAGGCCTACTTGAATGTTTTGTTTTTTTTAAATCAATATTTTTATTATTCATAAATAAAATTTCCACTTAGAGGATCTCTACAATATTTTGTACAAATTTATCATCGAATTATTATTACAAACTCTATAGACTGAAATGTGATAATACAAAATACTTTCTCATGTAGAATAATAATTTTATAAACTAATAATAATCAACTGACATATGTTTCAAAATTAAATGTCAACATTACCAATGTTATAATAAAAAATATGCAAGTTTCTTCTTAAAATAATATAGTATTTTCATATTCATTTTAACGAAATAACTTAGAAACCACTCAGATCTTTTTTAGTTACTTGTATATACAAAGCTTTGACCAAACTTATTAAGACCTGTTATTTTTATGACTCCCGAAATAAATTTTAAGAATTTTTAATAAATATATAATATAAATTTATAGTTTTAAAATGTTTACTTAATTACTTTAATACTTTACAGCCTCTTTTTTAGCTTTAATTACAACTTTAACTATTTTTAGGATATTTTATAGAATTATCAGCATAAAAATGTAAAGAAAATTCTACTCCTTGAATATTTTTACTAGCTAGTGTATTTTTGATGTACGCTTCTATTTTTTAACAGCCTGTTTTAATTTATGTTACAAAATGCTTAATTAGATTCTCTTGTTCGAACATTACGTTTTATAACTCAATATTAATAATAATTTTAAAAACTAAAGATTTCAAGTTTCATGTAATTTTCCTGAATAAGATACAACCATGTTTCTCTATATCATAATGCCAACTCTTCAAAATTTCACTGCACAGATGATTTTTTCAGAATATAAGCTTGAACAATTCTTCAATATATATACATTAGGAATATTAAAAATTTTAGATATCGGCTTATGTTATAAATAAGTTAATTTAATTTCAATTTCATTAAGTAAACTAATTATGGAATAGCGACCTCGTTCCTGTTTTCATGTATTTTATCCCATCACAGTCCTCTATTTTTTTGTTTTTCTCACTGAATATTAATTTTTTACTTCACAATCAATCTGCCAATTCAGCTTAGAAAAATTAATATACTGTAGATGTTAATTTTTTTACAGATTTTTTTAACAAACATAAATTTTGAAAATGTTTCTTATCTGTCACACAGAAAAATATTCCAATTACCATTCTTTTGTTATCATGTTTTATTTAGGTGGGAGGAGGGAAGCATTTTTAAGTCTACTTTTTAATATATCCACGGTCTTAAATTATTTAATGTTATTTGAATATACATCTAGAATTGTTCAATGTTCTTGCACATTTATTTTGTGAAGCGCATTTAGACGACCTGTCCGATTTCACTTTTATTTGCTTCTTTAACTTTTGTCATTTTCAAACAAAAATTAATTTAAACAAAAATAATTTACAGAATTTCTTTACAGCATGAATAAACATTCTTTATTCACAATCTTATATTCTGATAATTTAACAACAAATAATCAAACAATTACATAACTTCTAGGAAATAAGTACATAATATATTAAAAAACTCATTATTAAAATAATTAATTTAATTGAGGGCAATTCAAACTAAATTAAAAAATATCACCACTTAATCTATATTTAAAAAGCATTAAAAAATTATAGACGCTTAATAATTTTGTAATAACTATGTATGTATATATACATATATATATATATATATATATATGTATATATATATATATATATATATATATAATCAGGGGCTCTGTCCCTACTCGTTATGCTCGCTCTTCCAGTAGTAATTGTAATCGTGATTTTTATTTGCAATCGTTAAAGTTCGGAGATAATCGTTCACGATCGGAGTAAAAATGACGTTAATTTTGCAATGGAATTATTTTTATATATATATATATATATATATATATATATATATATATATATATATATATATATATATATATATATATATATATATATATATATATATATATATATACACACACACACAGAAACATTCTTAGATAAAAAAATGATTAAAAATTATATATATTTTTTTGTAGTATTTACTGTATTTACATATAACTAATCTGTATTTAAATTTATTCTTAACCAATGACAAAAAATAGAACATTTCTTAATATAATTTCATTTTGCACTATATAAATTACATTTAAATTTACCGCTTATTTTTTACCTACATTAAAATCATCTGCTATATCATCTGAGCATATTAAACTTATAATACAATTCGAGTAAAGAAAGTTTGCTGTAAAATATTAATCTGTGAAGTAGAATACCTATGATAGTAAACATAGAATATATTCGATGCTATGATAGATACAAAAATAAAAATAAATTGTATCTTTTTAATTAAGATTATGTTTCAAACATGGCGTTATTGACGAGATTTTTAAAGAGTAGTAATTCATTCTCGTTTCGTCAATGCTTTATTCGAAAAATTTCTTCGCATTCCGAAAAAGTAAAGTCATGATTTGAAAGAAATTTTAATTTGAATAGTTTTTCAAATGTAATATATTATTTTTAGAAAGGCCTTGTTTTGGGTGTTTATTCAGAAGGCAAAAATCATGAAAATATTAAGTTAACACCTGCTACTGAATCTTACAATAATTTAACTGAAGGAAAACTCATTAAAAGTCTTAATCTGTAAGTAAACTATAATTTAAAACATTTTTACTATAATTATAAATATGCCACACACATTTCCAAAATGTAAGACAAAAATTTATATTATTTAGATTTCAAATAAGGGTTATTTATTGTCTTATTAGATTTTATTTTTGTTAGGATAATATTTAATTTTCGAGCATAGATAAAAATATTATAAGTATTAGAATCCAATTCAATATCATTCTTTTGAGTTTTCTTTTGAATTAATTCTGTATTCTAAGTATATAGTTCTGTAATTTTTCTATGTAATCCAACCAGTAAACACTTGTTAATATTTTTGTTAATAACAAGGTAGGATTTTTTTTAATATTTTTGGATACTTCTAAATATTGATAGTCATCATAATTAAGAATTCCAGTTTTTGTCTTTTTCTTATTTACAAATCATTTTTAATTAACTTGCACATAGACTTCACAAAAAATGTAAAAATTCAATGTGAATTAGATTTAATTTTTAATTTTATCTCATATTTTCAGTATGATTTCATTTATTATTACACGACAATATAAAATTAAAAATATTATCAACATGCCCTCAATTTTTATACCGTATATAAATATTCTTAAATATATATCTGTAATTATAAGAATATTTATATACAGTTAAATATATCTAAAATATATTCTGTTGTGTCACCTTATTTGTTTTTTTTTTTTACCTTTTTCCTTCATTGACCTGAAACTATTAGACCTAAACACAAAGTTTATTTAAACATTAAAGATTTCACTTTTAAAATTATTTATTTTATTGGTCATTTTGTTTCAGGTCGGTGTCCTAATTATCCTGATAAATATAAATAATGGCCTCCGGTCATGACATACGTGCAGGTGCTTCGTCGTCATGCAATCGTAGTAATTTATCTGGTTCTATACGTTACACACGCACTCCAAAACGACAAAAATCAGCTTTCTTCAGCCAAATAGGAATTACTTTCGATAATAAAAACGATGATCTGTGTTGTCCGATATGTTTTGATTTAATCGAAGAAGCGTATATAACAAAATGCGGTCATACATTTTGCTATCGTTGTATCGAACGATCTCTAGAAACATTAGGGAGATGTCCCAAATGTGACTCTTCTTTAGGTGGATTGGATCAGGTTTTTCCGAATTTCGTTTTAAATAATTTAATAACAAAATATAAAAAAAGATCAATCGGAGCAGATGTTTCCGAAGATACTTCTGACGGTTTGCGTGATTTCGTTACTTCAGAATCACATAATTTAACTTTACCTGATGTAAACGTAATGCTTGAAGTATTAACTCAAAGAAAAAATTTACTCGAAGCAGAATCGTGTGCCGCTCAAAATCGTCTTTTATATGAATTCTTAAAACACCTTCTTCGTCAAAAAGAAGAACAAAGGAACCGATTAAATCTCGAAATAGCTTTAATAGAAAAAGATATCGAAGAAGTTGAAAATATATTGAAAGATGTTCAACGTAAGTGTCCGAAATTAGAAGACATCGAAAAGTCTGTGGGTGTTTCAGAAGATGCTGCTGTCGTTGCAGTAAAACAAGAAGTGATCGATCTTATCGACACGATCGGATCTACTGTTTCTCAATCGATTAAACAAGATCAATCGGATAAAACTGTTAAGTCGAATGAAGTTGATTTTGAATTGCCAAAATCATCGGACGATTCTCTGACGACCCTCGCTACAAGAAGAAGAAGAATGTATGCTCATTTTGATGATTTTGTTCAGTGTTATTTTACTTCTCGTGCCAAACATTTATATTTTGATGAAGAGTTAACTAGTGAAAAGTTATGTCCAAAAGAAGAATTCATAGAAGGAACTGTTTCATCGAGTGCAAATTCAGGACTCGATGCCTTCAGAGAAAACCTTGTCAAATTTTCACGCTACAGTGGTCTAAGACCTCTTGCTACTTTAAATTATTCAAGTGATCTTTTCAATAATTCAACTATAGTATCGAGTATTGAATTCGATAAAGATGATGAATTTTTTGCCATTGCAGGCGTTACAAAGAGAATCAAAGTGTACGATTATAGTGCTGTAATCCGTGATATAGTCGACATACATTATCCTTCGGTGGAAATGACGTCTGGCTCGAAGATTTCTTGTGTAAGTTGGAATAGTTACCATAAAGGCACTCTTGCCTCTAGTGATTATGAAGGTACCGTAACTGTTTGGGATGCTGCAAGCGGTCGAAGAACAAAAACATTTCAAGAACATGAAAAACGTTGTTGGAGTGTTGATTTTAACAATGTCGATTCAAGACTTATTGCTTCGGGGTCAGATGACGCAAGAGTCAAATTATGGTCTTTAAACGAAGAACACTCGGTCGCTACACTTGAAGTTAAAGCTAATGTATGTTGTGTTAAATTTAATCCAAAAAGCTCATGTCATTTAGCATTTGGTTCAGCTGATCATTGTGTACATTATTATGATTTAAGACGAATGAAAGAGCCATTGTCAGTTTTCAAAGGACATAGAAAAGCTGTATCTTATGTGAAGTTTATAAATACTGAAGAAATTGTTTCAGCTTCGACCGATAGTCAACTCAAAATGTGGAATATTAATTCTCCTCATTGCCTTAGATCATTTGTTGGACATGTAAATGAAAAAAATTTTGTAGGATTAGCAACAGACGGAGATTATGTTGCATGCGGTTCAGAAAATAATTCTTTATATGTTTATTACAAAGGTTTAACAAAACAGTTGTTCAGTTTCAAATTTGATGCTGTCCGTAGTGTACTTGAACAGGAACGAAAAGATGATGAACCAAATGAATTTGTGTCAGCTGTTTGTTGGAGACAGCGTTCTAATGTTCTAGTAGCAGCCAATAGTCAAGGCATAATAAAAATTTTAGAATTAGTCTAATAATATTTTTTTGTCTTTTTTGTAGTAAAAAAATCAAAAAATATTTTTTTCTGAAAAATATTTGAATTTATTTATTTTTTATTTGTATTTATGTATTTTCAAAATTTGTTTGGATTCCTCAATTTTTTCGCAAAACCAAGTTTTTTCTATGGCAACAAAGTGTATATGTGTATAAAATTATCCTTTATTTTATGTATTTAATTTCTATTATTGATATAAAACAATTTTGTGTATATAGATTTTGTTTTGAATGGAATAATATTTTGTAATACAAATGTTCGATTTATAATAAAAGTAATTTGTTGGGTAATTGATGATTTGATTAAAGGAAATTCAATTGATCATGTGTGTATATATATATATATATATATATATATTTACATTGACGCACATAAGTCATCGCCATATGGGTAACATAAGCAACTTATTGATATAATTCAATGAAGTCGTTAAATTAAAAACATTTTTTTATTTAATTGATAGTAAATATAAAATTCATTAAAAAAAAACACACAAAAAACAATAATTAACCCTTATCACTCCAACCGACAGTATGCTGCCAAGCTTAAGCCAGCGTTCTACTCCAACCGACAGTGTAACTGCCAGAGTTTTGGAATTTTATTATTACTAACATTTATAGAAATATTTGAAAAAAAACAGTAAAATATGAATAAAATTCTTTTTTGTACTCAAATTTTTCGTTTACCCGACATTTATAAATATTCTCACAAATAAAAAGCTACCTTATAAAACTTATGCAGCGTCTTATCTTAGCACTTTGAAATTAACAAAGTTTGTTTGGAGTTGGCTGAAAATCATTTCATAAAATTCTTGGAGTGATAAGGGTTAATTCTATTATATAGTAGAAATTGCTAAAATAAACACAGTTTACTTCAAAAGGAGGGCAAAAATAACATCAGAAGCACCAAAAAGTTAATTTATTTACTGCCAAATCGTTGAAATGAAGTTGTAAAAAGAAAAAGGAAATAAACGAGATATTAAACTCTTTTTTTTAAAAAAAATTGTTGATATTTTTTGCTCCGAATAAATGTAACATAGTGTTTTTATTTTAACAATTTCTGCTATATAATAGAATTAATTACTTTTTTTGTATTTTTTTCTAATGAATATTATATTTATTATCAATTAAATAATTTTTTTTTATTTAATTTAACGACTTTATTGAATTATATCAATAAATTGCTTATGTTACCCATATGGCGATGACGTATGTGCTTCAATGTATATACATATATATATATATATATATATATATATATATATATATATATATATATATATATATATATATATATATATATATATATATATATATATATATATATGTATGTATGTATGTATGTATGTATGTGCATTTGTATATCTTAAACATAAGTATTTAATTTTAAATAATTTGTAATAGTCTTTTTAAAAATATTTAGTTTTGTTTTTGAATTTCTTATTTTGTATTATTTTATTAATATGTATATCGTTTTTCAAGTGTAATAAATAAAATGTAAATAAATTCTAATCTGTGAAATACAAGTAATTTTTATTATAATTTTTATAAATTATCGATTAATTTATGAAATAAATTTTTATACATACATACATACATATATATATATATATATATATATATATATATATATATATATATATATATATATATATATATATATATATATGAAGATAGAGTCACTATTTTACTATTCATGGCACTATATATAAAGCAAATAAGTAGTAACATATATAAATTTTAGTTTCACATAAAAAAAAAATATTATGAATGAAGTATATAAGTTTCTTTTTGAAAATGCAATATAAAAATTGGAATACAATTAAAAAAAAGTTTTCTATTTATTGAGACAAACAAATTATAAATTTAAAATTTAGCATTACAGTAAGTTGTGGATTCGAATAAAGGAAAATAAACTTAATATAGTAATTTCTTAATCCACTACTCTATAAATTTAAAAATACATTCTTATTTTATCCAATGTAACTACTATTTATAAATAATTTATCAGCACAAATAAAAGCATACTAAACTATAAAAATAAATTCATATTTTTTGTAAACAATGTGAAAACGTTATAAAATTATTAAAAAAAAAATATATGAAAATGTGTTTCAAATTCAAAAACAGTAGTTATATAAATTAAATATATTATAAATACAATAAAATTAATTATTTTTTTATTTATTGATTTTTGTTATAACAAAATGTTATATTATTTTTTTTTCATTTAACACTCATTTGGCTAGTTCACACTAGTACGCAAGCATACAGTATTCACGACGTATTACCGCTCGTCTCACGCCCTCTTTCGTTAAACTAATTTTTTTGGACGTGAAATTATCGAAAAGAGGGTGTGAGACGAGCGGTAATACTGTAGGCATGAATACTAGTGTGAATGGCCTAATCAAAACTGAAAATTGAAAAACTTAACAATTTTGATTTCCGAACATTATTTTGTTATGTCTCTAAGAATAAGTTTTATTTGTTTTCAAAATATTATAATATACATTTGCTGGGTATTTTTTATTCATTGTATAATATAAATACGAATTTAGTTCTATTATTGGTTAAAGTAAGAAGTCTATTAAATATAAAAGAAAGTTAAATTGATAAATTCTATTAATTTTAAATAGACAATTTAAATTCTGTACACATTATTAAAAAATAAAATTATTTCTTTGGACACGTTATCAATAAAATAGTTATTTTTACATTACATTTTTTATTACATTTTTTTTAATTTGTTTAAAAAATATTGATATAACAAAAATGAAATTTTGTTAACAAATGTTTTTTATGTTAATAATTTCAAATATTATAAATTTTCATTTATTAAACACTATATATACGAGTATATATATATATATATATATATATATATATATATATATATATATATATATATATATATATATATATATATATATATACATGAGGGTCGTTTGATAAGTATGGTAAATTTAGTTATTGTTTATTTTAATTAATTTAATTTAATTTTTCAATTTAGTTTCTCTTACTTTTTTACCATACTTATCAAACTACCCTCGTATATATATATATATATATATATATATATATATATATATATATATATATATATATATGTATGTATGTATGTATAAAATATGCTTAAAACACGTTGATTGATAATTTAATGCATTCATAAATATGTATTCTTTTTTATTTTTAGTGGAAATCCAATAAAACCTGGTGAAGCACGTATTTTTTGGGATTTAGATAAAAACTATCAATCCATAGCTGTTGTTGGATTAAAAAATGTTCTTTCATCTGTTAATGAATTAGAAAATTTAAATGAGCAACATGAAAATATCCGAAGAGCAGCTGCAGGTTAATATAAATTTAATATTTGTTTTATATAAACACACACTTTTTATAATTTAAACTTCTAAATTGTTATTACATTTTTATATTAATTAATAATTATTTTCATTAGTAAAGAAATAATAATTTTTTAGCTGGTTGTACTAGCCTTACATCTGTTGGTATAAATCATATTAGTATTGAAGATCTTGGTAATTCAGAAGCAGCAGCTGAAGGTGCAAGTCTTTCAACATGGATTTATCAAGAATATAAAGAAAAATCACAAAAGAAAGTAATTCCTAAAATTATGTCTTATGAAAAACAATTCAGTGAACAATTTAACCATGGTTTTATTAAAGCTAATGCTCAGAATTTAGCAAGGTATCTAATGGAGACACCGTCCAATTTTATGACTCCAAAAATATTTACAGAAAAAGTTTTAGAAGAATTAAACAATTCTAATATTAAAATAGAAGCACGAGATAAATTCTGGATGGAATCAGAAAAAATGGGGGCATTATTATCTGTTACACAAGGCTCTTGTGTACCGCCAGTTTTTCTAGAAATTACATATAATGGCAGTGAAAATAATCAAAATCCGTTTGTGTTAATTGGTAAAGGAATAACATTTGATAGTGGTGGAATTAGTATAAAACCATCTCTTAATATGGATCAAATGAGGGCAGATATGGGTGGTGCAGCTTGTGTTATTGGGACTATAAAAGCATTAATGGAATTGAAAATACCCGTGAACGTAAAAGGTAATATATTTGTTCATATTTATACATAAAATTAATCATATACCATTAGATTTCTTCAGTATATATTTCTAAATATAAATCAAATGAAAGAAATCATTTTTTGCTTTCATTTTAATACAATAGTTTAAAGTTAGCATTATTTTGTAGAAGTTAAAAGGAAAAAAATATTTAAAACTGACTAAAAATGAAATTTGAAATTAATAATTTAAATTTATAACAAAAAGTAATTCATACAAATTAAAAAAAAATGTTAATCTTAAATTTTTCGTTTAAATTCAACTTTAATTTACAAGACATATAATTAATTATTGAATTCATTAAGGTGTAAAAAAATTATCAAAATTCACACAAAATAAATTATCACCCCATATAAAATGTTCAATAGTCCCTTATTGTTCACTTGTTTATAACAATAGGCTTACGTGTATTTCGATGGCGATGCTATCATTGTCAGAGCATTGTTTTTTTTTTATATTTTTAATTTATCTTAACATATTTTGATGAACCCTAATATTTTTGTTGTAAATATCAAAAGCAGAACATTTTTGTTTTAAATCTTTTGTGACAATAATGAATGCAGTAGTAAAAATATATAAATTAATTTATACTTAAAAGGCTGACAGAAAATAAAATATAATTGACTTTTGTAAATATACAAATAATTTTATTTATTTCTAATTTATGTGTATGTTTGTGTATATGTATATATATAAGAAGATTAAGAAATTGATTTTTTTCAACACTATATTTTTCACTGTTAATAATGTTAGTTAATTCATGTTGTCTTCTTCTTCTATAATATTCTTTATCGATTTTCAATTTCAAATAATTTACATTTATTTTTCATGTAATTTTGATTTATTAAATATAAAATTCCATTTTTTGTTATTCATACTAATTATTTATATTAAAGATTATGAATTATATAATAATAAAATATAGTAAAATGTTTTCCATAAGGGTAAAAAAAAATATTATAATGAAAAATATATGGGTTTCACAATATAATCTTGAAATATTTTATTCACTTTAAAATAATTCTAACCAATAGAATACCTATACACACACGTAATTTTTTTCAATGAAATCAAACAAATATTGTAAGCTTCAAATATCATTTCATCATTTATTCTCATCAAAATGTTTTACAGGTCTAATTCCTCTATGTGAAAATATGCCATCTGGACAGGCAACGAAACCAGGAGATGTAGTGATAGCAAAGAATGGAAAAACTATTTGTGTGGATAATACTGATGCTGAAGGTCGACTTATATTAGCAGATGCTTTATGCTATTCGGAAAAATTCAAACCTAGTTGGATTTTAGATATTGCTACATTAACAGGAGCAATGTCAGTAGCTTTAGGTAAATGAAATATGTACAATATGAAATATGTCACATAAAATTAATTTAGATTATTTTAAAATTTATTATTAATTAAAAATAAAGTGATGTTTAAAATGTCACATTTACTTCAAATGCTAAATAAACTTTTATTCAATTTATTTTATCTTTTTGAATTGAAATTTTATATTAATAAACTATTCAGGTAAAGGAGCAACTGGTGTATTTACAAACTCACAGAAACTTTGGGATGAACTCAAACAAGCAGGTACAATGACTGGTGATCGTGTTTGGCGTTTTCCTTTATGGAAGTGTTACTCTGAATTAATTACTAAATATGATGCATATGATTTAAACAATATAGGGAAAGGAAAAGGTAAATAAAATGATTTATGTTAATAATAATATATAACCAAAACTATTGTTGTAATTTTTAACATTTTTTAAACAATAGGTGGTGGTTCTTGCACTGCTGCAGCATTTCTTTATGAATTTGTTCCAAAAAATACCAATTGGTTGCATCTTGACATTGCTGGGGTAATGGGTCCTGATGATACCATTCCTTACTTAAAAAAAGGAATGACTGGACGGCCAACAAGAACATTAATTCAGTTCATTGATCAATTAAGTAAAAAATAAATATGAAAGTCTATTTTTTATGTAATTTAATACAGTATTTAATAATAAAAGTGGATATATACAATTTTTTGTTTTTATTAATTTATAACAAAGTTATCAATATAATTACATTAACCCTTTAAGTACTAAAGCTAAATGCTTATTACATATAACATGCAACCCGTAATGATAATTGCTGCGGACAATATTTTTATGTGCTAGGTATTGTATCAAAACATTAATTGCATAATATATAACTACATAATAATTATTTTCTGTTTTTTATTATGTACAATTTGATAAATAACAAACATTAAATCGTATTAAAAAGTTCAAAAAAATTAATCCAGATAAATATTTTTTTTTTATTTTTACTGTTAAAATATATAAAAAAATGTGACAAATTTTCTAATGTAGAGAAAATAAAGAATTCATTAACTATATATATATGCATTCCTAGTCCACACCAATTACATTTCGCTAGATACATATACACATCTATAGTTCACATAGATTACATTCACTAGACACATAAATGCATTCAAAGCACTCAAAGGGTTAATAACAACTAACATAATTCACAGTAAAAATAAGAAAGTAAACAACTGTATATGTGTGTATGTATGCATGAATGTATGTGTATGCAGGCCCACCCCTTCCATATGTGCAATGCACACGGGCAGCCGAGCTTTAGGAGCGGCCGATTCCAAGAAAAATACTCAGTTTTCTTTAATTTTTAGATATGTAAAACAACATATTCTTTAAATTTTTCTAGCACGTCAGCCCTTATGTAATATTTTGACCCGTTCGGCGTTATTTGATTATAGCGTTTAACTACATATCACTGAAAGACCATTTTCGAATACAAACATATACTATCATTGTACTTCTAACACATTTTTCTGAAAATTTCGATTATCCTTTCCCTTGAATTTAATGAATATCATTCAATAGTCTGCCATGGAAAAGTGCAATTTGGGAATGGGAGTGGCCAAAATATATTTGCACACGGGCAGCTGAAATATTTTCGCACATGGGGGGCTGATCCCATTGGGGCGGGCCTGTGTGTGTATGTATGTGTATATGTATGTATGTTTATGTATGTTTATATATATATATATATATATATATATATATATATATATATATATATATATATATATATATATATATATATATATATATATATGTGAGGGTCGTTTGATAAGTATGGTAAAAAAGTAAGAAAAACTAAATTGAAAAATTTAATTAAATTAAACAATAAATAAATTTATCATACTTATCAAACGATCCTCGTGTATATATATATATATATATATATAAATATATATATATATATATATATATATATATATATATATATATATATATATATATATATATATATATATATATATAAACACGCACATACAAACAAGTATACAAATATAAAGCCATAATGTAATATAAAATCAACAATTTCTTTAATTTATTTTTTAAAAAAGGTGCAATAAAAAATATGTTACCTTGTCTTTTATTTATTTTTCAATACAGACTCACAATTTGAAGTTACATTTTCTATAATTTATATTATGTAATTTGAAACAAAATGGTCCCTAAGCCATAATGTTCACTCTAACTTGATGGGAGGGGGTTCTAAGGGGAGACGTAGTCAGGCATGGCTCCTCGCCCACCCCCACGACCACGACCTCTGCCCCGGCCTCGTCCTCGCCCCCTCCCTCGCCCCCGTCACCTTCGCCCATCTGTAATACCTAAAAAATAAAATTACATTTTATATTTTTAAATAACCGAATAATTTAATAATTTAATTTATTCATATATATATATACTCGTACATATTTTCTTTCAATATACCTATATTGCTTGTAGTTTTTTCTAGATAGGCAAGAGGCCCTTGTAAAACAGCAGAACCAGCAGCACCTGGTGATGGAAATGCTCCACGATTAGCATTTTGTTGTTGCATAAACATGGCTTGTTGAGGGGACACCTACAAATGAAATTATTGAATTTCATAATTATCTTCAAAAAAATATTAAAATAAATTCTATTGTCTTGCTTACCAGTCAAATAAAAATAATTTTGTTTAAAAATCATTCAACAGAAGAAAACTCATGTTGAACACTACAGTAGAAATCACAAAAAATGTAATTTTATAAAAAAGTTATTAAAAATATCATTAGTTTCCATCAATTTACAAATTCATACTCATAAAGGTAAGCAGATAAAACTATCATTGAATATATGTAATTGCATGTAAATACATATATATTTTTTTATATTATATCAAAATAAGATTATATTAAAAATATATTATAAATTACAAATTTTCTTTTAATAACTGGTAATAACGAAACATGTAAATCAATTTGCATTACTTAAAAATTTATATTTATATGATTAATTTATAATATTTTACTTGTATACTATATAATAATTTTTCTAGTTAATAATATACTTACATTATTAACTAGATATTATATAATTTGTGTTATTTTTATTATAGAGGAATGCACAGACTATTACTATGTAATAAAATTTTAGATATGAATTTTCTGAAAATAAATGAACACTAATATAGAATAAAACACTTAATTTCTAATCATAAATATTCCACATTCCCTACAATAATGACAATAAAAAAGATGTAAATAAAATACTGTTATTTGTATTCAAATACATTATCACATTTTTTAAATTAATATCTTTTAAAAAACTTCCTAAATAAAAATATTTTTATTTTCTGATATATAATGTAAATCAATTTAAATATGAAAATATATCAGCATTAACTGATTTTAACAGTTAAATTAGTAAACATGTCTTATTTATATGATAACAGTCACTTTAAACTAGAAATTTACCTAAATATTCACTTTTTTACCATTTAAATGTAAAAAATTAATATCAACTTAAACTTCCTATCAGTCTATGTAACAAAATACATAATATTAAACATTTCTAAAAGTATACTACATATTTATTAATATTAAATGCATGTAATATATTTGTATAAAAATAAATGAAAATGTTATTAAATAAAATAAATTTATACATACATTCACAATATATATATATATATATATATATATATATATATATATATATATATATATATATATATATAAACACATATAAAATAATTCTTCAAAAAATTAGGTGATATTGATATTTTGCTATAAATGAAAGCAGTTCTCATATGAGCTGATTCTTAAGTTATCTAACATCAAAAATTCAATTAATAAATCATATTAATAATAAATTTAACACATATTATGTGACTTTAAATGAAATTAATTTGCCTAAATAAAGGCACAATAGAAGAATTATATCTGAATAAATACATTTAACAAATATTTGCCAAAATTTCAATAAAAAAAGATCACTGTCCTTTATAAATAATTTAAAGTAAGCATGCTTTTCTAAATCGATGTTTTATTATTCACTTGTTCAAAATTTAGTATTTAAATATCATTTATGCAGATATATGAACATAATGGATTGTATTTGATAAGAAATTTACAAAAAAATAAAAAAACTGTTATATAAAGGTCAGTAACTGCTGCATGCATTTATTTTCTATCCAGAAGGAAAATTTTTAAAAACTATACTAAATTTAAATCAAATTATTCATGTACACATACATACACACATTCACATACATGCATATCAAATGTACTAGCTCAAAATAAAAAATTTAAAAACTAAATAGTTCAATTTCAATCAAATTCCTTAAAAAATAAACCCCCAAAATATTTTTTTTTATGGAACGATATACCAATATAATGCTCTTACACCATTTATTTTTTTAAATAATGTTCTTTTAATTGCTACTATAGTTTCTTTATTATAAATTATTTCGGTTCTTGTATCACCTTCAAGTATTTACACTCAAGAGAATATAACAACTGAAAACATTTGCGGAAAGATACTATAATGACTCAAAAATCGTTACTTAAATACGACAATGGTATAGAAGAATGGAATCAATTAGAACACTTAATTCTTATTAAATAATAATACTCAACATATTTTAAATACGCAAAACATAAGCAAACCAAAGTTTAAAAAACAAATATAATTTGGTAACAAAAATATTTTTTGTGATATTAATTACAAAATAAAATTTCAATTAACACAATGTATATTAAAATATTTGAAAATGATATTACAAAAACAGATTCTTCATTTTTTACATTTAAAATATGCAAATATTTCTAGAATAAATCATGATTCGAATATAAAAAAATAATTATATCAATAAAGAACTTATACTGTAGTAATTAAAAATATTTTAAATATATAATACGTTTAGTATTTTTTAACATCATAATATTTTATAATAGTAGTTGATAATCACTTATTTACTTTTCGGTTAAATATATTTCAAAATTCATGTCATTTTTAAAATACAACATAATTACTGAAATATGCATAATAATAAAAAAAATATAACAATAAGTGATTATTAAACACTTCCAAAATATTTGGTATTGGGAAATGATTCTTTTGTCAAAAAATAATTATAATTCAATTCTACAATAGTTTATTTAAATTGTTGTAAACTATTATTTCTTTTTCTTTTATTAATTATAAAAAATATTGTAATTCATCACATATTTTTGACCTACATAATATCAAACTATTAGACTAAAAAATATTACTTTTGTAGAAGCAAAATATAAATGAAACATTTAAATGAAAAGGAAGGGAACAAGTGCAATAGGTCTAATGGAAATGAAAAAATAATATGCAAATAAAGGCACATTTAATTTTATAAAAATCCACCACTTCCTACATTTTTACTACACCCATAAGCATACTTTAATACACTGTTCTACAAATAAAATTAATGAATGTTATTGAGTATATAAATATTTTTTTTATTATTGATTTTTTAGTTTTATAAAAATAAATATTTAAAATAAACTAATAATAAAAAATAATAATTAAGAATTTCTATTATGTCTTAAAACCGTTTGAAAAATAAAGAAAATAATATTTTTGCAGCCAACATACAACAATAAATTATTTACTTTCTGGAATTTTATTAAAATGCTTATTCTAACATTAATTGGTCATGTTATATCACAAAAGATTAATCACATTCTTACCATAACATTCCAATTATATAACATTTTATATAAAAAAAACCCTGAGAAAAATGAGTATATTGTAATAACAGTTACTAACGATTACTAACTGCTACTACAGTAATTATAATTGCACCACTGAATTTTTAATGATGCCTAAAAGATATATTTGAGGCAAAAAATCTATCCTATATACAATTGTTGATTGATAATATTACATTTATACCATTTATTTTTTTTAGTACTGTAGAATTAATAAACTATCTTTCGAAGTATAAACCTTTAAAAACCTAATATATTTTTTTAATTCCATACATATACATGTACCTACCTACATACATACATGTGTGTGTGTGTGTGTATATATATAAATATATATATATATATATATAAATATAAATATATATATATATATATATATATATATATATATATATATATATATATATATATATATATATATATATATATATATATATATATATATATATATATATATATATATATATATATATATATATAATATATAATATACATACATATATAATTAAGTTTACATACATTCAAATACATACACATACACAAAAGAGAATTAATTTATTCAGTATGCTTAAAAATTAACATGCATAAAATGTTTTAATTTTCAGTATTCTACAGTAAAACCCAATTTTACTAATTCAAGAATGTCAATAAAAAAATATCACTTTTTAATTATTTTATTTAAAACAATCACTAGTTTTAATGTAAAATAAATAAATTTTTCATTCATTACATTAAGTGTAACTTTTGACTTTCCTTTTTGTATAATTTTTTTCATTTTTATATTAGTGTGCTTCTATAACTATTAAGCATGGTAGGTGTATCAATAAAATTGCATAATAATTATAATTTTCACTTCTTTCCATTTTAATTCTAATAAACTTTCAAAACTTAAACAATATTGATTTATACACACTTATACATGTATACATTTGTGTGTATGTGTATGTAAATCCATGCATGTATGAAAATATATATATATATATATATAATGTATGTATTATATATATATATATATATATATATATATATATATATATATATAATACATACATTCATACATGCATACCTACACACATATAGATAATTACTTTACATATTTAATTAAATAAAAATAGAACTCACTTGTTTAATAACTGCATATTCATATGTAAACCAAACCCAAATATTCACAAACACTCCTTAAACATAATGCAGTTACTATCATTCAATATGCATATGCTTGTTAATCACAAAACAGATATTTTTCACATGTTTCTATGATCTACCTGCATTTGTTGCTGCATTTGTTGTTGTTGAAGTTGAACTTGCATTTGCTGTTGCTGTAGCTGTACCTGCAACTGTTGTTGTTGTAGCTGTGCTTGCTGCATCTGTTGAGCTTGTTGTTGTACTTGCTGCATTTGAACCTGCTGTATAATATTTGAAATTTAATATTTTGTTTATACACACATGTATACATATAAAATACTATATTATAAAACAACCAAAATACGTAACTCTTGATTCTTTCAATATAATTATTGTCAATCAACAGAAAAAAAATATTTTTTAAGAATAAGAGGAAAATTGTTCTACATTGTTTCCAAAAATTTAATTTTACTGTATATAAACGACTATTTGAAAATAAACCATATTACACTTTATTATCATATTTAACCTTCAATTAAATTTAAACCTCAGATATGACTATGTAGTAGTGGAAGCAATTTCACTGTCACCGGATGGTGTTATCACCACAAAAGAAATAAATATATTATTAATTTGAATATATTTTTAAAAATATACAAAAATTGAAGTATTTATAGTTTGTATTAAGTATTCTAAAGAACCGAATTTTATTATGAACTAATCGTAGTACAAAAAATTACATATTTATAATTATTTTTTTACAAAAAAAAATATATTTTCAGAGAAATTAGTAAAAATATTTTCTACAAATGAATTATCACCCTCACAGCATCACAGGCTATTAAAAAAATTGTACAGATATTTATAACAAAATTTAAATTTTTCTATTTACAAATGATATATTTTTTAAATACATACATTATAAAAAATATTTTTTGCAATTGAATTCAACATTTTATGTAAAATGGTAAACTAAATTTTCTTCTGATTATACTTGATCTAAAATATTTATGGTTCCTATTTATAATCAAATAGTAAACATCTTTATATATAAAACAAATAATTGCATTTAACTTAGTATATTGTTATTTAATCTATGATGCAATTTAAATACATAATTAAATCTCTAAACAAAATTTTTAAAATTAAAATTAGTGAATTTTCTATCAATTTAATGTTTTCCTAAAAAACAATATGGCATTTGTTTCATAAATTTATGGTATTTTTTAAAAAAAATTCCGACCTGCTGTAATGCAGCTGACATTCCAGGCATTCCTATCTGATTTGTTGATTGTGATGCACTTGGAACAGACTGTGATTGTAATCCATTTGTTGTTGATACTTGATTTCCATTATTTAAGCCAGATGTAGTTACATTCTGAGATAATGACTTTTCCCAATGAACATCAGCCAATAAATTTTGCCATACTGCAATTTTATCATAATGCCGCTTTAACAATTCTTCTTTACGTGCTAATTCTAAACGTAAATCATTTATATCTTCCTTTATAACTAATTCTGGTTTCAACGCTGATAACAAAAATCGTTTCTGTAAAAAAAAAGCTTCCATTTGTCGTGCAAGATCAATAAACCGTAATGTTGTCTGATCAACTTCAACACGTATTTCATCTTTGTCTGTACTTGGTGAGGTTTCATCTTTTGTTAAAACATTAAGACAAGACTAGAACAAATAATATGAAGATTACATTTATATATAAATGCATACATACACATACGCACACATACATACATACATATATATATATATATATATATATATATATATATATATATATATATATATATATATAAAGTACATAAATGTAAATATAAATAAAAACCAATAATAATAAATTATGAATAAAAAGGTATATAAAAACTTTTTTTACCTGAAATGCTTCTTCAAATTCGTCTACTAAATTACCATTTCCATTAGTTGGTGTGGCCATATTGTTTCTTCATGTACTAAGATTGAGGTTAACTGTAAAAATTGAGTAAAATATTTATCATTTGTCTTAATTTTTAAATAATGGAGATATATATATATATATATATATATATATATATATATATATATATATATATATATATATATATCACATACACATATATATATACATACACATATATATATTATTGATATTTGTTTTATGAAAAAATTATGTATATTGAAATATATTTCTTATTATTTAAAATAAAATTCCTTATATATTTAAAATAAAAAGTCATCTCGAATCAATTTACTTTTTCAATAACAAAATTGAATTAGTAATTATTTTTTTAAAAAAATACGTAATTGTTAACCATTTTTTCATATTATGTATGAAATAACATTTTTTTAAAAATATTTTATATATAGATTTATATCATTAAATATAGATTTACATAGTGTTCATTTAATATATAAAAAATATTTTACTTACAAAATATGCATTAATAGCAAAATAAAAGTCATATTTTTGATTATAAACTAGAACTGACATTGAAAATTAACCGGTTCATGTATTCATTCATTAAAAATAACTCACTGTTAAAAATTAAAGTCGAAAAAATTAAATGGTATGAGAAAAGTAGACAAATATGACAAATATACTGCCAAAATAGAACATTTATATATGAAATAACTAAATGAAAATGAGTCCAATTAAAATGTTGTTACATGTACACTACTATTGTTGTCAACATAATACCAATATAAAAACTGAAATATTGTAAAAAGATCTTAAATGCTGATTAGTGGATATTACTTAGAAAAAATCGTCTCTAAAATAATATTTTAAAGTCATATTGGAAAAAAAAATATACACATTAATTTTAGTCGTTTTACATTGTTTGGTTACATATATATTTATATATATATATATATATATATATATATATATATATATATATATATATATATAATATATATATATATATATATATATATATATATATATATATATATATATAAATTTAAAATTTAAATTTTAAATTGCCATATATAAAGAATTAGTATTTATAGAATTAATAAAAAATATGTTTGTTTTCAAATTTAAATTAATAAATTTCTTTTATTGAGAAATATATCAATATTCATAAGTATACGCAGACTTTTTCTACCTATCTATCTATCTATATATATATATATATATATATATATATATATATATATATATATATATATATATATATATATATATATATAAAATAAAAAAATTACTAAATTTAAAATTTAAAATTCAAATTACATTCCTTCATACCTCTTTGATAATTTTAAATCTGAAATATGCATGCATGAAATCTCGGTGGACGTTACTGATCGTTTTTAGAAAATACTGAATTTTAATTTTATTTCATTATTTTTTAATATAACTATAATGAAATACAAATTTATTAATTGTATATATTTGCATAAACTTATTTTTATTGATTATATTTAAACAAATTTGTCTTAGGTATACTATAAAGAATATTTAGTTATTTCTTCTCAAATATAAAATGTATGTTAATGTGACATAATTCAATTGTTTAAATTTACTTTTACTTTTGAGTAAATTAATTGAATATGATTATAAATCAATGAAACATACATAGTATCTGATTCCAGGTTAACGTAAAAACCTTTGTAATTAAATTAAAGTTTTAATTTTAATCTAAAGCTGTTTTTATATATTGTTTTATCTTCATTTCAATTAAAATTTAGGTAAATTAATAGTCTTTTAGATTTTATAAAATACTTCAAAGTGCGTATTCGGTGTGTATAAAATTTGTATACAGTGGCTCCTACTCGTTTTCACAAACCACCTAGTTAAAACTGTATTGGTAAAAATATACCATTTATTTTTAAAAAAATAGAGAAATATATTTTAGGGGTGTTAGACAACAATGCTATCAATAATATTTGTAAAAAATAAATCTACTATTTAAAATATTTCATAATAAAAAAGGGTGTGTCTTCTTATGTACGCACGCCAGAAGTGAAGCTTCTTTACCGTAAAGTAATAAAAAGATAAATGGTCAAACTCATGCCTAAAACTAGTAAATATAAAAATCGCGTGTCATAAGGTTAGTCATCAATGCCCTAAGGCCATGATGTGACATGTATACATCAATGACATGCCAATAAAACGTGAGTCTATTATATTAAACCAGGGAGAAATAAGAGTGTAAAAGATATTGCTGTACGAGACCTTTATATTATTTGAGTTATTTATTTTGTATTATTAAAATGGTTCGATGGGGCAATGAGAAAACTTTAAAATTTATTATTGCATACCGTAACAATGAGATGTGAAATAACGTTCGAACTACAAAAATAAAAAGTTCCATACCAAAATATAATAGAAGATATGAACGACGAGAATATAAACACGAAAAGTGTTAGAACAAAAATAAAATATTTAAGATCGACTTATTACGTCGAACTAAAAAAAATAAAAAGTTCCATGCGATCTGGAGCCGATGGATCATCGGTGTATAAACCAACTTTAGTGTGGTTTAATGAAATGAATTCATTTCTTCAAGACTCGGCGGAATATCGTCAGACAACGAGCACTGAAATAGTAAGTAATTTTCAATTATTTAAAATTTTATTTCTTTTTGCAAAAACTTGTTATTAATTTATTCTGTGTACTCAACGACTGAAATGACAAAAACTGCAATGTGTTGTTATCGTATAGGTATTTATTAATTATTGTACATATTATTGTTTACTATGATGATATTGATGATATGATTACTATGATATTGATTGTTTACTATTAATGAATCATTTTATCTTGCCACGGTACTGCCTCCGTAGAAGTAAAAAGTTGGGAATAGGTGTTTCTAATTTCTAAAGCCTCTCTAGATGCCCGATTAGACTGTG
Source organism: Neoneuromus ignobilis (assembly GCA_029203775.1). Lineage (NCBI taxonomy): Eukaryota > Metazoa > Arthropoda > Insecta > Megaloptera > Corydalidae > Neoneuromus > Neoneuromus ignobilis. Next base: position 13,002,584 of record CP092089.1, on the reverse strand, counting down.
GTGTTTGCAACTTTTCTAAATTTTTATTTATATGCTGCCTCCATGATCCCAGAATCAGAACACCTTCATGGATGTGTTCAAAATCTGCACATCTTTGTGTTAAATACATAACCGAAGTGTTTTTGAGCCAGTTATGTAAAGAACAAGCTGCCATTATAATACAGTCGACTTTTTTTGGTGCCAAGAGTTATCTTAGTTTGGAAAACTCGAAATCGAGCCACAAAAATCCCAAAGGCACTTTCAACAATCCCTCTAGCTCTCGATAAACGATGGTTATAAATTTTTTCTTTATATGTTGGGGTCATTGAATATGGTTTCATTAGATACGGCTTTAAGGGAAAAGTGGCATCTCCTACTATCATGGAATTTTCGGGTAGATCTAACATATTTTTTTCCAAGGCTTGTCCTAGATTTGACTGAGCAAATATACCGCCATTAGAAACTCTTCCGTTGCAGCCAACGTCTACGTACGAAAAACAATAATCATCATCTACCAGTGCCAAGAGCATGACACTGTAGCTGCCTTTGTAATTAAAGTAATCCGACATATCATTAGGAGCTTTTATATTGACATGTTTTCCGTCAATAGCCCCAATGCAACCTGGAAAGTTCCATTTAGTACGAAATCCATTTTCAATTCGCTTCCATTTATCTTTGGAAGGAATTTAAAAAAAATAGTCAATATTAATTTGTTTATGTTCATAAGTATACATATTTTTTGTTATAGGAATCACAAGCATTGTCAGTAGAGGAAGATACCATTCTATCGGCATAAGACATAGATCGTTCCACTACTGACGTATCACAAAATAGTAATGCTGTCGGACTATCAACACCACTGTCTGTGTGAAACAGACGTTGGAAGCAACGGAAAAATGTTCGTCGAAAACATCTAGACAACGAAAATTCCTTTGCAAAAGCAATCGACCGCCTTGACAAAATTTCAAAACTTTTAAATACAGCCCAACGAACACATACCGAAGATGAATTTCATCTTTTTGAGCAGCTTATCAAAGTGCAATTGAAGAAATTGCCATTGAACATTGCAATCAACATGCAATATAAAATATGTAATATGTTATCAGAGGCTAGATTGGAGGCGGAGAAATAAATGATTTAAATAATAATTGTATGTTTTTTTTATTGCAACTCCCCCCACACAGTAGTTTTGACGATGAATGAGAGTCTAAAATATATCTAAGCTGATACCTTCATGAGGTCCTTTAAAGTTGTAGATATAGCAGCACATACTTCCAGAACAGTGCGGCTAATCGGTTCCACTGATTAGCGGACTATTTGAAACATTAACTAAATACAAAAAACGTTAATTGGTTCCGAACAAATTTTTTCCCTGTTTTTCAGTAAATAAAACGAGGGTAATATATTCAAATGTTTGTATGTATCAACAAAACAAAATCAGGGGTTTATACATTCATTTTAAATACATTTTAAATTCATTTTCAAATGGGTTATTAAAATTTAATTATCAAAAAATCGACTTTACTCTAGAAATGCAAATCAAAAACTAATAGAAAAAAAGACCACAAAACTAGAACTGCGCATAATGTGCATATACAATTTCGGTTTTCTTTTTTATATTTTCATAATAAAGGAGAAAACTTGAAAATTTGTGTATAAAAATAATTTTATGTATTAATTTTTGGTATTTTTTCAAGAAAAAATTTTTTTTGGGAAATTTCAAACCGGACTAATCGAAGCAGGACTAATCGAGGTATTACTGTATATAGATATTTTAAAAAATTACGTAGAAAAAAGTGTCACTGATTTGGAAATGTTAAAGGACTTTTCGTTTTACCAAGATAATGATTCCAAACATAAGGCACATATTGTCAGACTATGGTTATTATTTAATGTACCACATGTGATGGAAATACCCCCACAGTCACCCGACCTAAATCCTATAGAAAATCTATGAGCAGAATTAGAAAATATGATTTCTCAAATAAAAATGCGTCTAGAATCTGAGTGGCGTAATATTGGGCTTGAAATTATCCCAAAATTAGTAAAATCAATTCCAAAGTGATTATTAAAAGTGGTGAAAAGGAAAGGGTACTCTACTTTTTGATAATTTTGTCAGAAAAAAAATAATTTATACTATACGAATACGAATGTTGAGTTATTTTTGTTAAATTTCTTGTATTTCTTTATTTTTATTATGAAATATTTTAAATATCATATTTTTTTACAAATATTATTGATAACATTGTTGTCTAACAACCCTAAAATATAATTTTCTATTTTTTTTAAAATAAGTGGTATATTTTCAGCAATAAAGTTTTAACTAGGTGGTGTACAAATACGAGTGGGAGCCACTGTATATCAAAAATATAAAAACAAATATTATTTCTTTGGTAAGTTGGAAAAAATTAAAATTGAGGGATTCTTGTTGGTAATTATATATAAAAAACGCGACCATGTTTCACATGTAAAAGCTCTTAAAATTTTTTGCACTACTTTGTAAAAACAAATCTAAAAAGAAAAATATTATTTATATAAGTTGAATTCAATCATTACTATTATTTTTTTCAAAAAAATCAGATTTTCATTTGTACAAGGTTTATATATTTATAGACCTAACCATGCAAAGAAAATCTGTCAATTATTTCCAGGCAAAAAGAAGAGATATTTGCCAATATACAAATAATATTATCATACTAAGTCAAATCATGAAAATGACCATGTTGTCAATGAAGACATGTTGAAAAAACTAACTGAAGGTTTTTTATCACAATTATTGTGATTGGTTCCACTTGAAATATATTTGAAGAAAATCAAAATAGAAAGTACATTAACTTGCCAAATAAGCCATAATTAGCTAAATAATGAAAAAGAATGCATGCTTAGAAAACATTAAGTTTAATGAAGAAAAGAAACAATTTAAAACAGATTCTTAATCAAAAATATATTGGCAGACTGAAATTGATAATTTTTTTCTGTTTCATAATTATACACATATTAAAAATTTATAAACATTATTATTAGAAATAAAAGTATATACATTTATGTACATTAATACATTTGGTATATTTTAATATTATATGATAATATTTAGCCCAGTAAAATTAACACTATTCATTTGATAATAGCTTATTTTTTAAAAATTATTTGTATTTTATACATATACATATATATATATATATATATATATATATATATATATATATATATATATATATATATATATAATGTAATTGTGGTTTATAATTCAAGCAATTTAATATCAAATGTAAAATGTTTAGTTGCAATAAACCATATTACAATCTACTTCAATAGGATTGAATTTTCATTAACAATCAGTTTATCATATCATTTTATGATAATAAAAGTAATATATAACTTCATTTTCATTTATCTTTTCAAAATATGCTATCTTAAAACATAACAAATATATAATTCCATTAAAAAGGTTTTATTTTCAGCAGTACCAACAATGTTTCACAACACTATCTTTTATTATAACAATCTTATAAAAATCTTTGATTATATTATAAACCTTATATAAAAATGAATTTCAACATTTATTAAAATATTAACAATTTTTATATTTTTAAATAATTTGTTCCATAACAAGGTACTATTACTTCACAATATATTTAAAAATAAATTTTAACTGCAATGAATTTATTAAATATGATATAATAAATGAATTAAGTGATGAACTATTAAAACACCACTGAAATAAAAAATAATTTAACATTATCAAAAGGAAATTGAATATTATTATCAGCATATGATGTATTGATTAAAAACAATTTTAAACTTAATTCATAAATATTTATAGAGTACATTTAGTGAACATTTTGTAGTTTTTTGCATATCACATTTTACACAAATTTTAAAACTACAATCTCATTGCATTGAATGTTTTAACAGTATTTTGCTATTACATAAATTTAAATACTTGAATGAATTTATTGAAGCAATAGACAAATATTTTAATAAATTTTAATATTAAATGCTTTTCATATAACAACCTCAAAAAAAATCACTTCAAGCAATTAAAAAATATATCTCTCTATACCATTTGACAATATAATTTATTTATACAAATGTATAATACACTTCTGATAAAAGTATCTCAAGAGACAAAATATAAATTTACATAAGACTTCCCTAATTCATATACAAATATAGAACAATTATTTTTTTTTTGTAAAAATATGTCATTGTAAATTAAAAAATGACTTAAAAAGTTGAAAACAATTATAAAAACCCACATCAATTTAAATGATGTTTAACATTTATGCACAGTAAATTAAAAAGTTTTTCTCTGAAGACATTTACTAGAAATAAATTATAACAAACAGCAAATGTCCATTTATGCTCACGTTAATAAACATTAATATTTAAATTTTTATTTTTTGTGCACATTAATTAAAACAATTATATTAATGTGATTTAATATTAATCATAAAAAGGAAAAGAATAACAAAAACAGAACATTACTATGTGATATACAAAAAAGAAAGATAAGCCACTAACAAGTTATTATCACATTGTGTTACTACATAAATAGAATAGTTTAGATATTGAAAAATGAGTAGTTTATAAAAAAATAATTATTATTATATGTGTCACATATACATATACATATATAATTATTTAATATATAACTTACAAATTATACATAGAAAAATGTACTACCTTTTACTTTATTTTATAAATAGCTAAATTTCATGAATATCATGAAAAATACTCGAATATGTATTTTACCAGTTTAGCTACTTAGTAAAATAAGTCACCTGTATTAAATTCACTATCTATAAACTAATTGGTTATGACCCAAATAACCCAAAATTACATAATTGATAACTGTACATTAATTATTCCTTACATCATTTACAGTAGATGGTACTTTGACCTCTAAGCCATCCATTTTTTCTGATAAAATAATTTGACACCCTAATCGTGATGTATCAGTTAATTCATATGCTAAATCTAACATATCTAGCTCTTCATCAGTAGGTTTATCAGGTAAACCGTCAAAATCTTCTTGTTTAAAAATTAAATGGCATGTAGAACAAGTAAGAGTACCTTCACATGCTCCATAACCATCCAAATCAATTTCATTATTAACAACAACGTCTAATATACTATCTCCAATTTTTCCTTTGGTTTTAATTTTTTCTCCATTTGCTTTATGGAACGTTATTTCAATTCTAAAAATAAAAATAATTGAAAACATGTATACTTTTAATGTGTCAAAGGTGACATTCTTACTCTTTCTTTTGGTACTTTGGTTGGCTTAAAATTGAATATTTACATGATTTCGACAAAATATTTACTATATTATGTTTCATTAACGATTTTTGCAAACTAAATCCAATTCTTAAAAATGTATTGCTTGCCATAATGTTTTTAACTGACTAGAAAGTCGGGAAATAACGACGTATAGTTAGTACAGTGGCGTTTAAACTGTCACAAATTTCTAGATATCTTGAAATTAATTTAATACTAAAAAAATAGAATACTATATTAACACATATAATTTTTTATCGCATTCAACAAGTACATTCGTTGCATTAATTATAAATTAAATAAAATCATCAACATTTATAAATCAAATCAATGGATGGAATTGTGGTTATTAATTTTATATAAAATAATTAACTAATAAATGTAAAATAAATCTGAATATAAATAAAATATTATTATTATTAATTATAGTAGAAATTGCATAATATATTTTTTAATTTTATTAAATTATTTTTATACATTATAAAAATATAGTTAATATTATAAAAGACTGTTAAAAATACAATATCATTTTTTTGAATATGAATACCTAAAGCTTGAGAATATATTAACTACTAACAAATTACATACTTAGTAAATACATTTATTGAATTAAATAGTTATACTTGTTAAAAATGTATATGAATATAAACCAATAATTTAAATAGATGACTTCTTAGTAGACTTTTTTTACTTTCATATAAAAAAAAGATTTTCACTAATTACATACATTCATATATACATACATACATACATATACATATATATATATATATATATATATATATATATATATATATATATATATATATATATATATAGCTGGGTCTCTTTTTGTGCGGATTATTTTAATGCGATTTTAAAGTTATGCGATTCATATTTCTTCTTAGTATCTTTTTATGCTGATTTTTTTTAAGAATTCCTTTAAGCGGTTATTTAATTCAACGAAAAGCTCTTCAATTTTATGATCAAATGAAGGAATTAGAGCCATTTACTTCCGTTTCTTAAACTGATAAGGAATTTTCGGCTAACAAAATATGGTTAACCAGGTTTTTAAAAACGAATGTACTGCATAACGTGAAGATTACGAGCGCGGTTGCATCGGTAGATGAAGAAGCTGCCAAAAATTTTCTAGAAGAATTAGCCAAAATTATTAAAGATGGTTGGATATTGTTCACACTGAGTATTAATGCTGATGAAACAGGACTGTTTTGTAAAAAAATCCTAGTCGAGAAAAGTCTGAGAAAAAAGTCAGTGGATTTAAAGCAAGCAAAGATCGAATAACATTATAGCAATGCATCGGGAGATCATCGGATGCTGAAACGTCTAAAGGTAAATCGATTTCTAAGATTACGCGCTCTAAAAGGCAAAGAGAAAAACAACTGCAGGTACATTGGATAGCGAATACAAAGACTTGGGTGACAACTGCAATATTTATTGACTGGTTTAATAATTGCTTTTTACCAGAAGTGAAAACGTATATGAAGCAAAAATGTCTTAATTTCAAAATTTTATTACTTGTTAACGCACCAGGTCATTCATGTTTAAAACATCCAAATGTAAAAATGATGTTTTTTCCACCCAATACATCAAGCATTATTCAGCCATTAGATCAAGGCATAATTGCAACTTTTAACAATATTACGTTAAACGCACTTTTCAATTTATATTGGATAAACTAAAAAATGAGCAATAACAGTAACTGACGCTTGGAAAAATTTTTCAATCTTTGATTTTATAAATCATGTTGCATTTGCTATTACTCAAATAAAACAACACACTTTAAATGCCTGTTGAAAAAAGGCTTGGTCTACATGTCTTGAAAACAGTGCAGCTATTCACTTTCTTTTTTATTCTAAACAATGCAGCTATTATTGCTTTGATAATTAAAATATGTATGAAAAATTCTAAAATAAATTACACATATGTATATATTGCTTTGAATAACATTAAATAGTTAATTAAAAAATAAAGTTAAAAAGTTATGTTTTGTATCAATTTTTTGCAGGTATTTAATTATTTTTTTTAGACATTCTTTATTTCCTGATTTTTTATGCGAATTTTAGAGTAATTTCACTTTGTAGCTTTGATTTTATGCGGTTTTTGAAAATTATGGAACGTATTCTTAATTTTTCAATGTAAGTTAAGCCTTTTTTTGTGTGATTTTTTTTTAATGCGGTTTTCTGCGGAACATCTACCGCATAAAAAGAGACTCAGGTGTATAGTAATACCCCGATTTACGCGACTCGGAGTTACGCGGTTCTTGATTTTCCTCTCCCGCTTCGTCTCTCACCATACGTGATACGTGAATTGATCCCTTGGCGGGCGGATGGAATGTTTTTTCTCCTTTTAAAAAATAAATAAATCTAAAACTAGCTTACCAGTGATTTGGAAGTCAAATCATAAAGCTTGGGTGACAGCTTTCGTTTTTGAATGGTATTATTTTGACTGGTTTGATCCAGGCCCACCCCATGGAGATCGGCCCCCGTGTGCAAAAATATTTCGGCCGCCCGTGTGCGAAAATATTTCAGCCGCCCCCATTCCCAAATTGCACTTTTTCCATGGCAGACTATTAAATTATATTTATTAACTTCAAGGGAAAGAATAATCGAAATTTTCAGAGAAATGTGTTAGAAATACAATGATAGTATTAGACCAATCAATAGGGCAAAAAAACTCCTGTTTTTGACTAAAATTCTGGAATGGATGAGGCCGTTTTTTTTGTTGGGGGCGATGTTACAAGTAACAATATGTGTTTTGCAACTGAAAAAAACGGTGCATAAAGGTACTAGGAAGGTGCAAAGTTGGCGAAATTATGTTTTTCGTTCTTCAAGCATAGAAAATGCATTTTAGAGAAAAAGGTTTTAGATAAAAGTTATAAAGAATGAAAAAACCTTTAATTTGAGCCATTACTTGATAAATTACGTTGATTGATTATTGCAAAAAAAGCGAAAACCCATAAAAATGGCCATTATTTACAAATCAATTATTTATTGCATTTTTCACTTTTTGAAACTTTTTCGGCATGCGTGGTGAAGCTTATACGAATTTAAACAAAATACCGTGTTGAAAATTCGAATTCGTTCATTAGTTGCTAACTTACTGTAAATTGTTTATCCCGAGATGCCCAATGTACGAGGCTATAACTTTCTAATGGCCGAAAGTTTCCAGTTTGAAAAGGCCTCAAACTCTTTAGCAAAATATATATTTTTATGTTATATTAGCGGCGTATAAACATTTTTGTATTTTATTGCATAAAAAGTCATTAAAAAAAGTAGTTCCTTATTTGCTAATAAACAATTAAATTTTCAGCGATCCTATACATTGTGGGAATTTATAAAATAGAAAATCTGAAAGCTTATTTCAAGACGCAGATTTAAAAAAAAAAATCTGCCCCATAGAAAGCCAGATACGATTTTTTTTTTAAACAATCGTAGCCCTTTTGTTTATAACATTGAAGAAACAAATTTAGCGGTAATGGGTACCGTAAACCCTATATTTTTAATATTTTTTATGTAATTTCAAAAACTAACGTTTATTTATCATCAAAATGAAGGGAAACTTGACTATTTGAAAAGTAACGGGCCGGTCAAGGTGGTGGGGGGAAGTCAGCCAACGAACTGTAGCGCGGCCGAAACAAATTCATGACTCTTATAACCTTGAATCAGCGGCGCTCGGCGAAATTGTTGATAATTTATTATCTACTGGCTCAATTTTGATGTTTTTTTTTTTATTTAGGGTAGGACATAAAATAATACATTTTTAACAAGTTTATTTTTACAAAAAAATAATATTTCATTTATTATATCAGCAAATATTTTTATACTTAATTACATACAAGATTAACTTATTCTTTCTCTTATTACTAATACAAGAATTATTTATTATATCATGTTATTTTAAGTGGTTATAAATTATTGAAAAAAAATTACATAGTTTCATACATTACATACATCCATACAGAAAAATGTTACAAAACGCGATATTATAATAAATATATAAACAATATATTTATAAGTCGAATCTCGCTCTTTTTCTGGCGCTTCACCAATCTCGCTACTATCTATATCATTAAGGAATATATTACCTAAAACATCACCGTCGTCAGTAGCATCCTATGTAAATAATGACCGTAAGTAATATAATTTGTAAATCTAAGAATCCTACCCGTATTAATTCAACATATTTTTCTATTTCAATTTATTTATTTTATATATATATATTAGGTTGGCAAATATCTCTCTTCCGCCTTCTGGTCTTTTGAATTTCGCGGCTATGTAAAAAAAAAAAAAAAAAGCGGAAGGGAGATACTTGCCAACCTAATATATATATATATATATATATATATATATATATATATATATATATATATGTAATATAATTGTACAACATTGTAAAATTATTAATTTGAATATACACACTAGATAAAAATCTAATTTTATACACGAAGATTTTATTTTCAAAATTAAACGTGCAAGATTCAACGAGTGCAATTAGACTTATTAAAACATTATTATAAATATTTCTTTTCATTGTTGTGTACATATAACGGCAGTATACGATAAAAAAATTGAAAAAAAGGTGTTCAATTACTTCGTGTAGGATTCTTAGGTAAAGATGCCTAAATAATAAATGAAATATTATTTCTTTGTAAAAATAAACTTGTTAAAAATGTATTATTTTATGTCCTACCCTAAATTAAAAAAAAAACATCAAAATTGAGCCAGTAGATCAGGGGTTCCCAACATTTTTATACCCTAGAGCGCATTCTAAAATATTGGTAGGGCGGCGGGCACCAGCTATTTTTTAAGGATATTTATAATTGACCAACGATAAAAAATAATAAACAAAAATAATTTTAAAATAGTAAAATTATTGTGCACATCACATACACACAAAGAAATGTACATACAAAACGTAATACAAAGTAAACAAAAAACACACATACAAAGAAATCATTTAAAAAAACATAAAAGAAAACATTAAAAAAAATATCAATCTGTCAATGTGATCTTTGGCATTGCATTTCATTGGCCAGTGCCTCGTAATTAGGAGAGTATGACGATAATCCTGTTAGCAAACAATTATAAAGATGCTCATCGGTGAGTCGAGATCTATATCGTGATTTTATTAAATTCATGTTTGAAAACAACGATTCGCATAAATACGTTGACCCGAAAAACGATTTGATTTTATATGCCGCTTTTTTCAAAAATGGGAACCTTTCTTTGTTGACTATGTTCCATAAGTCCTCTGATATTAAGGATTTTAGCAAAATATCATTCTTAAGGTCCAAAATTTCTAACTCTAGTTCTTCTGCTTTCCCCTGAACAAGATCTGCAATACATGCGGCTAATTCCATTACATTTATTTGGCAAGTAAAAGGATTGATACAGAAAGAGACAATTGGCTCGATATTCGTAAACTGCAGAAATCTTTCTTCAAACTGTTTTTGAAGCACTTGAAGGGTCTCAATAAATAATGACACGTTTAATTCATTGTTACCTAGCATTTTCTTCATATGTGGGAAATGCACGAGAGACTTGATCTGCAGATGTGATATCAACAAAGCCAATTTCGCTTTAAATGAATTTACAGAGCTTATCATTTCAGCTATATTTTTGTCTCTTCCCTGCAACTCCAAATTGAAAGAATTCAATTTTTCCATGGTGTCTGCAAGAAAACCCAAATCCACCAGCCAGCAAGGGTCAGTTAGTTCATCATAATTTTCATTTTTATCGTTTATAAATGTTTTTAGACTTCTTCAATTAATATAAATCTTCAATTTATATTTTTAATTAGTGTTTGTGAAAAAAATTCTGTCGAATAGTGGCGGGCGCACATAAATCGGTCCGCGGGCGCCATGGCGCCCGCGGGCACGGGGTTGGGAACCCCTGCAGTAGATAATAAATTATTAACAATTTCGCCGAGCGCCGCTATACTAATTCAAACATAAGAGTCAATTTGTTTCGGCCGCGCTACAGTTCGTTGGCAGACTTCCGCCCGCCACCTTGACCGGCCCGTTACTTTTCAAATAGTCAAGTTTCCCTTCAATTTTGATGATAAATAAACGTTAGTTTTTGAAATTACATAAAAAATATTAAAAATATAGGGTTTACGGTACCCATTGCCGCTAAATTTGTTTCTTCAATGTTATAAACAAAAGGGCTACGATTGTTTAAAAAAAAAATCGTATCTGGCTTTCTATGGGGCAGATTTTTTTTTTTAAATCTGCGTCTTGAAATAAGCTTTCAGATTTTCTATTTTATAAATTCCCACAATGTATAGGATCGCTGAAAATTTAATTGTTTATTAGCAAATAAGGAACTACTTTTTTTAATGACTTTTTATGCAATAAAATACAAAAATGTTTATACGCCGCTAATATAACATAAAAATATATATTTTGCTAAAGAGTTTGAGGCCTTTTCAAACTGGAAACTTTCGGCCATTAGAAAGTTATAGCCTCGTACATTGGGCATCTCGGGATAAACAATTTACAGTAAGTTAGCAACTAATGAACGAATTCGAATTTTCAACACGGTATTTTGTTTAAATTCGTATAAGCTTCACCACGCATGCCGAAAAAGTTTCAAAAAGTGAAAAATGCAATAAATAATTGATTTGTAAATAATGGCCATTTTTATGGGTTTTCGCTTTTTTTGCAATAATCAATCAACGTAATTTATCAAGTAATGGCTCAAATTAAAGGTTTTTTCATTCTTTATAACTTTTATCTAAAACCTTTTTCTCTAAAATGCATTTTCTATGCTTGAAGAACGAAAAACATAATTTCGCCAACTTTGCACCTTCCTAGTACCTTTATGCACCGTTTTTTTCAGTTGCAAAACACATATTGTTACTTGTAACATCGCCCCCAACAAAAAAAAAAAAAACGGCCTCATCCATTCCGGATTAATTTCCTTGTTTTTGCCCTATTGATTGGTCTAATGTGTTTGTATTCGAAAATAGTCGCTCAGCAATATGTAGTTAAACGCTATAATCAAGTAACGCCGAACTGGTCAAAATATTACATAAGGGCTGATGTGGCTAGACAAATTTAAAGAATGCGTTGTTTCACATATCTAAAAATTAAAAGTAACGAGTGTTTTTCTTGGAATCGGCCGCCTCTAAAGGTCGGCCGCCCGTGTGCATTGCACATATGGAAGGGGCGGGCCTGATTTAATCACCACTTCATACCCGAAGTCGAACGTTATTGCAAGTCTAAATATATTCCATTTAAAGTGATGCTTCTTATCGACAATGCACCCGGTCACCATTCTGCCATCCTAATTGATTCCGACGCACGTATGAAAGTTGTGTTTTTGCCTCCAAACACAACCAACTTGCTTCAACCGATGGACCAAGGTGTCATCAAAACATTCAAGGCTTACTACACGAGACGTTCTTTCACACATCTGAATGAAGCTATAATGCAAAACAGTGAGCTATCTGTTAAAGACTTTTGGAAACAAAAAGTTAAAAAGACGTTTGGAAACAAATGTTTTAGATGTCGTAAGAATCATTGTAGAATCTTGGGATGAAATTTCCAAAAAAACCTTGAATGGTGTTTGGAAAAAACTTTGCCCATTCTTTTTCAAAAACGAGATGGAAACAACGCCAAAAACTGAATATGTCGCTCATGTGATAGAAGAAGTTGTCAATCTTGCCAGGCAATTAGATTTGGAAATCAAAGGTGATGATGTCAACGAGCTTTTGGATTCATATAGTCAGGAGCTGACAATTGATGTGCTCATAGAGATACGTGAGCAAAACGTTACTAAAGAATCTGACACTTCAAACCCGATTTCACTAGAAAATCATATGGCAATTGCAAGCTTGACAGAAGCCCTCGCCTTAATTGAAAAAGGCTTACAAATATTAGAAAACATAGATTCCAACTAAGAACACGTTATAGCTACAAAGCAAGGAATAAAAAAAATATTAGCTTGCTACGAAAAAAAGAAAACATTGTGTCGTCAGTTTGTTAGATTTTATGAAGCCATCGACATCGAAATAACTTCGTCTCATGTAACTCATTTATTTTTTTAATATTTTGTATTAATATGTATAAAGAATTACAAATTTTATTAAATATTTTTATTCTAAACTAGTGTTTTTGTTAGTCCTTGGTCCCAATTAAACAAAATTTAATGTATTTCTATGCAAAGTTGTACCCTAACTTACGCGAATTCGACATATGCGATTTTCGTCGGTCCTACCGATCGCGTAACTTCGGGGTATTACTATATATATATATATATATATATATAAACATATGCATGTGTTTACAATATGTTTGGATCATAACATTATCATTGTGAAGAAATCAACTGAAGACTTAAAGTGTAAAAAAAATAAAGATAAAAATATTAACTGAAAGACTGATCTTAGCTAAATCAACTTTAAGAATTAAAAAATGACAAAAAACAGATGTTATTTTGTGGCGGCTATGAACGTAGCTGCAGCGGCTATGAATTTTGTAACAATTAACAATAAGTGTTTTGTTCTTGTCTGGCTGCGGTGGCTATGAATTTTGTAACAATCAATGAGTGTTGTGTTCTTGTAAACAACGATTACTATACTCGAGTGTCCAGTTAATTTTACTGATTTTTATAAATATTATTTCATTAGCAAATATAAAAATATTAAATTGTGCTGTAAGCCAGAGGTATTTCAGCTGCTCTATCATAGACAATTCGTGTACGTGAACAATAGCAGAATACGATTCTCCAAAATTTATTAAAAAAATCATAAAAGTTGTTCTGAATAATAAAAATTATTATCAATAGGCAATTATTCATTCCTTTAAGTGTACTTAATTTTAAATATGAGATCTTATTATTACTTTTCTAAATGTACTTTATGTAAACATAAGATACACAAGAAAAAACACTAAGTATAATATTTAAAATAATTAAAGACATGTAAAGTAATAAAAGGAATTGAAAATAACTTCAATTTTAAGTATAAAACATAATTATATTTTATAAATGTTATATATTATCATATATTATAATGTGAATTTTAAGATATTTTTAAAACTTACAATTAATCTGTCTTATAATTAATTATAATTTTTTAAAGCTATCTATTATAGGTTCATATTTAAGATTTACTTCTTTTTTAAAAAATAAAATAATCTTCATGTTCTTTTATGTTATTTAGGTAACAAAATAATTTAATTTAAAAATAATATATATATATAATCTGTACGAAAATTAAAAAAATATTTTTTAAATAAATTAACGTTTATTCTTAATGAGATACAAATATATTTTTATAAAAATATATTTACATAAACATATCATCATAGCCTGGTGGAGGCAAATGATCAGTATCTGGAAGTCGTCTTGGTCCTGGGGGCAAATCAGCTCCCGGTGGTCTGAATGGGTCAAACCGTGCTCCTGGAGGAATGGAATTTGGCGCAACACCAGGAAAATTTGGTCCTCTAAATCTATCTGATGAAGGGTGAGGATTAAAAAGCATTCCTCCTCCTCTGCCAAATGGATCTAAATCAGCTCGTCCCACCTGAAAATGATATATATAAATTTATTAATAATAATATGCTGCCAAATGCATCTTAAACCATTTGAACTTTACACATTTAAATATATAAACAGTAAAATATTGTCAGTATTAAATAATTTTATAAATCGCAAATAATTTGTTAATGAATTAAACAATACTAAAACAAGTTAATAATTTATGAATAATTATTTAAATGAAAAAATATTATTAAAAAATATTTTTAAGTTTTTATTTTATACATTAGAGAAAATATTTTCTCAAACAAGCAAATTCTATATAAATATTAGTCATAATAGGAAATAATTGACATGATAATAGCTGATGCATATTTCTAATCATGGGAAATATAATAATTGCATTTTTAACAACACATTATATAAAACCAG
This sequence comes from Neoneuromus ignobilis, assembly GCA_029203775.1. Lineage (NCBI taxonomy): Eukaryota > Metazoa > Arthropoda > Insecta > Megaloptera > Corydalidae > Neoneuromus > Neoneuromus ignobilis. The sequence goes on along the minus strand of CP092089.1, from coordinate 12,987,411 downwards.
ATATATTTATGAATTATAAAAAGTATACTTTCAGCTATTATAACCTTTTCAATATGGTTTTCGAAAATGCGAGTTAAAGTCAGATTTTTAAATAGTTTAGTTCGAGACTGTCAAGTGAACATCAAATATGACTATAAATATCAGCTGTAAGTAAAGGCTTAGGCTGAGGACTATGGTACATATATGTACCATCCGTATTTTAATATGGTACACGTGTACCAGTAATACTGTATGAAATAAAAAAACCAATGAACTCCATTTTTAGTTCATGTATTTTTTTTTTAAATATAAATAAATAAAAATTTTATAACAAAAAATAATAATATAAAATGAAATCAAATTAGGAACGATATGGTGCAAAACAAAATTTGCACAATGGTACATTGTTATCTTGGCAGATTGTCTTTGTGCGAGTTTGCTTATTTTTCTTTGAACAACTAGCATGTTGCCTGGTTTGCCCTTCAATCAGCAAATATTTGGAACTAGATGGTTTTGACGATTTTTGAACTCACGTTGTATTCAAGTCTTCCTGAATCATTTTTTCTGCTAGTTGCACCAAAAATGATTTCAATGGTAGTTTATTTCAGTTTACATCACAATGTATAATTCATGCATTTACACAAGTCATCATCAGTAACTGATAAAACACCTTTTTTCACCATTTAACGAATTCAGCGTAACCTACTTAGATTGTACTGACAGCTGAAAAACGAAGTTGTCCCGTATACGGAACGAATTAAAAAAAAAATTATTACTTCTTACAATGTATGTGCTAAAGAAACTCATTTTAAATAGAATTGTGAAACGACGAAAGAGGAGAATCTGGGTGCGAAATTGGCTTAGCAGAAGACCAAATCTAGGAGCGAGCAATAGTTTACTTAGTGAAATGCGGCAAGAAGATGTCGGCGGTTACAGAAATCATTTGCGAATGCTACCAGAAAAATTTGATGAACTTTTGTGCAAGATCGAATCACATATAAAGAAACGTGACACTCGGATGAGAGATGCTATTCCAGCCAAAACAAAATTGGAAATTTCCTTAAGATTTTTGTCCACCGGTGATTCGTATACATCTTTGGAAGCATTATACAGAGTCGGAAAATCGACAATATCGAAACTTGTTCTGGAAGTACGTACTGCTATATCTACAACTTTAAAGGACTTTATGAAGGTATCAGTTTACATATATTTTAGACTCTCTCATTCATTGTCAACACTACTGTGTCTGTGGGTGTAGGGGGGGGGGAGTAGTAATAAAAAAAACATGCAATTGTTATTAAAATCATTTATTGATCTCTATTTACTGTAGCAATTTTTATTAATGTATATATTTGACACTGCAAATCTATTGCAGTCTCATATGGTAATTGTCTTAATTCTTTAGCAACATACTGTCCGATCATATCGAAAGGCTTTTTGGTATGTTCGGCTGTATTTAAATACTGCGAAATCGAGCGAATTTTTTCGAGCGCATACTGTAATTCATTGTCGTCTCGTTCATTCGACCGTCTTTTCCTCCCAGACCGTGATGTTGACGGTCCGGCAGCAGCAGTCCTTTGTTGTGAGATGTCTACTGAAGATGCTTGCGATTCCTAAAAAAAAAAATAATTGTGCCTATGAACATAAACAATTTAATATTTTTACAAATAATTTTTTTAGATTCCATCCAAAGAAGAATGGAAAAAAATCGAAAAGGGGTTTCGGACCAAATGGAACTTTCCAGGCTGCGTTGGGGCTATTGACGGAAAGCACGTCAATATAAAAGCTCTTGATAATACGTCGGATTACTTTAATTATAAAGGCGGCTATAGTGTCGTGCTCTCGGCACTCGTAGATGATAATTATTGTTTTTCGTACGTAGATGTCGGCTGCAACGGAAGAGCTTCGGACGGCGGTATATTCGCTCGGTCGTCAACATAGGGCAAGCCTTAGAAAAAAAGACACTAGATCTACCCGAAAATTTCGTGATAGTAGGAGATGCAACTTTTCCCCTATCTTATGAAACCGTATCTGGTGACGCCGACATGTAAAGAAAAGATTTTCAACTATCGCTTATCAAGAGCTAGGGGAATTGTTGAAAGTGCCTTTGGAATTCTAATGGCTCGATTTCGAGTTTTCCAAACTAGGATAGCTCTGGCACCAAATAAAATCGACAACATCATAATGGGAGCTTGTTCTTTACATAACTGGTTCAAAAAGACCTCGGATATGTATTTGACACAAAGATGTGCAGATTTTGAAGACATCCACGAGGGTGTTTCGATTCCAGGATCGTGGAGACAGCAGATAAATAAAAATTTAGAAAAATTGCAAACATCACGGTCTAATCGGGCGTCTAGAGATGCTTTAGATATTAGAAACATATACCTTTTCACTACCACGGAGGCAGTACCTTGACAGGATAGAATGATTTACCAATAATAAACAAATAATATATTGTTTTATAGTAAAAAATTATATATACAATAATTAATAAATACCTATACGATAACAATACATTGCAGTTTTTGTCATTTCGGTCGTTTCAGTACACAGAATAAATTAGTAAGTTTTTGCAAAAAGAAATAAAATTTTAAATAATTGAAAATTACTTACTATTTTAGTGCTCGTTGTCTGACGATATTCCGCCGAGTCTTGAAGAAATGAATTCATTTCATTAAACCACACTAAAGTTGGTTTATACACCGATGATCCATCGGCTCCAGATCGCATGGAATTTTTTATTTTTTTCAGTTCGACATAATAAGTCGATCTTAAATTTTTTATTTTCGTACGAATACTTTTCGTATTTATATTCTCGTCGTCCATCTCTTCTATTATATTTTGGTATGCACTTTCTCTTGCAATTTTATTTTTGTAAAGTGGGGAACGTATATTTCACAAACACTCATTGTTACGGTATGCAATAATAAATTTTAAATTTTTCTCATCGCCCCATCGAACCATTTTAATAATACAAATTAAATAACTCAAAAAATATAAAGATATAGTACAGCAATATCTTTTACACTGTCTTCTTTCTCCCCGGTTCAGCGTATTTATAATCAGTATCGCCGGTATCATTCCATGCTGTTTGTTTTGATAAACAGAGATGTGTTTTTAAACTGTCAACGGGCACTTGATTTATCCTTCATTTCACTTGCTTTATTTCTCATTCATCGTCAACACTACTGTGTGGGGGAGTAGTGATAAAAAAAAAACATACAATTGTTATTCAAATAATTTATTTTTCGGCATTTATTCTAGCCTTTGCTAGCATTATATATATTTGACATTGCATGTCTATTGCAATGTTGAACGGCAATTTTTTTAATTGCGCTGCGACATGCCGTCCAAACATATCGAAATCATCTTCGGTATGTTCGGACGTACTCTGTAGACACTATGACATTTTGTGAAGACGGTCCATCGCATCCACTAAAAGCTCATCGCCTACTTGATTCGATCGTCTTTTCCTCGCAGACCGTGATGTCGTTGGTCCGGCACCAATATTAGTTTGTGATACGTCAGTAGTGGAAGTATCCGTGTGAATGAATTCGTTTCATTAAACCACGATAAACTCGGTTTATACACGGACGATCCATCGGCTCCAGATCGCTTGGAATTTTTAATTTTTTTCAGTTTGACGTAATAAGTCGATCTTAAATTTTTTATTTTTGTTCTAACACTTTTCGTATTTATATTCTCGTCGTTCATCTCTTCTATTATATTTTGGTATGCACTTTCCCTTGCAATTTAATTTTTGTAAAGTGGGGAACATATATTCCACAAACAACTATTGGTGTACGAGATCTCTATATAAATTAAATGATAGTAATAATGAACTATATTTTAATAAAATATTACAGTTCCCTTTTTTCAATTAAACACCATATTTAAAAATATTAACTAAATTTATTTTAATATAAATACACTCGCTAAATAATAATTCAATAATACAAAAACGCAACATTTTATGCTCTGCAATAAATAATATAAAATAAATTTCTTCCTCTCGCTTAAAAACGGCATTAAAAATAGACCGTCAGTAAATTTAAATGACTCGCGTTTTATTCGCATAAACACTCGTCACTACATGGCTTTACGTCAGTAGCGACACGTTTTCAATTGACTATGTCCCCTGTTTGAACGCGCCATGAGACTTAGTACCTCGAAAACGAGTGACTACGTCTCCGAACAACATGCGCAGTAAGTAGCATACACACGAACACTATATTTCACTATAACTGCGCTTGAGCGGTAAAATCGAAATATATATCTCCAGTGTCTAGTCGCGCATAGTTCTACCTCGTATATGATATAATATATGATATACGCCGCATATATGATATAATAAACGTATAGTAAAAGGAAACTGCACTTTTGAGTATGAAGTTTTGCTAAACAACATTTTGTGCAAGGCGCCGCCAGATAAAGCAAAGTACGATTTTTACTGCCGCCCGATGAAGCGACATTGAAAAAACTGCGCCGTCCTCAACGTGTTAAATATAGAGTAATATGGTCTTTATAACATGAGAATTTATACCAAATAACATGAGAATTTATTCCATTTTTCTTTTCTTCATTTCATCTATCTATCTATCTATCTATATATATATATATATATATATATATATATATATATATATATATATATATATATATATATATATATATATATATATATAAAAACTAGTTTGTGTGTGTGTGCGCGTGCATGTATGTATATGTATATATATATATATATATATATATATACATGCACGCGCACACACACACAAAATAGTTTTTAAAAAAATAATTTTTGTAATTACCTGTCTAATATCTGCAAACGGGTCAATCTGATTAGGTACCATAGGAGGTAATTCATAAAATAAAGGATTACTTCTTCGTTCTTGATTTGAAGTAGTTTGTGATTCTCTTTCTAAACTAGTTGTTTGGGTACTTTGATGAGAAGATGTATCATCAGTTATAGGAATTATCAAGTCATGATCCACTTTGAAGAAAAAATCTTTATAATTTGGTAACATGTCATTTATAGAACCATTTAAACAATATATATATTTTTTTATATCGACATCAATACTAGAAATTTTTTTTCCTTTATGTAAAATATTTACAATAACAATGCCATCGCTATTTTTTATCATTGACAAATTGTATAATTTTCCTTTATACATGTATCGTAGTGCATAATTATCTGTAGTATTCCATCCTGGTGGTAGTATTTCACTTGAAATATTAGATTCACATTCTTCTATTGATTCACCGATTCCAACACACCGAAAATGAGCTTTTATTAATGCCCAGTGTATGAAAACAAACAATAAATCTTCTTTATTTTTAATATCATTTTTAACAGATTCATAAGTCAACTCCCATCCAAAAAGACTTGTATCAGGTGTCAATGCAGTAGACATAATATTTTCCTAAAAATAAATTATATTTAAGTAGTGTTAATATTAAGGACATGTATCTAAATATAGAATGTTTATACACGTGTGTATATGAAGTGTGTATGTAATTTTAATATAAATTAATATTTATTTAAATCTAATTAAATTAACATTTATTAATTCAGATATAATTAAAATTATTTTTAAATAAAACAATATCTAGAATTTACTTTTATATAACGATGTTCTATTTTATGAGTTTATTGTTGAGTTATTTCGTAATTAATTCATTTCTAAGCAAATGTTCTAATTCCAGAAACTAAAAAAATTTCATAACTTAAATGAAGGCATTCATTATTTTCTAATCACTTATTTTACCCCATTTAGCATTGACAAAATTAATTTTTATATAACTTCCACCAATTTGTTTTCTAATATATTGGTAATCTATCCTTCAATTTAATTTTATTTATATGATGAATTTTTATCCTTTTATTCAAATATTTTGATAGAATTTACATTTAGATTACTCTTTTCCTGAATATGAATACAAATTAATTGGAATCTTTTTATTGAAAATTACACATTTTAAGACATATACTTTTTAACTCAGCAATCTAATGATGAAGGCAATGTCATTGAAATACCTATCAACTTATAAGCAAAGAAAGTGAATAATCAATAATTACTGAACACTTTTTTACTATCTTGTGGCAATAGGGTGATAGTTCATTTGGGTGAAAATATATATATATATATATATAATAAATTAACTATCTATCAATTATACTAATACAATTATAAATTAAAAAAATATACCAAAATTCTTTTCTTGAAAAGTGCCTATTTTTATAAAATAATTATAGATTACAACACTACTATAAGATTATAACCAAAGTAAACATTTAATCAATGACAGTGCAAGTAAAAGAACAACTGCAAAGGTATAGTTTTAACATTTGGCACAGAGTATTAATCTAAAGCCTCACCATAGATTTATATCTATGATATACAAATAACCTAATCTATTATAAAAAATTCATTGAAAATGTGTGTAATGAACATTATGAATAATTTTTTATAATTTTTATAAAACTTTATATATATATATATATATATATATATATATATATATATATATATACAATAGAGTTTATTTTGATATGAAAATTTTCTGCAAATCCTGTTTCATATCAAAATCTCTCAATCTAACTTTTTCTGTCTCCCTTTCTTATAGGAAAATATTATCTGTATATATGTATAATAAGCTAATCTATTTTCGTATCTTTGTACAATATACCGTACTTTATATTGTATAAATAAATTCTTATTCTATCCTATTTTTATGCGGTAGATACGTTCCGCAGAAAACCACATATAAAAAAATCGCACAAAAAATCTTAACTTATGTTGAAAAATTAGGCATACGTTCCATAATTTGTGTCATTAAGAAGAAAATGATTTTTTAATTTATTACAAACTTGAAGACCTTCTCGAACTATATTTTCAGTGAGGAGACTGGGTTTTCTTCCGCATCACTATCACTCTTTGGATCTTCGACGTTATCTAAAGTTATACCAATAATGTTATTATCACTTAAGACATTATTCACAAGTAATTCATCGACATCATCCTGGTTAAGGGTACCAAAATATTCTCCACCAATTTAATGTACTAAAATAATAATTAATCATACAATACGTCTACTAGATAGAAAAAGTCTGCAGACATAATACGGATATATTTCTCAATAAAAGAAACTTATTAATTTAAATTTGAAAACAAACATATTTTTTATTAATTATATAAACTACTAATTCTTTAAACATGGCAATTCAAAACATTTTAAATTTATAAAAAAAATAAACTAGAGAAAATACAAAAAATTAATAAAATTCAGTAGAAAAAGTCTGTGTACAGCAAATGAAAATCAAAAATAATATAAAGTAAAATAAACTTTTCAAGTGAATTAATAACTGGTTGGATATCTTCTTCTTTTAAGAACCTCCTATAATTATTTTAGCATGGAATATACCAGTTTTGTGGTTTCTTCAGCACTAATTTATTCCACTCTTTTTCAACTTTCTTCGACATTTCCTTTGAAGTTATGTCATGTTAGCGAATTTACGTTCGAGAAAATCCCAAATATGCTCTATAGGGTTTCGGTCTGGAGTTTTGGGAGGTGTATGCAACTGTTTTGGAACGTTATATAATATCCATAGTTTAACGACTTCTGCCGTGTACTTTCGATCATTATCATTTACAAAATTATAATCGGGACCTAGACTTAATTTTTCAGCACTTTGCCTTATATTTAGTTTCAAAATATTTATGTAAGCATATTTGTCTATCGTGGATTCTATAAACTCCATTTGCTCCACGCTATTGCTTGCCATACACCCCCATACCAATACTCTACCACCACCGTGTTTCATAGTAGAAACAAGATTTTCTTTATTTAGTGATGTACATACAATGTTGCGCCCTTTTATTCCAAAAATTTAATATTTACTCTCGCACGTTTTTCCAAAACTGGATTATTTTATTAATTTGTTTATTTGCATATGCGATTCGCTTTTGTTTATTGATACGTGAAATAAATGGTTTCTTATGGTACCCACCCTTCTTTAATATTTTTCGCACAGTATCAGCACAGATTTGTTTTTTAAATAGTACTTCAATATCTATTGTAATTTGGGGTGCAGTTATTCGGGGATTTGCTTTCACTGGAGCTACAATTTTACGCCTTTATCTAAATGTTAACTTCTAAGGCCGGCCAGAAAGCGGTTTCAATGTGGATTGAAAATTGATTACTACTCTTTGAACGAAAGAATTTTGCCTTCCAACAACCTTTCTTATTTTACGAAAACTTTTTCCTTCTTTTCATAACTTTAAAATAATTTTTCGTTTACTAACAGAAATTTTCTTTTTTTTAATTCCACCTTATTTTTTTGCAAAAAAACTTTACTATTAGTTAGTAAAAATAATATTTTAGGGCTTCATTGCAACGTACGAACTGGGACATAAAACTATGATAATTTTAAAACAATAATGAGTGCAAATATTGTAAAAAATTCGTAGATTTACCGTTTAATAAAATTTGTATGCAGACTTTTTCTACTAAATTTATGTGAATTCTTGTTTTTTCTTTTTTAGTTCATTTTTTATAAATTTAAAATGTTTTGAATTGCCATGTATAAAGAATTAGTAGTTTATATAATTAATAAAAAATATGTTTGTTTTCAAATTTACATTAATAAGTTTCTTTTATTGAGAAATATATCCATATTGATAGTTGCACGCAGACTTTTTCTATGGTAGTGTATATTTAAAGGGGAAATTTCCAATTTGCAGAAATATGCACCACATTACTTTAAAACCGTATAAAAGAGATCCGCATAAAAACAGACCCGACTGTATATATATATATATATATATATATATATATATATATATATACACCTGGGTCTCTTTTTATGCGGTAGATACGTTCTGCAGAAAACCGCATTAAAAAAAATCGCACAAAAGAAGACTTAACTTACATTGAAAAATTAGGGATACGTTTCGTAATTTTCAAAAACTGCATAAAACTAAAGCAACAAGATGAAATTACTCTAAAATTCGCATAAAAAATCAGGAAATAAAGAATGCCTAAAAAAATTTCAAATATCTGAAAAAAATTGATAAAAAACAAAGTTTTTTTAATTTATTTTTTATTAACTATTTAATTTTATTCAAAGAAATATGTACATACTCGTATGTGTAATTTATTTTACATTCTTTCATACATATCTCAATCATCATCGCTATTTGAAAATATGCGGGTTCAGTTGTGAGCTGGTGTGAATTCAGATTCGTCATTAGAGAAAAAACAAACAACAGAATTAGCGCCAACTTCTGTCTCGTTCTGCGTTAATGGTTTTCTGGCGATAATGTATGTAATCGATGATTAAACTTTGAGACGATGATTTTACTAATTGTTTATGAAGCTCGCGATATTCAGACATACAATTATTTAGCTTTCGTTGGAATTGAAAAGCTCGTTTAGAATTCGTGTCATTACTAAGAAAATTATTTTCCAATTGATTACAAAGATGCTTCATATATGTTTCCACTTCTGGTAAAAAGCAATTATTAAACCAGTAAGTAAATATTGCAGTTGTCATCCAAGCCTTTGTAATACCCATCCAATGTACCTGCAATTGTTTTTTATCTTTGCCTTTTAGAGCGCGTGGTCTTAGAGATCGATTTATCATTAAAGGTTTCAGCATCCGATCTTCCGATACATTGCTACAAAGTAACAATGCTATTCGATCTTTTCTTGCTTTAAACCTACTGACTTTTTTCTCAGACTTTACGATATAAATTCGACTAGGCATTTTTTCCAAAACAGTCCTGTTTAATCAGTATTAAATTCTTGATGTGAACAATACCCACCATCTTCAATAATTTTGGCTAACTCTTCTGGAAAATTTTTAGCAGCTTCATCTGCCGATGCAACCGCGCCTGTAATCACGTTATGCAGTGCATTTCTTTTGAAAAACCCGGTTAACCATCCTTTGCTAGCAGAAAATTTCTTATCAGTTTAAGAAGCGGAAGTAAATGGCTCTGATTCCTTCATTTGTTCATAAAACTGAAGGGCATTTCATTGAATTAAATAACCGCTTAAAGGAATTCTTAAAAAAAATCGGGATAAAAAGATACTAAGAAGAAATATGAATCACATAACTTCAAAATCGCATTAAAAAAATCGCATAAAAAGATATTAAAAATAAATATGAATTGCATAACTTTAAAATCACATTAATAAAATAATCCGCAGAAAAACAGATCCAGCTGTATATATATATATATATATATATATATATATATATATAAATATATATATTGATGTATACACAAACATCAACAAGTAAATAAATCAATTACTTAAGAGGTTTAATAGGATGGGTATATTGCTCATTTAATCAACGTCTTATTCTCTCATAAGATAAAAACTGCGTTATTTTTACTTTTATTAACAAGAAAGATGAGAAACATTCGTTACATTCTGTGCAAATTAAATTCATTGGTATTCATTGTCAATAGAATGAAAGAAATGTACGCAGATTGTAATAAACAACTACATTATTTAACTAATTCGATGATGTAAATGGCCAGGTTTTATCAAACTAGACGCTAAAAAAAATCTGTACATTTAGAAATAGTATGTGTACCTCCCTGTTAAAGATGCTCAAATCACACAGCCTTAGCAAGAATTGAAAACAGTTTGAATTTAAAAGTTTTATTATATGAAAGGAAATGTATGATATTCATATAACTTCGTCAAAAAGGAATCGATGTATAGAATCGTTGCAAAAGTTCTTGCCCAATTCCGATAAATATTGTTAAGAAAGCCACAGGACGGCGCTGTTGATTATTATGTATAAATATTGCATTTTTTTGAAATGGTGGTAATTATAGCTATCATTTAAGCTACAAAAGTTATATGTAACACATACAGGGTCGTTTGATAAGTCCGTGTAAATTCCGAAAGATGACATCACTGGTGCATATCGAGGTTATTTTTAATTAGTAGCACTTCTTGGAAGAACACACATTAAGTTTCAGCCATATCGGTCTATTCCTTTGTGTTTGACAATCGTTGGAATCAAGGAAATCGAGTGATTGTCAAATAATGGACGAAAAAGAATTTCGCGTGTTGATTAAACACTACTTCATTAAAGGCAAAACGCCTCAGGAGACTAAACAGAAGCTTGATAAACATTATGGTGACTCTGCACCTTCGATTAGTGCGGTTTATAAGTGGTTTCAAAATTTTCGGAGTGGCCATATGAGCACAAGAGACGCTGAACGTTCTGGACGCCCTGTTGAGGTCACCACTCCAGAACTCATTGATAAAATCCATGATATGGCGATGGATGACAGAAGAGTGAAAGTGCGTGAGATTACTAGTGCTGTAGGCATCTCGTGTGAACGGGTACATAATATTTTGCACCAACATTTGGACATGAAAAAGCTATCCGCCAGGTGGGTGCCGCGATTGCTCACGATCGACCAAAAACGAGGTCGTGTGAAGTATTGCAAGAACGGTTTGCAGCTGTTTCAGCGAAATCTGCAGGACTTTAAGCGTCGTTTCATCACTGTAGATGAAACATGGATACATCACTACACTCCTGAGACCAAAGAGCAGTCTAAACAATGGGTTATCAAGGGGGAATCTGCTCCGAAAAAGGCGAAGACAATTCCTTCGGCCGGGAAGGTTATGGCGACTGTCTTTTGGGATTCGCAAGGAATAATCTTTATCGACTATTTGGAAAAGGGTAAAACCATTACAGGTGCATATTATTCATTGTTATTGGATCGTTTGAAAACCGAGTTGCAAGAAAAACGTCCCCGATTAGCCTACAAAAAGTCCTCTTTCATCACGACAACGCACCAGCTCACACCTCAGCAGTTGTGGCCGCAAAACTAATGGAAATAGGGTTCCAAATCGTTTCACATCCCCCCTATTCTCCAGACTTGGCTCCATCGGACTATTATTTGTTCCCTAATATGAAGAAATGGCTCGCGGGAAAAAAATTTTATTCGAACGAGGAGGTGATTGCAGGAACGAATGACTATTTTACAGACTTGGACAAATCCTTTTATTCGGAAGGGATCAACAAACTAGAGCAGCGTTGGATGAAGTGTATAAGCCTAAAAGGAGACTATGTTGAAAAATAAAAACGATTTATTCAAAAAAATGAAGCAGTTTTTATTTTTACACGGACTTATCAAACAATTCGTATATATATTTATATATATATATATATATGTATGTATATATACGTATATATATATATATATATATATATATATATATATATATATATATATATATATATATATATATATATATATATATATATATATATATATATATATATATATATATATATATATATATATATATATATATATATATATATATATATATATATATATATATATAATAGTTTCAACTTAATTTTACTTCTTTTATTTCTCTTTCTTTTAGTTTGGTTCTTCTTTGGTATATACGAGGTCGTTTGATAAGTATGGTAAAAAAGTAAGAAAAACTAAATTGAAAAATTTAATTTAATTAATTAAATTAAACAATAAATAAATTTACCATACTTATCAAACGACCCTCGTATATATATATATATATATATATATATATATATGTATATATATATATATATAAATTTTAAGATAATCAAAGAAAATATTTTTTATTGAAGTCAAATATAGAATTTTATTTATCAAAATATTCGTATCCAACAAAATAATTAATAATCCGATTTTTTTGGTTTACTATGATTTCCTAGAAGACGTTTTAGAAATTTGCTTATTTTTAAGCTACTTTCGAAAAAAAATCAAATTATTCTGTTTAATTATATAAAAATATTGCATTAATTTTAAAAATCGAACATAAAAACGTAGAAATTAGTTAAAGAACAAAAAATTGTTATCAATTTTGAAAATTTATTTATTTTTAGTAAAAAAAATGTATTTTAAGTAAAAATTATTTACTTTTCTTAAATTTGCTCGTATAATAACAATAATAATAATAATAATAATATATATATATATATATATATATATATATATATATATATATATATATATATATATAAGATACAAACTGGGATTGAAGGTTACATTCTTCAGTCTCATTTGGGTTATCCTGTATAATGAATGTTTATATAGCTTATTATGAATTTGGTATTTTTCTTAAACTAATCACTATTTCAATGTTGTGAATAACAAGACGTCAGAGATATAATAGAAAAATAAATATTTTCTTTCTATAATATATTTAATAAATATTTAAATTGAACTGATTTACAAACATAGTTTGTATATTAATGAAATTCTATAAATGTGTTTATTTTTGTAAAACTCCTTTATGAAGATTTAACGTCATATACTTTTTTTCTATTATATTTATATACATGTGTCAAAAAATCAATGAAAAAATGTTTGTATTTTTTAATATAACATCCTCAGAGCGTATTTTTTGCAATAACTTTTTATTAAACAAACTTTTCAATAGAATAACGGAATATTCCACTAAAGATTAATTACTTTTCTTTACAATCAAAATAAATCAATACGGCCTACTTAAGTTATCTTTATAGTTAAATCATTGTCTTTTTAATAATGGAATTGTTTTTCGTAGAAAAGGAAATAATCACCAGAGACTAAATTTAACGATTTCAATAGTTAGTTGAGTTGCTTAAACTTCATTTATTTATTGTTACTTCCAACTTATGATCTTACATATTACATATAAAAACAGGATACCATGGTCTAATGAATCCATTGCGGTTCACGGTTCACACTCAATTATAAAACTCAATAGATTTAATAAATTAAAAGTATTACGCTTGGGCACAATTTCTATCAGCAGTTAGTTAAATTGTTTTCGTAATTGAAAGCTGTTGGTAAATTGCAATATTATAGAATGGTGTAATGGTTTTATGGCATCAGTAGTTCACAAAGTGTTAACGATAACCGCCTTTTATATTTGTGTCCATTGTATGTTATAAACACCTGCATACAATCGTGCTTTAGTTGATCGAGTAATTGAATCGGATTCTTTCTGTTACAATACGAAATAAATGAATTACCACTTCATCGCCAAGATATTATAAAAGATCCGATAATTATTTATTGTTCACTTTATTCATTTAGAAGTTGATGTGCATTTCGATAATCAAATCATCATCGTCAAAGCAATATATAATAAAATTAGCTTCTAAACAAGTAAAGTGAATAAGTAATTATTAGACACGTTAACACAAATGAATTTTAACCCCAACATTACAAAAGTTATAAAGTGTTCAATAATCATTTATTGTTTATAAATATATCGACTGATGCATTTCGATGGCGACGCCATCATCGTCAGAGCCTTTCTGTTAAAAATCCTACAGAAAGGCTCAGACGATGATGGTGTCGTCATCGAAATGTATCAGCCGACATATTTATAAACAATAAGTAATTATTGAACACTTTATAACTGCTGTTGGGGTTGAAATTCTTTTGTGTTAAAGTGAATCCAGCCACAGTTCCAAAACAACAAATATTAGACATGTTATAATATCTTGTGGTGTTGAGTAATAATTAATTTGTTTTAAAGTTAATTTGTCACAATATCAGCATAAGTAATGACTAAAAAACAATAATCATACCATTATCTGTACTCGACTGAGTTTCAAATTTGATGAATGTTCAGTTTCTTTGATGTTGCCAATTGGATGTTTTATTATCGTAATGAGGACGGGGTCTAGGTTTAATCATTGATAACAATATGCATAAAAATCAAGTAGTATTATATATGGCGAAAATTTTTTCAATATTCATTCATTTTTTAATATTAGTGGATATACATTTTCAGTCAATCTTGTCACATTTTAAAATATTTATTTTTTTACTCTATTTTTATTTTTTTATATTATATACAGTTTTATTATTAACTGATTTATTTATATTTGTTGCAAAAATAATTTTCAAACCATTTGTTTTTCATGAAGAATCTCACCTATTTAAAAAACTATTAAAAATAGAGAAAAAATATTTAGTATTGAATGTTTGTATCGTAGTTGTGTAGTTATTTTTTTACTTAATTTTAATACTTTATTTGTGATCGTTTTTCTTTTATTTTTATCGTTGGCTGAAGGTAATATTTTTCACATCAAAAGTTATGTTCTCTAAAGTTAATACGTTTCTTAATGTTAATATCAAGTTTTATTGAATATTTTATGTGTATGCGATATTACTTGTAAAAATAGTATATTAGTTCAAAAATAAATTTAGTTTAAAAAAATATATTTATTAATATATAAAAATAACTATCCATACTACTATTTTTGTAATATAATATTTTTTGTTTAGTAAAAACTAAATATATTTATGATTAAATTGCCAGATAAAAATATTACATAATTAATCAAATATTAATTAATGTTTTAAATAACAAAATAATATCATTTTTACATTTGACAAAATTATTTGTTATTTAAAAAATTATGAAACAAAAATTCAATAAATATTTAGTTCAATACTTTGATTTCTTTTTCGTTTAATTACTTTTTAAAATAATTTTTCGTGGAGTGGATTAATTTTTCGGTTACTTTTAAGTAATTGTTATTCTTTTTTTAAAAAAAATTAATGCCAAAAATTAAATCTTGTGATGTTAATTTATCTTATAAATGTCTTAGTTATTCAGTAAGATAAACCAGGAAAGTAGTTTTTAACGTAAGGAAAATGCTAAACAAAAATAAATCTTTGTAATATAAGCTTTGGGATTTACAACGTTATCTTGTTAGATGTAATAATTGTTCCTAGATCCACTAGATTTTCCCTAATAATAATCAAAATTTTACTTGTGTACATTTCTTCATTTATAAATACAAATTGTTCAATTTTTAGACTGTCATATAACCCTACATCATAATCAATAATTCCTGTATTTTATTATTTGAACATTTTTTCAAGTATTTAATAAATATATACTGAATTTATTTCCTTCTGAGTATATAAATTTTCTCCAGAATATAACAATTTTTCATTTTTTTCTAGTTTATAATTGTTTTAAAACATTTAATTATTCTCTGGACTATACTACGGTCTTTTAACTCTACATATATTATTTTATTATAAGATTTATCTTTACAGTACAAATTTATAATAATTTATTTTTCTAATATTCAAGTGTCTTTTTCTTTATTTCCTATTTTAAATATACTCATAATTTCGAAAGTAACAATTTGTATAAAATTAAATATATAGGGGAATCACAAAAAAACAGAAAATATCTATTTATATATGTATATTTATGAATATCTATATGCAGTATTTCCAAATAAAATTTAATTACAATTAAATTCTACCTAGAGTTAAAATTATATTTAATATTTATAATTATAATAACATTTAAAGTCTTTTTTAGTTTAATTTGAAAAGTAGTGAATATATTTGTTCAACATAAATATGACATAATATTTTAATAAATATTTAATTAAATAAATGATTTTTTTAGTAATTTAATCAAGTAGGATTATAATTATTATTAAATAAAAAATCGATTTTAAATTAAACTCTTTGATTTTTAAATAACTTCCATATAATGATTACTTTTGTTTTGCAGTGTATACTATATATATATATATATATATATATATATATATATATATATATATATATATATATATATATATATATATATATATATATATATATATATATATATAATACTACAGATATAGTGCTAAATTGTATTTATTAAGAGAATACTTTACATGAATGAACGAAAGAATCGATTTCTTTTCTATATTATCTGAAAGTTTATCTTCCAAGAATACATTCTTAAAATTTTAAGTTAAAATTCGAAAAACAACTGATATAGTCAATATAAATAGAACAACCTACAATAGTATAAATTTTAGACGCATTTTCCACAATAGTACATTTTTCAAACTAGTAACCTGAATATTTTAAAAAATAATTTTTCTATCCATTTGAATTTTTTTGTGAAACTTCAATAAATTTCCTACAGTCGCTAGCAGAAGTAAATTTAAATAATTAATATTCTTTTTAGCTCATTATAGATGAAAAAATATAATCAAAAATTGATAAAAATATAAATTTTCATATTTAATTAAAAAATCTAGTATCACAATAATTTTTATATATACACTCATACAGACTAAGGTTTTTCATTTTTTTACTTTAAATAAGTATAACGACTGGGTTTATAGTCATTAATCAGATAAAAATTGTAAAGTATATGGATTTGTATTTTGAAAGAAATAATATAATATTTTAAAACATTTTTAAAATTTCCGTACATAATTCTAAAATGATATGTTAATAAGTTTTTCAAAAATTTACCTAAACATAGATTTTTAGAGTAGAATATACCCATAATTATAGTTAAAAATTCAGTACTTATAATAAATTTTATTTAATAAGAGTGAAATACGTCTATAAAAATATTTGTGAGATAGTTACAACACTAAAAATTAATTTTATAGAACATTATAAATAGCTACGACTATAATTCAATTTATATAATTTTTGTTTGATGAGATCATTTATACAATACACACACATACACGTATATATATATATATATATATATATATATATATATATATATATATATATATATATATGTGTGTGTGTGTGTGTGTGTGTATAAATATATTTTTAGTTACAACATTTTTTGCATACGAAATGCAACAAATACATTTATATGCATTCACTTTCAAAACAGGATTTTTCAATGTACATAAATAATAATAAAAAGTTTGTATGCATATATATATATATATATATATATATATTAATTATTATTTTTTTTTAGAGTTAATTAAAATTGTGTTAATTCAATTACTATTTACATTCGTTAAAAATAATTGTGAATACATATAAATTCATTTACTGTAAAAATGAAGCTATTATTAAACTTATTAAAAATGGCAGAAACTGCTAAAAATCGAGCAAAGATTCCTAACATTAAAAATATTTCCGATGTATCAGTAAAATCTGATGCCGCTCTTGCTCCTTTATCACAAAAAGTGTTTGAAAAAGAAAACAAGTACGGTGCACATAATTATCACCCTTTACCGGTTGCATTATGCAAAGGAAAAGGTAAGTGAAATCCGACTGGCAATAATTATAATTATTTTGTAGTATATAATAAAAATGATTAAAATAAAATAATATATACATAAAAAGTGTAATTTATTTAGGTGTATTTATGTGGGATGTGGAAGGAAAACGTTATTATGATTTTTTAAGTGCATATTCAGCCGTGAACCAAGGCCATTGCCATCCAAAAATAATTGCAGCTTTATGTGAGCAAGCAGAATGTTTAACATTAGCCTCGAGAGCTTTCTATACCAATGTTTTAGGAGAATATGCACAATATATTACAAACTTATTTGGTTATGATAAAGTCTTACCAATGAACACCGGTGTAGAAGGTGGAGAAACAGCTTGTAAATTAGCGAGAAAGTGGGGTTATTTAAAGAAAGGAATACCAGAAAATCAAGCGATAATAATTTTTGCAGAAGGTAATTTCTGGGGTCGAACACTCAGTGCAATATCAGCTTCAACAGATCCTCAAAGTTACCAAGGTTTTGGCCCGTATATGCCAGGTTTTGAAATAATTCCTTATGACAATTTAGAAATACTTGAGGTGTGTGTGTAATATGTACGTATATTATTTTTAACCAAATAATACATAAGTAATTGAATTTGTTTCGCTTACCATTATTGATATGAAAGTATATATTAATGAAAAAGTATTTAAATAAATATAATTTATTTTTTTTAACTAGTTCATTAAAAGTAAATCACAAAAAATTCAGTTATTTATAAAAGGGTAATAATAAAAATATATAGTATACTTTCTAATTCATTTTGTAATTATATAAATAAATATATTAAAACAATTGACTTATTTAATTACAGAATTCACTTAAAAATCCTAATGTATGTGCCTTTATGGTAGAACCTATACAAGGAGAAGCTGGAGTAATAGTACCTCATGATGGATATTTAAAAGATGTTCGAGAACTGTGTTTTAAACACAATGTTTTATGGATTGCAGATGAAATTCAAACAGGTTTAGGTCGTACAGGAAAATTACTTGCTGTAGACCATGAAAATGTCAGACCTGATATATTAATTTTAGGAAAAGCTCTCTCAGGAGGTGTATTACCAGTAAGTTACTACATAAATATCAACAGACGTGCTAAAAATTAAAAGGCATTTTATAAACTTTAAATGTAATTCAAAATAATAGAGATTTAAACTTGCATTTTTTGTTAACCTTTGCGGTCCTAAAAAAGAAAAAAAAATTCCACTAGGTCCACAATAGATTTGCAATAATCCAGAGTAAACTAATATTTTGAAAGAATACCGTTTTCGAGATTACAAGTAAAAAAAATTGTATGTTTTACAACTTGAATCAATAATAGAAACGAAAAAAAAATGTCGAATCAGATTCAACATAGGATTCACCAGAGCAAAATCGATGTCGAATGAGATTCGACATAGGACCGGGAAGGGTTAATAATATGAAATATTATTAGTTTTAAAAAGAATTACAATTTTTAATGGGTATATTTTATATTTTTATATTGGTAATAAAATTTAAATTAATTTTAAAAATAAAAATATATTTTTTATAAAGAAAATATGTAATGGAAATTAATTAAATGATTAATACCTATTGTTTGAGAATAAAATTGCCCTATTAATTAAATAATTTTGACTAAATTTTTTGAAATCTTAAGGTGTACTGTGTTTGTATATACATATATTTTTCATTAACCCACCTAATCAGAATAGTGAATATAAATTTATATATATATAATTATTAAAAATAAGAATTTATTGAGTTTTTAATTCTAGGTGTCAGCTGTATTAGCAAATGATGAAATTATGTTATGTATTCAACCAGGAGAACATGGTTCTACTTTTGGAGGAAATCCATTGGGTTGTAGAGTAGCAATGGCAGCTTTAAAAGTGCTTATGGAAGAAAATTTAATTGAAAATGCAGAGCATTTAGGAAATCTACTCAGAAAGGAACTATTGAAATTACCAAAAAGTATTGTAACAAATGTTCGCGGAAAAGGTCTTATGAATGCAATTGTTATTAATCCCAGTGAGTAAATATCATTAATGTGTTACTCTCTTTATTCATTTTTAATGTTTAATTTTTAAATAAATATTATTGTTATGAAATTGTTTAATTGTAACGAATAAAAATTTAATATTGGAATAACAATACTAATAAAAGTAAACATTTTTTCAAAGCTGTATACAGTAATACTTTTTAATTTTTTTAAAAAACAAGTATATATGATTCTAAAAAAATATTTTCCAATATTGTTAAATTGTTTTAATTTAATAATTTTTTTTTAAAGATTATGACACATATGAGCTGTGTGTAAAATTAAAGGAAAACGGACTGTTAGCAAAACCATCCCATAATGTAATTCGATTGGCTCCAGCTTTGTGTATTACTGAAGAACAACTGATGGAATGTATTCAAATTATACAAGATACTTTTGAAAACTTAGAAAAAAGTAATGCTGAATAATTTTAAATATCTTGATACAAATTAATTTACTCATTTGAATTATGTAACTAGTGGATAAAATAAATTTACATATTCTCAAATTTATATTCTTGGACACATATTTGAAAATTATTAGGGGAAATTGTTCTAAACTAGAAAACCCCTTAGATTGGTAATATACATGTTTAGATGTACTGGCGTTCATCCAAGGCGTGTACGAGAAAAATAAACGTGATGTCAAAAATATTTCGCGTGTTTTATTTCTAAGTTATCTCGCCCCAAACTTGCTAATTTTAGTGTGTGCGCGTGCGTGCGTGCACATGTACATATATATATATATACACGCTCGAAAATATCTACGTTCACTTATCAGTAGGGATATATTTCTCAATAAAAGAAACTTATTAATGTAAATTTGAAAACAAATATATTTTTTATTAATTCTATCAACTACTAATTATTTATACATGACAATTCAAAACATTTTAAATTTATAACAAATAAACTAAAAAAATAAAAAGCAAGAGTTCATACAAATTGAGCAGAAAATGTCTGCGTACAGCAAATGAAAACCAAAAATAATAAAGTAAAATAAGCTTTTCAAGTGAATTAGTAACTGGTTGGATAACCTCTTTTTTTTAAGAACCTTCTATAATCATTTTTGCATGGAATGATCCATTTTTTGTGGTTTCCTTAACACTAATTTTATTCCACTCTTTTTCTATAACTTTTTTCAACATTTCCTTTGCAGTTATGCCATACTGGCGAATTTACTTTCGAGAAAATATGATCTATAGGGTTTAGGTCTAGAGATTGAAGAGGTGCATGCAACTGTTTTGAGACGTTATATAATATCTATAGCTTAACAACTTCTGCCGTGTGCTTTGGATCATTGTCATGCAAAAAATGATAATCGGGACTTAGACTTAATTTTTCAACACTTTGCTTTATATTTCGTTTTAAAATATTTAAATAAGCATATTTATCCATTGTGGATTCTAAAAACTGCATTTGTCCCACGCCCTTACTTGTTATATATCCTATACCATTACTGTACTTCCACTGACTTTTACAGTAGGGATAAGATTTTTATTATTCAGTGATGTACATACAATTTTGAGTCCTTTTATTCCAAAAATGCAATATTTACTTTTGGCTGAGAAAATCATATTTTTTAAAAACTGGATTAGTTTATTAATGTGATCATTTGCATATCCAATCCATTTTTATCTATTGACACGTGAAATAAATGACTTCTTACGCACAACACATTTGATACCCATCCTTTTTTATTATTTTTCGCACAGTATCAGCACAGATTTGTTTATTAAATAGTACTTTAATATTTTTTGCAATTTGGGGTTCAGTTAATCGGGGATTTTTTTCACTAAAGCCACAATCTTACACCTTTATCTAAATATTAACTTCGACGGTTGGCCAGAAAGCGGTTTGAAATGTAGATTTAAAATTGATTACTACTCTTTGAATGAAAGAATGTTGTCTTCCAACACTCTTTCCTATTTCACGAAAACTTTTTCCTTCTTTTTCTAACTTTAAAATAATTTTACACTAACAGAAATTTCTTTTTTTGAATTCCATCTTATTTATTTTATGTAAAAAACTTTACTCTTAGTTACTAAAAATAATATATTAGCGTTTCAATTGCAACATACGAACTGCGAAATAAAACTGATAATTTTAAAATAACAATAAGTGAAAAAATTACAAAATAATCGATGATTTACCGTTTCATAAAATGTGTACGCAGACATTTTCTGCTCAATTTGTATGAATTTTTGTGTATTTTATTTGTTATAAATTTAAAATGTTTTGAAAGGCCACGTATAAAGAATTATTAAAAAATATGTTTGCTTTTAAATTTGCATTAATAAGGTTGTTTTATTGAGATAAGTGTACGCAGATATTTTCGAGCATATGTATGTGTGTATATATACATATATATATATATATATATATATATATATATATATATATATATATATATATATATATATATATATATATATATATATATATATATATATATATATATATATATATATATATATATATATATATATATATATATATATATGTATGTATATATGTATATATATACATATATATATATATATATATATATATATATATATATATATATATATATATATAAAATAGGAATGTTATTTTTGTTTTAACATTTAAATAATTATCCTTTAAGAAAAATGTATCAGATAAATATTAGATCGTCTAATATGAAATGTCGGATTATTATATCGGAAATGAAATAAAAATCCGACATTTAATATTACACAACCTTATATATACATATATTGAACACTCATGTTTTAATGCATTTTTTTGCAATAATTCGAAATTCATATTAATATCACCCAACATTAATGAATAATAATCACTAACACTTTTTATTAAGATCTATGTTAAAAAGTTGTCTCTGTACTAAAAAAAATATAAAATATTTATGCATTATAGAGGTCATAGTTGATAAACAATAAGGTCAAAAATAGATTACTGTACTTATTTGATATTTTCTTCAATTTTTAAGGATATTAAAATAAAAAAACTAATAATATTGATTTCAATAATAAATACATTTTAAAATTTATATTTGTAAATTTACTCGTTCTTTGTTATATATTAATTATATACTCATGCCAAACATTCCAAAATTGTTATATTTCTCATTGGAAATAAATATTATTAGATGTTAAACATACATTAAATTCACTCTAGTAGAAATTTAGTTCGTTCAAGTAAAAATTTATATTCATTTTAATTTATATATATACATATAAATATGTACACTTGCATACACAGACACTATAAAGAAAAAAATAAATTTCAAATTATTTTTCATTACATAACTACCATTACTTACATTTTTTACCTATTTACAAGAACAAATATATTTGTACTTACATAGTCATAATTACTTGAAGTTTTCTTTAATTTATATGCAATCATTTGTATCTGAATAAATAAAATTAAACAAATGTGAAAACTGTTATAGGAATTATACTTTTAGTTTTGTATATGGAAAGTTATATTCATATAAAAATGATAACAAATGATACTAAATATCTGACAAAAATGTTTAACTGCATAATATAATTATATCATGACGATATACTCTTATTAATAATTATATGCTTTAAAAGGCACAGTTTTTTTTTTAGAATATGTTTTAAAATCGAGTAAAAAAACAAGTTTTAATTACTAACTTGCATGTATCTAAATAATTATTTGTAAATTGATTTGCATATTCAACATTTTTTTAACAATTAAAATCCGAATTATTTAACTAACAAGTTATCAAAAAAACAAACACACACATACAATCAACTGTTTATTTTATTCTTATATATGACTAAGGTATGTAGTAATTTATGATCATTTTAATTTCATTTCATCAAATTAAAATTAGACATTATTAAAAAATTGTTGAAAAATAATATTTTTAAAGGCAATACTTTAAATTATTAATTTTGAATGAATCATGACATTCGTATGATGTAAGTAGAAAGGATAAAAATAGTTTGCTAATGAAAAATAAATAAATATATTGTTATAAATACTGAAAATATAGGCATATTTTATTGATAATTATGAACAAATATTGACTATTTAACCAATTGCTTGTTATTTCTAATACATAATTTTTTTTAAAAATATGTTATTCTTAATTTTTCTACATTAATTTTAATATTTATACACTTTTTTAAAGATAACTCTAGTTAAACTTAATAATACAAAGTAATCAAAACTATCAGTCAAATCTCAATCAATCCACGTCAGTTTATGATTCACTTGATACAATATATATGTATGTGTGTGTGTGTATATTTATGTGTGTATATATATATATATACATACACACACACATACATACATACATACATACATATATATATATATATATATATATATATATATATATATATATATAAAATTATAAGTAAATTATTATTTGATTCTGCATATATAGTTTACACGATTGTACACTATTGTAAGTTTTATTTATTTATTTATTTTTTTGAGATAAAGACTAGACAGAAGACTTAAAATAACTTTTAACTTTCAGATACAGATGAAAGACTACTGCGGGTTGATCCAATATGAATGTTACTTTCTTTTGGTAAGTCCGGCAAGTCAGAAGGTAATAAGAGTGGTGGTGATGTTGGACCATATAATTGTTCTTGTTCTTCCAATTGCTGAGCAAACATTTCTTCTAATTTCTAAATAAATTAAAGAAATAAATTTAAATATATTTTTTTTTTGAATACATAATTTGAATGTATGACACCAACCTGATAAGTAGATACTGTTTTTTATATTTGTTAGTGGCTGAATATTCAAATGTAAAATTTAAACACAAGAAGTTTAAAAAAAAGGTGGTAAGCTTAAAACAATTGCAACATAATTTCATATGAAATAAAAAAGCAATGTTAAACAAACCAGATATACACAAAAGCAATTTGATTCAGGAGACAACACATTTTAACAAAATATTTTAAAAATAAAACATATATTACATTCGAATTTTTTTACATAAAAGTTAACTGTTTTTAAATATGTACTAAAGTTTTTTCTCTATTATGATTAATTCTATTACACAATATAAATTCTAAAATTTATTTACATAATTTTTAGTTAACATTATTAATAATTATCAAAATGAAATAATAACTATGCAACTGAATCTGGATTAACAGATTCTAGATTATTATTAGCCTCTTGTATAAGTGACTGACAAATGAGTGGTGACACATAACTTGAATGAGATTTTAGAATATTTGTAGAACAATCTATCACAAAACTGAAATTATCTGACATAGCTGACTTAGAACTTTTAATAGGAACAGGAGAAAGCAAAGGTAGAGAGGAATCTTTTTGATCCAAAATAATATCATCCAATTTTCGGTCTGTCGATGAGCTGCTTACAGTTTCCAAATAAACACCTTTATATTTTAGTATGTACTTATGCATCTCCTTTTCACATTCACTTTCTACTTTCTATAAACCACCAGAAATAAAAAAAAAAAAAACATGCAATGTGTTAGTAATATAAAAATGACATTAAGTGTGTGTTATTTTAAAAGTATCTATTTTTACTCAAATATATAATTCAGTTTATACAAACAAATTTTTATCCCCAACACCACAATGGCTATAAAGTGTTTAATAATCACTTATTGCTCATTTTTTGTTTATAACAATAGTTAACTGATGTGCATTTCACTGATGATGATGGCATTGCCATCGAAATGCGCATCAATTAACTATTGTTATAAACAAAAAGTGAACAATAAGTGATTATTGAACACTTCATAACCATTGTGGTGTTTAAATGATAAAAATTCACTTGTGTTAAAGTGAATTCACCAATGTTCCTAAATAAACAATATATAATTCAGTTTTTAATTACGTATTATTGATAATAAAATAATATTTTATTTTATTTTACAGATAGAAGAAAATAGAATAAAAACTATTTAAATATTACTTTGAAAATACCATTAAATTTGACAATGTATAGTTTTAATTTTGTAGAAATTATATTTTTAAACATTATACTCAAATAAACGAATAAAATTTGTTAATTGAAAAAATATCATTTACTATTATAAAAGTATTGCACAAGTGTCTAACCTGTTTACGCGGTTTCAACTGAGCTTTCCACTCTCGTAATTCACGTCCGTGAGCTTCTTCTCGTTCTTTTAACTTTAAAGTTTCATGCTCCATTAGCATTTTCCTTTTTTCATTTTGCAACTGTTCAAGTTCTTTAATAGTTGCATCACTTGTTGCCCTTAGTTCTTCCAGCTGTCGTTGATGTTTCAGTTCAAACCTTTGTTGTTCAGCTTGATACCGTTTTTTTTCGTTTTCTTGAAACTATAAGATGTAAAAAATGTTTTAAATAAACATAAATATGCGAACAAAAATAAATAATGAATATTTCTTTCTTATCATTAATATTAAAATAATGTATATAATACAATGTATTTGACTATATTTAAACTTTACTTATAAAATAATTTTAAAATATTATTTTTTTTTAAAGAAGTAAAAAAATGAGATTAGACACATTCAAAATAATAAAAAATACAAATCCAAATTAATTTTTTTTATAAAAATATAAATATTTTTATGCATTATTTATGTATACTGTTTTTCTTTTTTTTTAGTAGTTTTGAAAATATATAAAATTATAAAACAATATGAAATTTACAAATGATATATCAATCGATTGGTTTATATATAATTATTCACATAATATACACTGTTACTTACATATAAATTGACATATATAAATGTCCATAAAAGGATATCATATTTCTTTTTAATTAAATTATCTACTTACGATTTTAAGTTTAACTCTCTCTGCTTCAGGATCAGGTGCTGATGACATACTGATTCTTATTGATTCACGAAACATCATTTCTCTAGCTTTCATTTCAGAACGGATCCTTTTCGGTAATGATCTTTTTTCATTCGTTTGTCTTTTAAGCAATTCATCTTCTTTTCTCTGATTCATACGTTTAACTTGTTCTAGTTCTTTATCGTGTCGAATTAACATTTGATGACGTTGTAAGAAGAATATATCTTTTAGTTGTCGCTTTGACAGCTGATGTTTCTCATGAATTTGTTTTTCTTCAAGTTCCCAAATTGCTGCTTCCCTTGCTCGCATTAACTGTTGTTTCTGTTGTAAGAACTGCCTATCCATTAAAGCGATTTTTTCTCTATGTGAATCACCTAGGCGCCGCAATGAGCTTTCATGACTGTCATTTAATTTTCCAAGAAACTTTCTTTCACGTTCTTCATGTTCTTCATCGAGTGCTTCTTTTTTTACTCTAAATGCATTCTTTCTTTTATCTTTTGGCATCATATCGATTTCTTGTTTCAAAAGTCTTAATTCTTGTTTCAAACCTTCACGAAATTGTTTAAGATCACGTTCCTGTTCCGATCGTATTTTTTTCGATAAAGCTCGTAAGTCGGTATCTTGTTGTTGCTCAGCACGTTCTACTTGCTGTCTCTGTTGCCTGCTCAACATATCTAAATCTGTTTCATATGTTCTTTCTAAAGAAACACGCTCTTGTTCAAATCGTTTTTCTTGTGTTTCTCTTGCAAGATTTTCTTTAAGAGATAAATCTTGAAATTGTTTTTGTTCTTGTTTTTGTAACATTTTTAGTTCACGCAATTCCTGTTTTCTAAATATATGATCATCATATATATGACCATTTTCATCATCACCATAAATTACTTTACTTGTTGTGGTCGTTACTGTTACACCATCTATTTCAAATTTTCTGGTCCTTTTACGAGTTTTCTTTTTTAAATCATTTATTTCTGCTTTCTCTTTACGTGCGATCCTCACGGGATCACCTTGATCGTGCAGATATTCCGGCTTTCTTCGTAAAATAACGTTATCTTCTGTTCCGTTACCTCGATCGCATTCACGACCGATTTCTCTATCGCTGTCACGACTAACCGTCGTCGAAACACTCTCGGCGTCGGATCGATCGAAATTTTTTATAGTGGTTAAAAGAGGACTTTCATTACTTCTAAACGAACCACTTTCACTTCGAGATCTTGAATTGGGCACAAAGTCTAATGATTCAGTTAATACTTTTTTTGTTTTCAGTTCAGTCGATTCGTTCACAATTACATGAATGTCATCGTTACCTATAATTCGTTCTTCTGACCTCGGTATAACACTTTTTTCTAACCTTAAAGATGCGTTACGAATTTCATCTCCTGAATCGCTTCTACCGAGGGATAAATCACTACAACTCGAACGCTGTAGATCATCACCTGTGATATCTTTATATTCATAGAGAATAGAAGCAGAATCTTTAACTTTGATATTTTCTTCACCCACAGTTACAACAGAAACATGACTTGTATCTAATAAATTTGGATCTACCGATGTGGAGTCTAAAATTGAACCATTATCTATTTCAATAAAACTAGAACTAACAATTAATACTTCACTTTCATCCAATTTTTTTGCAACTGGTTTTTTATCAGTTATAACATGAGGTTTCACTGAAGAACATTCTGACAAATCATTCGATGGAATACGATCTTCATCTGTAGAAGATTCATCGAATTGTGTTTTATTTGTTTCATTTGCAATAACAACAACTTCATTGGAACTGCATTTTTCTACTTTAAGAATAGGTGGAATAGGTGAAACAGTTGAATTATCTATCAATACAGGCGGATGCATTGTAACCACTGTAACTTGACTTATATTACTAGCTAAACTGTTGGACATATCAGGTGAATCAGATGTAATAGTGATTGTTGAAGTGTTTAATCTACTCGGAGTTGAAACTACAGCTCTCATAACAGAATCTTTGTCATCGACAGGTGAATTTCCACGGGAAACCTCGGTACGTGTTTCTGGATTAATTACTGTTATATGAGGTTCGCGATTTTCAAAATTTTCTAATTTATCCAATTCATCACGATTTTCAGCCTCACTTCCAATATGTTTAGAAACTGATGAACTTTTTGAATGCTCCAAAAAAGAATCTTTTTTGTCAGTCACTAGGATTGATTTCTTAATTTCTTTAAATGCAGACTGCGTTGATGCAGCAATAGCATCAACTGGTAAGACAATGTTATCATTAGGAGGAGTTGGTGGTGGAGTCAACGGTGAAGAAGGTGGTGTCGGAATATTTGCTGGCAGCGGCGGCTGATTAGTTTGATTTTTTTCATAAGAGGCAGGTACAACAGGCAATGGCGGTGCAGGTGCAGGACCTTTTTCTCGATTCCATTTGCGTTGTTCACTGTCTGTTTTTTTTGAAATCTGAAAAAAAATCAAGATAATAAATTTATAACTACAAAAATACAGTACACACACACATACGTATATATGTGCATATATATATATATATATATATATATATATATATATATATATATATATATATATATATATATATATATATTTATATATATATATATATAGGGTCATCCAAATGTGACGCCTAAATGTGTTTTATTTTTTTTTTTTAAAAAAAACATTGTATAGGGTGGTGTATAGTTTCTTTTTAATAAAACACAAATCTATGCATCATATTTTGGATGTATATATACACATACACATATTTGAATTCAATATAAAACAAAATACATACATGATTTTTTTCTGGATCACTGGTAGTGGAACTAGTGGACGGTCCACTATCTGCAATTGCATCTTCTTTACGTAATTTCTTTCTTTCTTCATGATGAATTGTATCTCTACCTCTTTTGCCTGCTCCGACATTGTCTACAATAGCCGCTTTACCAATTTCACCTTAAAAAAATAATTTAATACAAATTAATTTTTCTATACTAAGAATTAATGAAATAATTAAAATGCTACCTTTTTCATCCAGCTCGCCACTTCTTTGAGATGTTGAATCATCTTCCAGATCCAATGGAATTTGAGAAGCACGATGCTCCTAAAAACATTTATAAAAAATATTATTTTTAAAAATGGTCAAAAAATATATAAGCATACACACAAACATGCATATAACAATATACTTAAATATGAATTTTGTTAATAGAGTGATGTTTTCTTCTTTAAAAAGTTAATAAAAATTAATTAATCTCACCTGCACCTTGGATGGGTAAATAGTCGGAGATACAGATCCGGAAGAGCCACATGCACAGCATAAAGCAATAAGTTAGGCAAGTAATACACACACACAATTTAACAATTACTCTTTATAAAAAAATATCATCAATTAAAGGTTTATGAAGTATTACAAATATCAATTCATATATATTGAACAAATTGTAGATTAAATTATTAATACCATTTTTCATTCATTTTTTTTTTAAAAATATATACAACATTTATAATTGATTGTTATAATTGATGGATATATTAATCCAACTTAAATAATAATATGAAATCTTTTAACTATCTAATGAATTATATAAAAATAATATTATTAAACAATATAAATAAAATAAAAATATACATTTTTAATACTGAAGAATCTATATATATATATATATATATATATATATATATATTCATAAATATTTTTTGATTAAGTAATTTATAAACACTATTACAGTCACTTTTAATATTAAAATAGGCTTCAATGGAGAAATTTTAAATTACAATATACATATAAACGAAGTAGTTGGATTAATAAAAATTATTTTATTTAAAGAATATAAATACTAACTAGTTAATATTGCTATGGTATAAAACTACATTTTCCTTTTTATTTAATCAAATCATGAACTAAATTAGATGTGATTTTTTAAATATCTCACATGTAAATCTATTAAATATGATATTTGGATACATATTGACATGTATATATACATATAGGTATAATTATTAAGTACAATAAAATACATATACAAATACTATATGTGATAAAAAATAGTGAAAATTTACAATTCGAAATAAGTTAAAGAAGCTTACCTATTCGTTGATATTGTTCCCTATGTTTTTTTTGTTTCCTACCTCGCTAAGCATGAAAGATATGTACAATTCAGTTAATACATTTAAACAATTTACACACAGAAATAAACAAGCAGATATTAAAAAGAAAGTAAATAACAAAAACAGATTTGTGAAAAAAATATCAGATGTTCCTCTTCAATTGAAGTTAAATAAAAAATAGAAAAGTTTATAGCTTTATATAAACGTGGTATTTTTAAAATGTTTTAAGTATAACAAACATTGTTTAGTATTTTAAAAATTAATCTTTTAAAGATAAATATTTAGAGAATCATATCAAAAAACACAAGATCAATCGTTGATGGGTATGAATAACAATGTCATAAAACATAAATAACCTATCAATATATATATATATATATATATATATATATATATATATATATATATATATACACATACAAACATACATATATACACCCGTCTCTTAATTTAAGCGGAGTATCCGTTCCACGTGGATTTGTTTTACGCGAATGAAAATCACGAAAATTGAGTCTGTCGGTACAATAGAAAAAATATTGGAAATAAAAGCTAGTAAATTTATAGAAACACATATTTATTTCACATAGCTTAACAAAAAAATAATGACGTTTTAGAAAACAAAAGTAGATAAATTGTATTCGGTGTCATTATCGCTACTGTAATTGAAAAGAATCAACCTTTTATATATTTATATCGTGCTTTTATACGTTCAAGTAAGAATTTGCGTCACTCTGATATATAATAAATTTCATGAAAGATTATATAAAATGAAATTATCTGACCGAGTATAAAAAGTGCCGCGTAAATTGAGGGACGGGTGTATGTATATATATGTGTGTGTGTGTATATATATATATATATATATATATATATATATATATATATATATATATATATATATATATATATATATATATATATATATATATATATATATATATATATATATATATATATATATATATATATATATATATATATATATATATATATATATATATATATATATATATATATATATATATATATATATATATATATATATATATATATATATAATGTAGTCAATCTGTTTTAAAACCTGAGCTCACCAATGCATCGAATAGAATTATGAATAGAAATGTATTATGCCATTTGTAAAAATATTATGTGACATGATCATCTTAGAATTATGTATTCTTTACCTTTTCATTACTCAATGGCCTAGTCACACAGAAATATCAGACATATTGATTATAACTTTGCAATAAAACATATATAGACAATATTGATGTAGAAAAAAATCATATTCAATATCACATTTAAATAAAAAAAAATATTAAAATAATATCACGTAATATAATGTAATTTATTAATCTAAATAAATAAATATTAAATTTAATAATATAAATTAGTATTATTTTAAAATATGAGATTATATACAAACTTACATTACATTTTTGATGATAATATCATGAGTTTGCCTTTTATTATTATTAGAACAAATATTTTCACAAGGGATTAGTCCTGCTAGTTACAGCATTATTATACGAGGTGGATGAAAAATATCTTGTGAGATGGTAACTATGTCTTATCTATCTATAATATGTAATGCCATCGACAGTTAAAGCTTAGATTTATATGAATTGTGGCCATCAACTACAGACAATGCTAAAGAGAACTACGCGGTAAATTATAGTCAATGACAGTATTGAAAGGATTAATGAAATAATATTGTTGCATACATAAAGTATTAGCCAGTATTAGAAACTCTCGAGTATAACAAAGAGTATATAACAAAAAAAAAAGTAAAAAAGACAAACATTACAGAAATCTCTTTAATAAAATATCAACCACATGTTCTTCAAACTACTTATTATCCTATATCATCATAGAAATGAAGTGTCTTAAGTATCTAATTTAAATAAACAAACAAGAAAAACTATAAATGATCTTAGATTTGAATCATGGTATTGGAGAAAAAAAGATGGAACCAGAGTATAAGATGAAGAGACACTGAGGAACATCTATTCTCCACATATAAGATGTTAAAAGATACAAAATATCAACTTGGTTTATAATTAGAGGTGAAAATATTAGATATTAAAAAAGCGACAGCAACTGAATACGAACAGCACATGTTAATGTTAAATATTAATAATTAAATATTGTGCTTGAATGGCACTGTGGTTTTTTTAATTGTGCTTGTTGTGATAAGACAAATAAAGCAGATTTTTAATGAGTAGTTGTTATTTTCCGATGGTTAATAGAAAAAAGAAAAAAATGTAAGAATGAAACAACTATAGATTCTTATAAGATTTTTTTAAAAAAATAAAAATATGTTGATTTTACTATCACTAAGAATGGATTGAAATTAAGAATATATTTTTTAAAAAAAACACTATTTTTAAAAAGTAACTAATCATTGTTTCAAAATTATTAGCATATTATTTTCTTATACATATTTATAGCATTATTTTAAATCGATTAGTCATAAAAGTCATGGAACACATGGAAAAAAAAACAAAATATACTTAACTGATACATTATATTAATTTTTTAAAATATAAACAAACATAAACATTTCAAAATAAAGGAAAAAACAAACATCTTAATTTTGATTATTATAATAAAAAATAAAAATTAAATATAAAAAATTGATCTCACAAAATAGTACAATGTAGAAATAAAAATATAATTACAAACATATTTTTTTTTAATTAATTTGAATATTGTGGTATTTTCCTTTTATTCTAGGAATTTGTTCAATCTTCTTAGCATTGATTTACTAAGTTAGTAGTTACTCGGATGGGAATAATAGCGGATTCATTTGTTAAAAAAAATTTCAGTGTCTCTTTTAAAGTAACTGTATGTTAAAAAATAAAACTGCAAGAGAAATTACACAAAAACTTAAAATAAGTTTTTCTACAGTATTCAATGTAATAAAAAGGTTTCAAATTGAGAACCAACTAAAAAATAAAGATTGATGCAATTCAAAATTATTAAATGAACATAGTGAAAGAATTATATTAAAAAATTAAACAAAATCCAAAAATAAATGCACCAAATTGTTGCCGATTTGGAAATACTAAAAGAAAAAAGCATAAATCCATAAACTGTAAGAGTTATCAGAAACTTCAGTTTTCATAAAAGAAATGCAAAAAGAAATTTTTTCTTGAGTGAAAAAAATCGAAAAAGCAATTAGAATTTGCAAAAATTAATGAAAATTTAGATTTATAATATTGGAAACACATCATATTTGCAGATGAAAACATATTCAACATTTTAACATAAATGAATTTTTATTTCCAACGCCATAATGGTTATGAAGTGTTTAATAATCACTTATTACTCACTTTTTTTTATAACAATGCCAGCTGATGTGAATTTCGATGGCGATGCCATCATTGTCAGAGCCTTTCCAACAAAAAAGCCCTGATGATGATGGCATCGCCATCGAAATGCACATCAGCTGACATTGTTATAAACAAAAAGTGAACAATAAGTGATTATTGAACACTTCATAACCATTGTGGTGTTTAAATGATAAAAATTCCCTTGTGTTAAAGTGGTGTTGGGGATAAAAATTCATTTGTATTAAAGTGAATTCGCTACAGTACCAAAACAAAAAATATTCAACATTTTTAGGAATGATGATCACATAATTGTGTGAGGAAGGTCTAATGAAGAATTGAAGAATGAAAACTTAAAATCGACTGTAAAGTATGACAGCAAGGTTGTTATAGTTTAGAAATGTATGTCAGCGGCTGATGTTGGAGATTTATCTTTTATTGGTGAAATAATGAATCAGAACGTATATTTAAATATTGTCAAAAACCATTTAAGGCACAGTGCACAGAAACTGGGTCTAAGAAACACTTTTAAATATTACCAGGGGACAATGACACAAATTACATATGGTACATCTTTGTTTACTCAAAATAAATTATATATATATATATATACATATAATTGCTCAAAAGTAATCAAACATCATTCCAGTTTCCTGACCTTAACCTGATTGAACACCTTGAAGAAGTTTTTGAAAAAAAGAGTTAGAAAACAAACAATTACTTTAAAAGAGGTATCGAAAAAATTTTTAGCAGATGAATTAGCCATCATTTCCACCCAAATAACTACTAACATAGTCGAATCAATGCCAAGAAGATTAAATAAAGTTCTGGAATCAAAGGGAAATCCTACTAAATATTAAAATTAATTAATATATATATATATATATATATATATATATATATATATATATATATATATATATATGATTGTAATTATGTTTTAATATTACATTATACCATGACTTGTGAGATTTATTTATTACATTTAATTGTTTAAGTTTATTTATTTATTATTATAGTAATCAAAATTAAGAAATGAATTTTTTTCTTTTATTTTTGAGATATATATGTCTGTTTATATGAAAAAAATGTTTGAATACAACATATCAATTCGCCTATTTTGTTATTTTTTTCCAAAATACACGCGTCCCATAACTTTTGTGACTCACTATATGTATATATAAAAATACTTTTGAAAAAATACTGAAAGATACAAACTGTTTCAAAATTATACTATTAAATTTTAAAAATTAAAATAAAAAAAATATTTGTTTATATATCAGTTATTAACCACTAGAGTTAAAAATTATAAAAACTAAAATTACATAATAAAAAAAATATGAAGTTCTTTAAAATACAATCATAAAATTCATATATGAATGAGAAATTTAGCAAAAAAAGAAATACAAATATTATATATATATATATATATATATATATATATATATATATATATATATATATATATATATATATATATATATATATATATATATACACACACACACATATACAAACAACATACTTAGCTGTCTACAAAAATAATATACAAATTACTATAATAATTAATTAATTTATATATATATATATATATATATATATATATATATATATATTAAAAAAATTAAAAAATAGTGTTCTATCCTAGTTAGTATTATACAAGAGTAGAATTAAAGAAAACATGTTAGTATTTCAAAATACTTGAATTAATCACAAATATAGTTTAGCATTATGACTATATTCATAATATTCATCAAAAAATTACTACCCTAAACACTAAAACTTATTTATTACTCTAATTTTTTGTTTATTTCAAAGGCAATATCATTTTCATAATGAAGATATATATATATATATATATATATATATATATATATATATATATATATATATATATATATATTATTTTCTATGTTTATAATCTAGTATGATAGTATTGTAATAGAAATATATAAAAGTTAAAGTATAGATTGTGCAGTTGATGAACATTATGATAAAAAAAAATTATGGCATTCAGAGTAGCAATCACTAATGAAAATTTCAATTACTTATTTTTATATAATTACTTGTTTTTTAATGAGATTATCAATTACTTTAATTCAATATCAAAAATCATCTCAAATTGAATTTAGCCCCATGCTCAATTATCACTGTGAACCATACTATTCATAAAAAAAAGATAAATATTTCCAAAGAATTATTTATAATTAAATCATAAACAAATACTTTTTACAAAAATAATAAAAAATGCTAACATTACCTTGTTTCATATAAATTAAAAAAAAACGTACACTCACTTTCGTAACTAATATGAAAAAAATAAAACTCACCTCTGCATCTTCATCTAAAATATCTTCTTCAACAACTTCTGCTTTATATTCTAATAATAAATCTCTAATTGATTTTGAGTCCAATGTACAATTAATAAAAGAATGTTTTAAAAGTTCATCTGCTGTAGGTCTTTGCTGAGGATCTTTTATTAAACACTTTGCAATAAAATCATTAAATTCTTTAGTCCATTTTGATGGATTATCTAATTTAGGTGGATCAGATTTTTGAATTTTAAGTAAAACTCTCATTGGAGACATTTCATGGTTAGGTGGTTCCATCTGAGCAAATTCAATCAATGTTATACCAAGAGACCAAATATCCACTTTAAAATCATAGGGATTATCACGAAACGTTTCACATAATACTACTTCAGGTGCCATCCAATATGGAGTACCAATAAAAGTATCATGTTTTTGCAGTGTTGATTTATTTTTGGCAGATACTCCAAAATCAGCTAAAATCACCAATATATAATAAAAATATAACAAATAATTCAGTTACATCAAGATTTAAAATGATTTTTACTTTCATATGTCACACACACATACACACACACACACATATATATATAGTATTTCAAATATACAAATTATTTAAAGTACAAATATCAAAATTTTATGAAATTTAAAAACAATATGTGTATAATGTACATACAAAAAAAATACATACCAAGTTTTACACCTCCAGACATTGTTAACAAAACATTACCAGCTTTAAGATCACGATGAATCACATGTGAACGATGTAAGAATTCCAAACCGTTACACATTTGTTGACAAACGTAAGCAATTTGCGTTTCTATTAAAGCTTTTTCTAATTCTACCATAATGCTATCCAGAGCACCACCATCACAATATTCTATAAGCATCTAAAAATATATATAAAAAAATTATTTCCTTAGTCAACATTATGAGAATACTATTTTCAATCTTTTTCTAATCAGAAATAGAAAAAAAAACATAAGAACAAACTTATAATTATTAGTATTTTTATATTCAGAAAGATATTATAATTTCGATAAATGACTTTTTATACATTAATGTTATATAAATATAAACTAAAGATGGAAACTTTGAAAAATATTTTGTTTGACTATTGTAACTATTTTATATAATATTGTAAGTTTTCCAGAAATTTAAATACATGTATGACAATAGAAAAAAAATTGTCTCATAATATTAACAAATGTTATAAAAATGAAAGAATTAAATAAATTAAATAAGAAAACAAACATATTGGGGTTAAATACGATAAAACTTAAAAATGAAATAAGGCAATAGTATAATTTCATATTGAATAATTTGAAAAATATTAATACTTATTCTTTATTTAAATAAATATTTTATTAATACTAATTCATTATTAATATAATAAAGCATACAGATCACAATTAAAGATTTATAATCTTAAATATTAAATTCTTTTTTTTATTAATTTTAACAGCTGTTAAATAAACACATTAATTTAATCAATTCCTATTAACACAACACTGCAATATTTTGCTGATGAAAATATTAATAATACACATTTTTTACTTTTACGAAATAAAGCTTAATTATATATATATATATATATATATATATATATATATATATATATATATATATATATATATAGCATGTTTTTTTTAAATTAGATAGACCTTTCACTAGGGATAGCTGTCAAGTCAATTGTCAGTTTGCACGCTTTAAGTGACATTTGAATTTAGTATACTTTGGCAAATCATTATAGAACGTTTTACACTTGAGCAACGTTTCCAAATTGTGCAAATTTATTTTAAAAATCAGTGTTCTTTTTGCCAAACTTATAGAGCACTTCGTAAATTTTATGGTGCAAATAATTGGTCATCGGAGTAAGCTATTCGCAGAACCATCGATAAATTTCGCACAACTTATTCGCTACATGATGCAACACCAATAAGATGTAGAAATGTGAGTGCTAAAGAAAATATTGCTGTTGTTAACGATAGTGTGAGTGAAGACCCGAATTTGTCGATTTGTTGTCGGTTATAGCAATTTAGGTTTTGTCCATCTACTACGTAGAAAATATTATGCAAAGATCTTGGTTTGCATCCTTACAAGATCAAACTGGTTCAAAAACTGAAGCCACATGACCATTATTTGTAAATGGACATTAAATGGACTCATAATCAACTGCAAACTGACCCTCTGTTCTACCGCAAAATTTTGTTAGTAACGAGGCTTATAATTAGTTTAACGCGCGAGTTAATAAGTAAAATAGCCGCATTTAGAGCGAGACCAATACTGAAGTGATTCACAAGAGCCCGTTACATTCGGAAAAATTCATTGTATGGTGCGGATTGCACACTGGTAGCATCATACCTTATTTCTTTCGAAATAAAGGACGTTACCGTCAATGGTGTATGTTACAGAACGATAATCAATGATTGTTTCCAAATTTACATAAAATTGATCTGGAAGAGATGTGGTTTCAGTAGGATGGTGCCACATGCCTTATTTCGACCGAAACAATCAAGTTATTGAAATAAAAATTCGGCAATAACGTTATCTCCAGAAATGGTCTTGTGAATTAGCCTCCACAATCATGTTATTTAACACCTCTGGATTATTTTCTTTGGGAATATGTGAAGTCTGGTTTATGCTAATAAACTAGCAACGATTGAGGCATTAAAAGCCAACATAACTCGCGTTATTGCAAATATAAGGCCCCAATTGCTTGAAAAAGTGATCTGAAATTGGGCTGATAGAGTGTGGTATGTCAGAGGAGGCTGCGGTGCACATATGGCCAAAAGCATTTTTAAATATTAGTACCATAAAATGATCTTTCGAATAATAGCAAATAAATGGTCATCCGGTCAATTAATACGTGTTTTATTTCAATTTAAAGTTCTATTACGTTAAAAAAAACATCTTATGTATAAATTATATATAAATATATAAAACTATTCATTATTGATTGAAAATTCACAGATATAAAAAGGCACAAAAAGAAAACCTATAACTAAATGGGACAGACATTAGAAAATTCGCTGAAAATGACTAGAAAAGAAAAATATTATATTGGGAAAAAAGTTTTAGGAGAGGCCTTCATCCAATAGTGGGTAGAAAAAGGCTGATGATGATGACTATTTGTTACAATAATGAATTTAATACTCCAATATCTGCATTTGGGTTATAAAAAACAAATTACATTATTCTGTATCATATAAATATTTCGAATTTTAAATTTATATTATTTATGAGTTCAAAACCATAAAACAAACTACATAATTTTATTTAAATCAGAGGAATAATTAATCTTTCAAATTAGTTTGAATAAAATGTGTAAATACATGAATAGTATACAATAAAACAAATTTAATCAATTTTAAGAAAAAGTTATAATATTCTGGAAAAAAAAATTAAATACCTTTCTTTAAATATCTGGATATATTATAAATACACTTATACATACCCATAGCTTATCTTCAATAAAAAATGCTTCATGTAGTTCAACTACATTTGGATGTTTACATTCTGATAATATATCAATTTCAACCATAAAATCAGACAAATCATCTTCTCCTTCTAATATACACATTTTAGCAGCAGCATAAAGACCAGTCTGTTTATTCTGAGCTTTATACACTTTTCCAAACGCACCGTCTCCAAGTTCACCAACCATCTGCCAAAATTCTTCTGGATCACAATCCATTCGAATATTGTTAAACACTTTTTTCTTCTTTGCGTCATTGCCACTCCCAAAATGTAACACTTTTTTTAGATTATTAAAAAATGACATTTTCAAAAATTATGTCAAAAATCAGGCAAAATAAGATCGTCATGAGTGAACACACACTATGCATAGTTCATTTTAAACTTCTTGAATGATGGATTATACATGAAAAAAATACAAAAAAATTACATATACATATATATATATATAATACACATGCACATACATTCATGTTTTGAAAACAAATTCATTTCTACCTAAATTATAAAATCTAAATATTTCAATGCTCACACATATTCAATTCACAAATATATATGTATTTTCAACAAATTTAATCAATCTATGCTATATTTGTTTATACATTTACCAAATACATTTAACTTACACTGAAGACATAAACTCAGTAAAAAAAAAGGTTTATCTATAAATTATTAAAATTTTTAATAGTAACATAAATGTAATTATAAAGTAAAAAGTGAATATTTTAAATAAAAATATGAAATAAAATAATGTAGATTAGGTATTGCAAACATTATATGAACAGGTACATAAACTCATTGTTATACACAGAATAAACATGGATTAAAACGTTAGCACCAATAGACCTTATATATAAATTTATCTGATAAAAATCGAATCTTATCAATTATATATTACATATAAAATATTTGATGTTCACTTTAGTTTTATTAAACACACACAAAATAACTATTTAAGAAACATACGTTGAACACTATTTGGAGGTCTCTTGTAACAAAAAAGAACTGTAAATTTTAATTACAAATTATCTTTGTTTTATTTTTATTTTATAAAAAATATTAACAATTTTATTTATTTATATATATATATATATATGTATG
The DNA here is from genome assembly GCA_029203775.1 of Neoneuromus ignobilis. Taxonomy (NCBI): domain Eukaryota; kingdom Metazoa; phylum Arthropoda; class Insecta; order Megaloptera; family Corydalidae; genus Neoneuromus; species Neoneuromus ignobilis. The sequence goes on along the minus strand of CP092089.1, from coordinate 12,946,213 downwards.
TATGTGTATATATATATGTATGTATGTATGTATGTATGTATATATATATATATATATATATATATATATATATATATATATATATATATATATATATATATAAACATGAGGGTTGTTTGATAAATATGATAAATTTATTTATTGTTTAATTTAATTAAATTTTTCAATTTATATATTTTTCTTATATTTTTACCATACTTATCAAACGATAAATTTATTTATTGTTTAATTTAATTAAATTTTTCAATTTAGTTTTTCTTACTTTTTTACCATACTTATCAAACGATCCTTATATGTATGTGTGTGTATGTATATGTGTGTGTGTGTATGTATGTGTGTGTATATATATATATATATATATATATATATATATATATATATATATATATATATATATATATATATATATATATATAAAAACTAATATTTTATGTTCACTAAATGTTTTATAATCAAATAAGTAAAATATGAACATGTATTTATAAATGAATATATTTTTACGTTGAATCAAACTACATTTTAGAACAAATTTTATTTTAAAAGTAAATATTCATGAATAAAAATCAAAAAGTAAAAAATATAATTTGAAATATCAATGATAACTCAACGGAATGAAAATCAAAGTAAATTATTTTTATAATAATATTAAAACATAATTGTAAATTAATATAAACTCTAAAATTAATAATTTAATTTACAGACTGAAGTGAAAGGCGTCAACACATTTTACTTACAAGACTAAAACATTATCATTTTCACGTTCTATCATTGACTTTTTGTATATATAAAGAATTATTATGAATCAATGGTACCATTGTAATTAGAACACTATAATATATAACAAAATTGATTATCATTCCATTCAATTGACATCATTAAAAAAACTGATCAATTGCGGCCATTTTCAATCCTACTCATCATTATTTCAATGCTACCTTTACATTCGCTACCATAATGTAAATATATACAAAAATACATTTTATGTGAACAACATCTATGGATGTAGTCATAAAGTAATTTGGTGTATAAATATCACAAAATATGTAAATGTAGTATTTATATTTATGTATCTTTTTAACTTCGTCCATTTATAAATAATTTTATGTAAATGTCACAACCAAGTAGAAGCATTTTAAAAATGATTTTCACCAGTTTCATCAATTCCTTCAAGCCACGGCAAATAAGAGGAAATTTAGTTGGAACTGATTACTTTGGAACAAAATATTATGAAATACCTGCTAACCCTTCTATAGGAAAACGTAACGCTTCTAGATGGTTTGAACCTTTAAACAAGGAAGATTTTGATCAGGAGTTACCTGCTGAATGGGAAGCATGGTTACGAAAAAGGCGAAATATACCTCCATCAGATGAAGAAATTTTAAAAAATGTTACAATAATGCAAATGAAAAAAAAGAATGCTGCTGAATTAGAAAAATCTTATAACAATCAACAAAAAATTGTTACTGGAATTAAATCATTTCCACAATATGATGAATATGAAATTATTCCAGGTAAAACTAAAGATACAAAAAAATAGACAATAATTTAATACCTTTATGTAGTTCTGTACTTTTGTAAAATTATTACATCAAATGTAAATAGTAATGCTATTGTTAATAAATTAATAAAAATATTGGCAAATTATATAAATCTAAAAGGTTCATAAAATAAAAATTAATACATATTGCTAATATATAATATAAATTGTTTTCATCACATAAGAGATTGAAACCTCAATAATAACAATAAGTATTTTAATTCCTTTTTATTTGGAATACAAAACTTTTAGGCAGATTATATAGAAATGTTTGAAAAATTCCAAACTATGGATTAGTATATAACTAACAAGAATTTGATTCATACTTGTTAATATTTAATATTGTTACTCATTTATTGGCAGTTTTACAAACAAAAAAAATATATAACTATTCATCATATTCAATTTTGTACCCTAATGCATTAGTATTTTTTTTTTTATTTTAACTCAATAATAATGTGTGTGTATGAAAATGTGTAAGCAGTGTTTGTAAGGAAAATATAACATTATAAATGACCAAACTTATAGATCTAGTGTAATTATCATATATATACTTTTAAATTATTTATAAGTTTCTGTTACAACTTATTTTTAAATAATAATCATTCCAGACATTTTATTTAAACCATAAAAAACAATTTTAAAAATATAGTGTATATGAAATTGTGATTCTTTTCTATTAATTTATATAACATTTATATTTATATATAGTATTTAGAATAGTAATAGAATTTTTGTATTTCATGGTTTTGTTTTTTAATTTAATTATCATTTCTTTATACTTAACACGTTGTATGCGGGCAACGTCTCGACGTCTTTCGCATACTATTACTAGAGTGTAAAAGACGTCGCCGAGACGTTACCCGCATACAATGTGTTAATTAATATTAACTGGCATTTTTGCAGAACAAAAAGTAATATATTGATAGTTGATATTTTTCATGAATTTGTTTCATTGAACCCCTCTAATTGTTATTGTTTTTTTGGTCAAATTAATAAAAAAATTTTTTTATTAAAAATTTATCATTATATATATTATATACTAATATATTTTTCTTTTTACTTTATTACTTAGTATATTTAATATGATTTTGTTGAATATTTATACATCTGCAATATTTTTTCAAATGTAACCTATTTTTGGCAGTAATTTACTGATTATTTCAATTTCTGAATTTTGTTTCATAGAAATAAAATAATAGTTATGTTCTCTATATATTACTACTATACTTTTTATATGTTTTCATTTCATATAGTCAACAAACTTATTTCATGAAAAATAATTCCTTTAAATTGGCTTTTTAAATAAAATATCAAATTAGAATAACTTCTAATTTAATAACATATACAATTTTATATTTTAACTTCTATTTACAATGTAACCTTGAAAACAAACACACTTTTGATTATTTGAGAAAAATGTTTTATTAAATTTACTTTAAATATTATAAATCATTATATCGCAAATATAAGTTCATAAATTATATATAACAAATTAGTATATGTATTTTATGTGCATGTGTACACATATTATGTAAAAACATACACTGAGTTATTATATGGCAGCAAAACTGTTGCTTCATAACTATTTGATCTAGAAATAATCATTTGACTTTTAAATTATAAATATTTACGTGTATGCATATCACATATACTCACATTAATTAGAAAAGAACTAAAAAAACTAGTCAGAAAAAAGTATAAAAATTTAAATATCTCTTAAAAATGAAATTAATACTGATTTAAATTGTTTTTTTAAAAAATCAATTAATTTCAAAAAAATTTCCAATAGTATATATTTTAAACTTACATCAATACAAGTTATATATTTACAAATACTATAATTTTTTAAGAGACTTACTTTCAAATAAAAATTAATTTAGATAGTGAAAAACTTTTTTTAATTACATATTTGACACAGTTATAATATATTAATTTTATGATAGTGCACTTGTCTTATGATTTACTCAAAAGTATAAACATCTGAAAAATTAAATACATGAAGCAATTATTATCACACTGACAAATTTTATCCTATTCATTCATTTATATATATATATATATATATATATATATATATATATATATATATATTTACACATACATACAAGTCTTCACATATACACATAAAAAATACATAATTATAAAAAAAGTGATTCATTTATCTACAAACTAATTAACATTCATTACGCTGAAAAATCACTGTGATCAAATAGGGCTTGATCGTATAATTGGGCTTTCACTAAACGACCACCAAAATATCTTCCATTTAAAGCATCACGTGCTGCTTCTGCTTCTGTAAAAGATACAGATTTTTTTACTTTAAATAGTTTGCTTCAAAATATAAATAAATGAAAAACACATTAGGTTAACCCATTTGCATCCGTGAGCGGAATAGTCCACGCACGACTGTAGCTTATCATCAGCCGTGGATATTCTGCTCTCAGCAATATTCTGTTGCCGTAAAATTTCGTAAGTGTCTTATGAGCAGTATAGGAAGATTTCAAGGTTCAAAAATTTCGAAACATATAGCTTATTACCCTCAAGTTTTTACTTATTCATTGTTTTTTAGACCTTTTTGACTGCTGTTAACACAGGTATTTCTAATCTAAATACAAATTTTAAAAACAACTTAATTTTATAACTTAAAATAAAACTTTATTTCCACAATGAATGGCAACCATTTTTCCGATTCGGAGTCCAGCATGGAAATAGGAAGAAGTCAAAAGCGTGTGCGTCTTATTCCACACAGTGATATTTTTTTTTTTATAAATTATGTGATTTTTAAACAAAATACATACATAACTTCAAAAAAATATATATACATTGGTAAAGACAAGACTGATTCTAGATCTGCTAGTAAAAATGTTGTGATGAATTTAATGATAGAGAGTGAACTATTGCATCAAGGGTATTGCCTTTATATAGATAGCTGGTACAGTTCACTAACTTTATATTGTGATCTGTATAATTGCAAACAAATGTTGGTGGTACAGCAAGATTAAATAGAAAAGAGATGCCTAAGGAACTAAAATCCATTAGATTAGAAAAGGGAGAAGCTACTATATTTTCAACAGAAAATATAGCTGCAGTAAAATAGAAAGATGTATATATTCATAACAATAAAATAACAATACATTTTTTAAATTTTTCCGAGACGGGAAAAGTAAACCGATGCAGTGGAAAACATTTTTGAAACCAACAGAAATAATAGATTATAGCAAAAATATGGGTGGAATTGATACAGGCGACCTCTCATTCTCCGAATTGTGTAAATTTCGCACAATGCGAAGATGTGGCAAAACGTATAAAAAAATATTTTTTTATTTTGTGGATATGATGCTGTTAAATAGTTATATCATCTTCGAGAAAATAAAAAAGGATCGAGCTTTCCATATTTACAAGTAAAAACTAGTGGAAGAAATTATTGTCTAATATTTAAAAAATAAAAGGATAAAGAAGACATCATCTATAAATGATTCAATAACAAGGTATACTGGCCGGCACTTTCTCACGAAAATACCTCCAATGGAAGCAAAGGGAAGAAAAGCATCAAAACGATACAATGTATATTTATCTAGATCCCTTAGAAGAGAAACTGTTTTTAAATGTAATTTTTCCAATGTACCGTTATGTATAGATCATTTTAAAAAATACCATATTAGTTAAAAAAAATCTATTAACTATATCAGTTTATTTACTGTACAAATGCATAACACTATCTTTTGTCTAATCATTACACGTAATTTCTAAGTAAAATCAATAATAAACAAAAATACAAGAACTATCGTGCAGTAATGCGCGGTGATACGAGCCGGCTGTCAATTGAACGTCTCAGATGTGTAATGCTAGTAGCGATTTTAGAGCTGTGATGCAAATGGGTTAAATAACTTTAATACATACAATGTATTTGATTATGTAAAATGTTAGTACATATACATAAAATATAAATCCTGAAATCCTAAGTTAAACATAAGACATTAAATAATAAATTAATGTCTTATGTGTATTAAATTATATACACCCAAAATACAATAGTATAATTAACCTCTTAACTTACAATAAAAAGATAATTCATGACTGGTAATAAAAAAAGAATCTATAAAAGCATATAATAAAATGAATTCTGAGGTAATAAATAAATTTGCTTCTAATTTAAAATGTCATACATAAAGAAAAATCTATACATTGTGCTAGATAATACTATATGATGATAAAAGTTTTTGAACAATTAAGTATAAAAGAGTAAATGAAATTTAAAATTACAAGTTTTATTTTTTAAATATACATATATATATATATATATATATATATATATATATATATATATATATATATATATACATATACATATACATATATACACACACACGATAGATGCCAATATTCATTATGTTTACTAAAAATGGTTTATTGCTTATTGCTAATATTCATCAAGGAGCTTTTAAGTGTCAAAAGTATATATTTGTCTATATACATTTAACATGCATTTGCATATTATGTTTTGATGACTACATGCATAATTACTTATATACAAATAGATTTTTACAAAAACAATAATGTTACTTACCAACCATTTGTAAAAATTCTACAAATATTTTTACTATAACATCTGCATCATCATCAACATTATCAGATTGTTTTTCATTATAAATTATAACTTTTTCTACTGTTCCATATTTTCCACATTCTTCTTGAATTTCTTCTTGTAATGTTTCATCTACATCTTCAGGACCAACCATATTTCTGAGAATAACTACTCGAGATTCCATTTTACGCATTAATTTTTGCATAACTAAATGTCTTGCATTTTGACCTTTTATTGACATATTTTCTTGTTGTTGAAGAGTTTGTGGTTCAGTCTCTTCTAAAAGTTTTTTTTGAAGTTCTTCTTGTTGCTTCTGTTGTGCTTGTTCATGTGCTTTTCGTAATGCATCCTGATTTGAAGTTACTGGTGTCTGTGCAGTGACTGGAGCAGTTTGTCCTAAAATATATTCACACATTAATTACATTTACAGTAATAAACTTAAAATTTATCTTCTTTCATAAGTTATAATTAATTTTTAAAAATGCAAATATAGCCTCTTTTTTGATTTCTTTTATAACTTAAAATGATTTGAGAATTAATTAAATATTTTCACCTTTTTAATTTTTTGAAATAATTTCATTTATATATATATATATATATATATATATATATATATATGTATACATACACACGCGCGCGCGCGCGCACACACACACACACAAATACATTCACTGTCAAATATATACACTTAATTATAAATATTTTACCTAAAGTAGGTGTAACAATAACTGGTGGAGGTATAACAACAGATGTATTCCCAATTGTAGTTACAGTGGTTCTAGTAGTTTGAAATGATGGCTGTGGTATTGCTAATCCTGGAGGAGGTATATAACCAGCAGGTGTTGAAATTATTGTTGGAATTGTGGTAGGTATTACTGGTATACTGGTTATGCCTGGTAAACCAACAGGTATTGTAGGTACTATTGGTATTGTTGGTGTTGCACCAAGTTTTGAAAGACCTAATGCCATTGCATTACTTGCCACAGCATCTAATGCTTGTATTTTTGCTGTAGCAGCAGCTGCAGCAACTGCAGTTGCTGTAGGCATCATACTTGAACCAGTGGATGGTCCCATTAATGCATTTGGTGGAGTTATAGCCCGGCCAACCCTAAGATATTGACCTCCAAGATCAAAAAGATTCATTGAAGCAATTGCTTCTTGTGCAGCTTGATTTGTTTCATACTCTATAAAACCATATCCTTTGTGTTTGTGTGCTGAACTTCCTTGAGCTAATTTACAATAAATTATGGGACCAAATGCTTCAAAGACACTGAAAAAATATATAACAATATAAGACTAAAAACATTAATAAATTTATATAGATACATTTTTTTAAAAAAGAAATTTTAAACATAATTATAATAAATTTATATTAAAAGTATCAAATATCAAATGTTACCTTTTTATATCATCCTCAGTGAGGTCTGGATGGATTGATGCAACATAAATCCTATTATAATTTTTTGCTTCTTCTTGAATTTCATCAATAACTGCTTGTGCTTGTGGCATATTGCTAGGACGACCCACTACTTTAATATTTCGGCCTCCTATCATAACACCATTCATTTGTTCAAGTGAAAGTTGTGCAGCTTCTGGTATTTCATATTCAACAAAAGCAAAACCTTTATGTTTTTGAGTAATTGGATCCCAAGACATATTTATTGATTTTATAGGTCCAAAAGGAAGAAATGCCTGACGTATAGTGTCTTCTTTTAACTCAAAGCTAATACTTCCAACATAAACCCTTAAAAACATTGATATAATAAAATAATTTCTTTAATTCTTTTTTTAAAAGAGGATAGATGAAAAATAATATCTAAATAAATAAATCAGATCTTATCAGCAAAAATCATTTTAGATATCAATCAAGAAACTGAGACATCTATCTTTGTAATATTTTCATCCTTTTTAATTTCAGTTGAAAAGTAACGAACATATTTTACATTTTTGTTAAATTTGCATTACTAAAATTTATAATTATGATATGACAACAAAAGTTTAGAATTTTAATACTGTTGAATAAATATATTCATGATAGATACATTATTTAATAGATAAATAATTTATATCATGAAAATAAACAATCACCATAAAAATATATAAACTAATATTAATGAAATAATAAATATTATGTGACAGGGCTGAAATTCTAAATATAAAAACCGCAATAAAAATGTATTTTTTTTTTTAGAAAAAATACAAACCTGCACATTAATGCCAAAGCTTGCTGTCTCTGCACTTGTGTTCTTTGACTAGCCATTTGCTACAACAGAAAATATTGAAATTCATTATATATATATATATATATATATATATATATATATATATATATATATATATATATATATATATATATATATATATATATATCACTATAATTAAAATATATTCTTTTTACAACTATATTATTTCATTAAAATAATTTAAAACAAATTTTTTTTTATTTTGTATGAGGTTAAATATTAGGTTGGCAAGTATCTCCCTTCCGCTTTTTTTTTTTTTTTTGTACATAGCTGCGAAATTCAAAAGACCAGAAAGCGGAAGGGAGATATTTGCCAACCTAATATAACTACATAGCTATCGAAAGGAATATTATTAGGTTAAACAATAAATTGAATTATATAATAATTAAAAGATAATTTTAAAGCTTCATATTAGATACTTTATAATTTACATATACATCAATATTTTTTTATCACTGTTTACACATATAAGTGTAAGTGTAAAAAATCCACATACACATATAATATTATGTATACACATACGCAGTACACAATTATCATCATCAGCCACTGTCCACTTGATGAAGTCTTTTCCCAAAATTTTATAATTCTAGTTATCTAAAAGCTTACTCTTCTAAGAAAAATTTTTTATTTCTTTATCCTATTTATCTATAGAATTCTTTCAGTCTTTTTTATTTCTAAGTTCTCAATCAATAATCTGTTAACCACTTATTATTCATAATTTTTATTTACTTTTAAATTCACTTATTTCTCTTGTTTCCATATGTTATTCCCAATAAGCATTTTTCTATGCTTTTCTGTACTATTCGGAGTTGCTGTATTATGGTATTTAAGACCCATGTTTTGCTATTATAAGTGAAAACTGATAAGATACATTGATCAAAAACTTTTTTCTTTAAATACAGAGGAATATTCAACTCCATAATGTAGACACTTCTTCTAAATTGACATCATCACATTTTTATTCTCCTACTCATTTTATCCATAAACGCTCATTCTAAATACACAATTCTTATATTTTTACATTTCTATAACTTTTAATTCAATTTGTTTCAGATCTGCACATTTATTTAACATTACTCTTATTCATTCTAATTAATCATAAGAAGAATTTTTTGATTTCCTTTGTCCAATTCTTTCTTTTTTCAATATTCATCTAGACTCAAGAAAATGTAATTTGAAATTTAGAGGTACTTAAATGTATTTCACTTTACTTTTTTCCTTTTAGTTCTTAATCAAGTGTCTTAAATATTTTTTCTAGTGCTACTACATACAGTTTTGATAACATCATATTACTGTCTTAACTTCTTTTAAAATTGTAAATTTTTATATTTAGAAACATGAAAATTTGCTTGCACGGAGGTTTAACATTTTCATAAATATTGTTGTCACAAAAATCATGACGTATTTTAGTCAAATGTTATTAATCAATAATGTATTCATCATTTTGTTTACCTTTTGTGCCGTTTTTCAAATGTTAACTGGATCAAAAATACTGTAGGTCGAAATATAATTTTTTCTAGTGCTACTACATACAGTTTTGATAACATCATATTACTGTCTTAATGCTGTGGCAACTTACATCCAAGCTCCAAAATTAACAGGTGACTAAACTTGTGTTTTATATTTGGAACACAACATGATTAAAGTTCTGGACGCTTCTGGATGATGGATTTGTTCAACTTGGAGGTTTAACATTTGTTTTCGAAATAAATATTGTTAATCCCACAAACTGAAAATCATGAATATCTGCTTTATGTTGTTTTGACATATGATCAAACCCATTTTTTCTAAATGTTATTTATTATATATACAAAAAGTACATTTAATGAGAATATTAAAGTTATAATCATATAATGTATTTCATCATTTTGAATTTTCTGATCAAAGAATTGAACTAAAAGGACGAAATTTAAGAAATTTAAAACTAAAATTATATATAACTGGAAAACTATTAACACTAAAAAAACATTTATGAATGAAATGAATAGAAAATAAAAAAAAATGAGATAGTGGAAATTTACATATTATAAAGTTGAATATTCTTTTGTTTTTAAAAAAAAAATTCACTAAAAAAAAAGATCAATATATTCTACCTGTTCTCACCTATGGTAGTGAAACATAGGTCTTAAATGCCAGAAAGCTTCAACCTCTCAAAATAACAGACAAAAGTATAAAAAGATGTATGTTGGGAATTACATGAAAAGATAAAAAGAGAAATGAATGGACCAGAGAGAAAACAAAAGTTATGGGATATTATGGCAAAAGTGAAAAATTTGAAATGGAAATGGGCCGGTCATTTAGCAAGAAGAAGAAATCATTAATGGACAAGGAAAGTTATTGATTAGGAAACTAGATATGTTAAAAGGTTCAAGAAAAACCTATGGATAGATGGGATAGAAAAATAAGAAAATTCATTGAAGTGGACTGGAAGAGGAAAGCATTGAATCAATTGAACTGGAGGGTTTTGGAGAGGTCTTCATTCAGCAGTGGACTGAAAAGGGCTAATGATGATGATATAACATTGGGAAAGGATATCATCAAGTGGACAGAGAGACAGATGATGTGTGCATGCACATGTATGTATTTATTTCAATCATACTTACATGCGTGTAAATAATGATACAAATATTGATTTATATGTAAATTATAGTGTCTAACATAAAGCTTTAAAATTATCTATTTACTATTATATAATTTAATTTGTCATTTCATGATTGTTTAAACCTAATATCATTTCTTTCAATATATATATATATAAATCGGCTTCACAGACTATTCCAGTCCCAGGCCTCTCTACAAATGCCAGCTTAATAGAACCTTTTTCTAGTCAATTTTTTAACAGTTGTTTTTTATAAGAAGAGGTTGTCAACCTCATGCTCAACACTCGAAAGTGAGGGACTTTGATTGGGAATCGAACGCAATCTCCCGCATGACACTCAGTGATACAAGCCACTATGGTAACAAGAGGATATATATACGTATGTGTGTATATACAGGTGTGTGTGTGTGTGTGTGTGTGTGTGTGTGTGTGTGTGTGTGTGTGTGTGTGTGTGTGTGTGTGTGTGAGTATATAATTAAATTAAATCAAATCTTACATTTTAATACAAATTAATCACTTACTCCACTATTATTTACAAGATTAACACTTTATTCACTGTTGCTCATTTCAATGACCATATCATTATTGTAATTCACTATATTATAAAATTTAAATTTTATTATCTAGCACCAAAAGATGATGACATAGCCATCATAACTGATGTGCATCAGAGAATAAAATGAACAATAAGTAAATAATTATTGAACACTTTTATACAATCTTGTTATATTAGGATAAGTGATCATTTGTATTAATGAATTTATGCATACACTCATAAATATATAGTATAAAAATAAATAGTATTATTTTATATTTACCTGTTGTTGATGGGCTAAGGTTTGTTTCATAAGAACCATTTTAATGCTTTGTTCCATCGCATATTTTTTTGCTCTATTTACTGTATCTGATTGGTCAGATGAAAGTTTAGGTAAAACTCCACCTAATATTCCAGCAATTGTATTACTTCGTGCACCAGGTCCTTTAACAATTATTTATATTTATTAATACAATTGAAAATTAATTAATATATTTAATATATTCAATATGTATATATATATATATATATATATATATATATATATATATATAAATCTATTTACCTGTAACCACATCTCCTGTTTGAGTCAAATCATAAATGGGATCAGAAAAAGGTGCCATTGTCCCATCTAAAACAAAATTAATAATGAGCCAAAAATTACATAAATTTTAATATTGAAAATACTTAATATAAAATAAATGTAAAATCATAAATTAACAGCTATTCCTCTTTATATATCACCCTGTTTTTATAATACTGCTACAATATTACTTTTGTAAAAGTATTCCAAATACATATACATATAAACATGATGTACAACTTAAACGCTCATACAACTTATAAATACAAAATTATTTACTTAGTATGATCATAAATTCTGCTACACTGTAAAAATATGATAAAACAAGCATTAAGTAAAATTTCAAAATACGTGTATATTCCACATCTTGTTAACTATACAATATTATTAATGAAATACTAACAATAAACTTTTTACTTTAACCCATTTTAAAATTACACATACAAAATATATTTTTATTCATACTTTCCAACATTAGACAATATTATTATTAATCTACGTTAAATACTTTATACCATTTATATTTTAATTATTTTTATAATATATTACAAATCAAATAATAAACAATTTCTTAATTACCTACACGTTTCTTGAAATTCAAATTTTATGAATGAATCATTAATTGCCCTTTAATGACACACACTCAATAAAGAATTAATAAAAATTACACGTCTACATATAAACATAATTTATAAAACAAATTTCCTAATTAAAATTTCTGTAAATTAGAAAATTCATTAAGAAAATTAAATTCGGTAAAAATATAAACATTATTCAACAAAATCTGCTTCCCTTCCCTACACACAACCTCCCCCCCCACTTTTCCAATCCCTCTCTCTCTCTCTTTCTCTATATATATACACACTCACACACACACACACACATATGTATACATATATATACATATATATATATATATATATATATATACATATATATATATATATATATATATATATGCTCACACATATGTACACTCATACATTCGTACACATTTAGATATGTTCAATTTTTATATACTATAAAAATAGTCAATGGGTAAAATTGATGAATAATTTTTTTGTAATAATTATTACGATATTACTTTCATTTTTAAATACAACTACATATTATACATACATACATACATACATACATATATATATATATATATATATATATATATATATATATATATATATATATATATATACACACACGCACACACACACATAGATAAATAGCAGTATACACTGTGTTTATGTGTAAAAATAATGAATAAAATCAATAGACTACTTATTAGTTTATATAAATTACAAAACTGCAGTTAATAATATGTAATAATTTTTTGATAATTCGTAAAAATCGCAAATTTCGTTAAATACATTAATATTGATATTGATTCAAAGTTATTGCACAAGTGATTTTTTAATTTATTAAAAAGTATTAGAAAATTTAAACAAACATTTAATAACTACATCTTATATTTAACTATTAGAAATATTACCATTTATTTTAATAAATATTTACATAGAATAATTACGTTATTAGTGCCAACTGAATGAAATTATAAATATTATTCACAATATATATATATTTTTTCATTCAAATAGCAAAAAATATATTTAAAATTTCTTACTAATAAGCCAACAAATTAAACCAACAACAAATTGATAATAGTCAATTATTCAAAATTTGCTTATTAGCTCTTTTAACTTGATTTATTAATATTGTATTTATAACTTTTAAAATAATATTTTTAATAATTTGAAATATCTTTTCTCATTTTTTTATATTTAAAATGGATACTATGATCAAAATAACAATTAGTGACATTCCTTAAAACTATTTGTTTTCATATTTGTATACAATCACTATAATCTTGTATTTCAAATGTTATACTGAATCATTTAAGTAACACATTTCATCAAACTGGCATTGACAATTATACCATCTTCACATATTCAACCTAAACTTCTGCACTATCTGAAGGTGATATATGCTAATCAATTATAGAAAATAAATGTTATAAATAACCCAACATTAAATTTCAAGATAAGATTCATAAAAGTACAATACAAATATAGTCCATTATATTGATTTCAAAATTTAAATATATTTTTATATTAAATAGCAAATAAATTATTATTTTTAGTTTATTATTATGATATATTAAAAAATAATATTTAATGATAATTGCATTTCTTCTTACAACTACCATACATTTTTATAAACTTCTATTATTTTCTACTAATTATTTATTAAAAATTTTTTTGTTAAAATAATTTTAATAAAATCTCTTTTTTCTCATACTACCCTTTTTTTACAATTCACTTTTAAATTTATGTTTAGATATTTCTATTATTTTGTTTTATTCCTAATTTTTGAGCATGATAATATTTTTAATTAGTATTTATTAAATATAAAATATTTTTTGAAACTTTTCTGATGAATTAATTTTACATTTCTTATTAACTTTCTATTAAAGAATATGTGATCTACATTAAAAATATTAATATTATAATTTCAAATAATTATAATATTACAATTTATAAACATATATATATATATATATATATATATATATATATATATATATATATATATATATATATATATATATATATATATATATATATATATACACACACACACACACACACACGAGGGTCGTTTGATAAGTATGGTAAAAAAGTAAGAAAAACTAAATTGAAAAATTTAATTAAACAATAAATAAATTTACCATACTTATCAAACGACCTTCGCATGTGTGTATGTATATATATATATATATATATATATATATATCTATATATATATATATATATATATATATATATATATATATAAGGAATTTTCAAACATAAAAGAAACTCTTCAATCACAAGCATACACATTTGCTACTTGTTTAATTATCCTTCTCACCTAAAAAATTAAACTAATAAAAAGACTAAAACCTACATAAAACAGGTTTCAACCATTCATTAATATACACACACAAAAACAGGTTTATATATATATATATATATATATATATATATATATATATATATATATACACACACGAGGGTCGTTTAATAAGTATGGTAAAAAGTAAGAAAAACTAAATTGAAAAATTTAATTAAATTAAACAATAAATAAATTTACCATACTTATCAAACGACCCTCGTATATATAAAGTGTATACAGACAAACACAGTCAGACAATCCTAATAGAAAAATATTAGTTGTAAATAAAAACTAACTTCTCAATTCATTGCTTTACTAAATATCTGAATTTAATATTCCAACTTATTTATCAATGATTCATCAAAAAAAGACCAAATAGTTTCATATAAATCACCCTCTTTACAAAAAAATAAATAAAAACTAAAACAAAACATCAAATAAATAATTAATTTAAAGTTATATAAATTTCAGTTAAATAAGAATCAAATTCTAGATATAGCATCCAAAACAAAAATTATATTAAAATTGCATAAGTTCATTAAAAGTCCTGGAAAAAAAATTGCAGTTTTGACCAATAGAAGATTAAGAGAAGTATCATCTTGATGCACTATTAACGACATTGAATGGGTGGACAAATTCATCTGGAAACACAAGAGAACATAGCAATGCTAAATAGTACACTTTTTGTTGAAACACATCACAACATTAGTTCTATATTATTGTTTCTCTTTTCTCTGATCAAATTAATTTTAATAACTTTATCAACAACTTTATGACAAAAATAATTCACGAGATTATTAAATGTAAATATCTTCATATATATTCAATGTTTAATAAAGTCATAAAAAGATATACCAACATTTATATACAGCTATAAAAACACAAATGTACTTACATACATTCATATATTATATTATATTTTATATATATATATAATATATATATATATATATATATATATATATATATATATATATATATATATATACATACATACATACATACACAGTGCCCTCTAAGTTAGCTGAAATGAAAAAATAACAAAAAAAATGAAAAATTATGTGAAAAAATAAAAATATCTCCAATGAAACACTGTTTATTAAACCTTAATTAATAATAGTCATTTTGACAAGGTTGCAATCATGTCAAACAAATTATAAATTATACAAAAACTATTTCTAGGTCTAGTACCAAAAGTTAGTTGAAAATTACAAAGAAAATGATGTAAAAAAAATCAAAAAACGTTTTTTTTTTAATTTTGTATAACCATCATTATCTAGCAGAAGTGTGTTAAGCCTTCTAGGCATTGATTCCACCTGGTTTTATAAAGCACTGAGAAGCAAATTAGACTGTTTCCAAAATTTTGACTTTAAATTAAGTATTGTTACATCTTGAAGATATGGAGATTCTGCAGTCCAACTCGTCCCACAAATGTTCAATAGGATTATGGTTGGGCGACATTGATGGGCATTCATGTACATCTATTTCATTGTTTGTCAAAAATTCTTTAGTTTTTCTAGCTCTGTGCTTCAGGTCATCCTATTGAAAAGTAAAAGCCCGATTCAATCCCATTGTTTCAGCAGATTAATGTAAATTTTCTTGTAAAATAACACAGTACATTTGCGATGCCATTTTGCCCTCAATAACATAGACCAAAAAAAATGTCCACACCATGACACTTCCTCCTCCATGTTTTACAGTTGATTGTAGGAATTTATTAATGTAAACATTACCACTACTACTTCGCAAAACTGTGTAGTGTCAACGATTTCAAATTATTTCAAACTTATTCTCGTTACTAAAAATTACTCATTTCCAAAAGCCCAGTCGTTTATTCACATATTTCTCAGCAAAATTTAATATTTTTTGCAACCAAAAGTAAAACATGGAAGAAGAAGTATCATTACATAGGCATGTTTTTTTTTGTATAGCGTGGGCAGATTACATATTATTGAGGGCAAAATGACAGTGCAAACATATTGTAATATTTTACAAGAAAATTTACACCAATCCGCTGAAACAATGGGATTGGGTTAGGCCTTTACTTTTCAACAGGACAATCTGAAGCACAGTTAGAATAACTAATTTTTTTTCATAAACAATAAAATAGATATACTTAAATGGTCATTAATATCGCCTGACCTTAATCCTATTGAACATTTGTGGGACGAATTGGACCGCAGGATCCCCAAATCTTCAAGACAGAACAATACTCAATTTTAAGATGAAATTTTGGAAACTTGGTCTAATTTGCCTCTCAACGGTTTACAAAACCTGGTAAAATTAATGCCTAGAAGGCTAACCACTGTTCTGCGTAATAATAACAGTCATACAAAACATTCAAAAAAAAGTGTTTCGATTTTTTTTTTACATAATTTTTTTTGTAATTTTCAACTAACTTTTGTGTACTAGACCTAGAAGTAGTTTTTGTAGAATTTATGATTCGTTTAAAGCATAACTGCTAATTCCTTATCAAGATGACTATTATTAATTAGGATTTAATAAACAATATTTTATTTAGAAATACTTTTATTTTTTCACACAATTTTTCATATTTCATGTTATTTTCTCATTTCAACTAATTTGAAGGGCACTGTATGTACACAAATACACACATACGTATATATACATACAGGACATACACAAATACAGTATTTAAAAAAGTTTGATTTCTTGTATACAGATTCAGAGATGAAAATAAACATTTTATATATATACCAGGGGGCTCTACCCCTTACTGTCTATGCTCATTGACCCCTGAGGGACTTTTTCCTCGCACACTTCCACCATGATACTTGCAATTATGAATGTTTATTTGCAATGATTAAAGTTCAGAGGTAATTGTTCACTTTTAGAGTAACGTGGCATTAATTTTCCGATGGAACTATTTTATACATATATATATATATATATGTACGTATGTATATCTGTATAGTTAGATGTTTTGTCATTAATAAAGTTTAATAGTCACTACCTTATATTTATAGTAATAATTCAATATGAAATCAAACTTAATATTAAATAGGGTAGCCTTTATTACTTTACTTAAAAAAGTTTCATTGAAAAAATGAAAAAAATATTAATAGAGTAATTCAATAAGTAAAAATATAATTATTGTAATATACTATATGGTATACAAATGAGTAAAAAATACACTTTTATTATTTTCAATCCCTGATTCTATAAACAAACATACAAAATATCATTATGAAACACACATTAGTATATGTATGTATGTATTTATATGTACGTGAGTATATATATGAATATAATCATTTGTACACGCACAAGAACACAAAGTAAGCCAAAATTATTAAAACAGTGAAATTTTTATTTCATTACTATTATTATTTAAAAACTAGTTATTAAAATTTAATATTAACTGAATAACAAATATGTCGGTCACTATTTATTACATGCCTCAGTAGGTGTAATAAATAAATATGTGTGTATATATATATATATATATATATATATATTACATACCTAAAATTTTAGTCAAAAAACATCTAAAAAAAAAATAAAAATTGACCCTATATTTTCTTTTTTGATTAATCAGAATTAAGAAAAAGATGATTTTATATGTTTTATAACTAAAAATTTACAAAACAAATAATTTTTTTTTAGTTATTTTGACCCTTTTACAAGTATATTCTCACTGCACTCATACAAAATATATTTTAATCCTAACAAAATAAATTTATTAATCTTATTTATTTTTTAAAACTTTACAACAGTCAATTAATAATTTCATATTAAAATAAAATTATGGATATGATCAGAGTTAAGTGTTTATATTAGAAGCAATAGTACAAAAAATATACAAAAGATATTTTCCTACCAAGTAACCTACTTGGGTTACAGCTACGGACAAATGTGAGATTCATTTTATCTGCCGCTCCTTTTCAATAGCAGACTAGCAGATTCACCTCAGATGTCTGTAACAACTTAAGCAGACCGAAACATACTCACATTAGTACAATGCTTCGGTTTTTAATAGGCTAATTTTATTTTAGAATAAAAAAAATTCACTTACCGCCTGCCTTAAACTTCTCTGTTGGTGGTTCTGAATTATCTCCTTTATCTCCTCCATCACCATCTTGTTTAGGCTGAAAACAATTTATAACCAAAATATACACAGATTATATACTCATATCCACACACACACACGTACACATTCATATATACATACACACACACACACACACATACATACATACATACATACATACACACACACATATATACATATATATATATATATATATATATATATATACACACAAATATTTAATATATTCACAATAAATACGTATAAAAGTAACTGAATTCTAAATTTATTTAGTTAATTAATATAATTAAAAATAACATACTTTCATAAATCCGCCATTCACAGAATGAATTTCTGTAACTGTTGCCATTACAACCGATTTTTACCTGTAAGAACACGAAAATACACGTATTAAAAAAAGACACAAAAAAAACTATCAATAAATTAACAATCAATTAAATCAAACATAAACACGAAACCTAATATTAAACCGGAACTACGACTTTTTGGTTACAACATTTTTATAATTGTGCTACCAATTGCTTATATCCTATTGTCAGTAGCGTAGAAATTCTACTTGAACTTAATTTTTAGAATATTGATTATTTCAGTTCATATAGAGGTTACAAACTTTTTTGCGCCCGCGTAATTTTATATATATATATATATATATATATATATATATATATATATATATATATATATATATATATATATATATAATCTATGTATATATTTACAAATACACAATTTGTATTACATAAGATACAATTAAAAAATATTTTTATTAAAAAAAATATTCACTGTTTCTGTATTCTATTACAATAATATTAATTTGAATTATCAACCCAGCAAAAGTATTTATAAAATGCTATTTAGAGTACGTGAGAATATGCCATTCCATTTGTGATCCTAATTCAAATTAAATAAATAAATTTATACGATTTATAATTTAAAATATTGTTTTTACTATTAAGCTTAATTATTTTTTTACGGTTTTGCGATACAAATATATATATATATATATATATATATATATATATATATATATATATATATATATTCAGTAGCAGCAGCTTCTTTCTATCTATTATTGAATGAAAGTTTCTTTCAAAACTTGCAAGTCCACTAATCTAATACCTTTCTCTTTCATTCTACGCTGATAAAATTTATTTATTTATGAATCTCTTTTTGAATCTTTTTACATCTCTGGATTTCTAATGAGTAATACCTCTTATCTATTAATTAATGTTCTCTTCTTGTTGTATGATCAGCCACTTCCATTTTAAATTTTTTACTCTTGGTATAGCGTACGTAATTTTATCTTTTGAATATAATCATTTCTCTTTCTATCTCTATGTTATTTCTGATAAGCCTCTTTTAATGCTTTTTTGTGTTATCTGAAGCCGCTGAATTATTCTGGCATTTAAGATCCATGTTTTTTTATTGTTATAAATATGAACAGATAAGATACGTTGATCAAAAACTTTTTTTCTTCAAGTATAGAAGAATACTCGAGTTCATAATATAAGAATTTCTTCAGAATTAACAATTATCTATAAATATTCCTTTTGTGTCGATGAGTTGTTTTAAAAGCAGATAATTTATTAAAAGATGTGTGCAAAAGGTTTGTCACTTTTGTATAAATTAACTTCTTTATTTCTATTTCTTTGAATTCGATTTTTTTCTATACAAATTCATTGTACATTATTTTTGTCTTGCTGTGATTCATCGTAAGGTCATTTTTTTACTTGCTTTAATTAATTCTCTAAAGCAGTTCATCTGAATTTATTAAGAAAATAATATTGTCAGCAAAACATAGATGACAATACAATACAGTAGAATACAATACAAATTTATTGATATAATAAAATGGAACAAAAGAAAAGTACATAAATTATAATATAGTTGAGTTTGCTATTAAAATAAAATGTACTATATAAATTGAGAGATATTTTTAAGCTATTGAATTTCAATTTTTGTGTAGTTCATGACAAGTGACAAGAAAAAATGTCAAAAACCTGTATGAATACAAAAATTACTTTAAAATTAATCTTAATACTACTTCACTTGACACTATGGAAATTTTTACAGTTATATTTTAATAGTCAAGATGATTCTGAGAATAAGACACTCTTCTAGATAATGACAGAAAATTTAGAGCGGAGAAATGAAGCATAAATGACTATATCTTTTTTATTTTATATATATATATATATATATATATATTTACGTATTCATTTCAATACGTTACCTAACAATATGCTTTATCCCCCTCATTAAAAAAAGTTACGTTTAAGACAAATTATAACAACAATAAGCTAATGTACATTTCGATGGCGATGTTGTTATTGTCAGAGTATTGTGTAAAAAAAAAAATTTTATAACAATGCTCTGACGATGATAGCATCACCATCGAAATGCGTATTAGAATATTGTTGTTATAAGAAAGAAAAGTAAATAATAAAAAAATTACTGAACACTTTTCAATATCTTGTGGTGTTAGGGGTGGTAATTCATTTGTGTTAAAGTGAATTCACCGCAGTTTCAAAACAAAGAGTTGCGTTTAAAACTTCATTCATCATAACTTGGCTTAGAATCATACTAAAAAAACTTTTTTTAATTACTTTTTAATATTTTGAAAAACACCCTTTACTTAAATTTAATAATCAGTTTGTAAAAATGTTTAACAATTATATGAAATTAACGTAATAGTTGTGCTTTTATTAACTTTATTTATTTTACTATCACTTCATATTTGTTTATTGCTCTTTGAAAATAATCATTATTTACTGAAAAATGATTTTTTTTATTATGTCATATGAAGTACTGCAAATACGAATGCAACAAACTTATAATAGAATTCTACTTAAAAATTTCCGTTGGGTTATATTAGTATTTGTAATGCGAGGGTCGTTTGATAAGTATGGTAAATTTATTTATTGTTTAATTTAATTAATTAATTAAATTTTTCAATTTAGTTTTTCTTACCTTTTTACCATACTTACCAACGACCTCGTATATGAATATTGAATTGGTCGTATATGAATACTGGTTTCTTTTTAAATAAGACTAAATAATTGTTAATATGTAAATTGATATAAATTTGTATACACTACATATAAATATTTATTAAATACTAATTGAATATAAAAACTTATTGGTATAAGTGAAACTCAATATTAAATTTGTGTTCCTGAAATTTTTAAAATAAATATTGGCATTTTCTGTTTTATAACTAATTTCAGGTAGTATTTGTGTTTACGAAAGTATGAAAAATAAAAATAAGTAAAAAAGTCATTATCCAATCAACAATGAAGTGTTTAATAATTTTTGATCATTTAAATGACATTGTATATTCAAAATATAATAAAAAATTTGTTAAACACATATTAACTTTAGCGACAAATGAAGGTTTTACAGAAAATACTTTGGTACTAAATATTTTTAAATAATTTATTATTTTATATGTATATTCTTTATTGAAAGGAATGATCAGTTTACAGAAAATCCTGATAATGTGATAAGTCCAAATATAATAATACAATTTTTTTCACCCATTGTCACTTCTCACAGAATAATGAGTTGTCAGTTTGGAAATTCATATACAACAGTTCAATGTTTTCACAATACAAATATTGCATTTGAGGAGGTATGTTATTTTTTATAACTATTACATTTAATAAAATTTGAAATAATTATATTTAATAAGAATTATACATGTAATTGAGTTCAATGTTTTAGTATATGGGCTATCTTTTCATTCATATTGGAACACAAACAATTGCTTATCTCAAAAGAACATTAAATGTATGTGTATGTTTGGTGCGACATTTATGTGGTCCAGATGTTTCTTTGTAAGCATTCAGTATTTATGGAAGATTTTTTAAGTGTATTATTACAGATTAATTTATAAGTGTATTATTACAGATTAAAAAGTAATATTAATCAGGCTGGTTTGCTATCTCGTTTGTTAGATACATGGATAAATTTACAAAATTCAGATCAAGCAATGCTTATTGAAGCAGTTGAACAATTAATAGTGAATTCTGACCTTGGATCAACAACATTACAAGCTCTTCAAGAAGCAGTCGAAAAAATGAAAAATCTTAATATTACTAAAGTTCATGCTATGATTTTAGTTCAAAACAAATTTCTTTCTCTCTATTCAAGGTACATATTTTCAATTAGTCTTTTGTATACTATAAGCATTCAATAAAGACACTCATCATGCATTTCTAATGGCTTTTATGTGCTCAGTAGAATTATTTATTATGTGTTTTTAAATCTTGCTTCTTGTTTTCACAGATTTAAATATTCTCTTAGTAACTTGTGTTATTGGAATTATTGTATTTTTGTGTAGAATCATACCCTTTATGATAGCTACAATTATGTTTGATAATATGTAAATACAATAACTGATTTTATATAATGTAGAAACAATTTTCATAACATGTGAATAACTAATTCTTACATAATATAAAAGTTCCACGCTTAAAGAATTAATATTTATTTTTCTTTGAAATATAAAATGAATATTTAGTAATGATAATCATAAAATATACATTTAACAGTCTTATAATTGAATTATAATAACACCAAATTCTATTTATGTGTGTGTGTGTATGTATGTATATATATATATATATATATATATATATATATATATATATATATATATATAAATAATGGTTTTTGAATTAAAAAGATAAATTCATGTCATATTATTTTAGTCGCAGTGCCCAAGATATATCTGCTGCTGATATATTATTTTGCATATTACTTTGTGCTTCTTCTAATCAATTGAAAGAAAATTGTTTCGATACTGAAATGGATAGTGATGATAGTGAAGAATTTTTTAGTCCTTCCACAAGTCCAGAAGAAATACAGAAAAAATCTTTAGTTCAACTTGATAGATATGATATTATAAATCATTTTGCATTATTAATGAGTACTGGTCCAATACCAGCTTGTATACCTTATTTTATTAACATAACAACATTAAGTGAAGATGTTAAATTAATGTTGATTCATGAAACAGGTAACAGTAATATATCATCAGGACTTTATGATGCATTTCATTATCTAAATATAATGCAAACAGTTCAAATGCAGAAAGATGGTGAACTATTAAGATTAGCATTTGAAAATTTAGACATGGCTGTTAAAAAAGTTATCGATGCTTTTAAAAAAATGAAAAGTATGTCTCGAAAAATTGATACAAGTCAAAAGAAATTAATATTAAAATGGGATTTTATGAGAAAAAAATATACAGATTTATTAAAAACAGGAAATTTAGATTGTATTGTAAAAATTGAAGCTAGCACAATGAGTTTTATTGAAATATTGCGAGAAATTTTACAGTTAACAGTTTTTGATGAAAATGATAATCATCGAAATAATACTGATATTAGTGAAATTTCAATTTTAGTTAGTAAACGACTTGAAAGCTTCAGTGACTTTTTAAAAGTTAAAGCTTACAGAAACTTTACGCTTGGATCATATCCTTTTATATTAAATAAATAATAATGTGCATGTGTGTGTCTAAATGTACATGTGAAATAAATATTTAAACAGATCCTTAACATATGTATACTAGAGCATCTCTTACTATCAATAAATACTTAGAGGAATTTCCAGGGCTTGTGCATTTTCTCTATGTTGATAGGACAAATCATAGAGTAACAGCACCAAGTCTTGATTTTAGTTCTCAAGAAACTATAACACTGACAAAAAATAAGGTAAATAAATCTATTGTTTTGATTTTTAAAATATAAAATAACATAATAGTAGTCAAGTTTTATGTAATTGCATATATTTTGATATTAGTGTTGACTAGTTGAGTATATATTTATTTTTTTTAACATTAAACATTTATATACTATATTGAAATAAACAATACTGTAATATTTTGGTTATTATTAACTCATTGCATTGTCATTTAACTAGTGTAATTAATGTACAGTAAATAACTTAAATATTATATATTAGTATAATACATAATATTTAAGATGTTCTTGTCATTTTCAACTCATAAAGACAACAGCTGTGAAACATATTTGACATTTTTAGCTTGTAAAAAATATACCTAGATGTTATTTCAATGTAAGAGGTTAAGTATATAGCTCAATTTAATAAAGTATTTAATAAGTTTTGATAAATATATGGTCATTCAAATGTGATACCTAGATTTCTGTTTTATTAAAAGGAAATAAAAGAAACTATACATATTTCCCTATACACATTTCTTTGTAATAAAACAAATCTAGGCATTACATTTCGATGACCTTACATGTTATACTGCCTAGTATTAAAATCAAATATAAATTAAAATTTTTACAGGCATTATTTACAATTAAAGTAATAAAAATACGTAAATTAATTTTACATAATTCAGCAATATTATTAAAAAACTTTAATATTGATATAATTTTGGTTGCATATGATTTTCTAACTACTATGTATTTATATTTATATAAATATTTTCATTCATGTAAAATAACAATTTTGCAATTAGATTTGGGCAATGGTAGAATTTTCAAGAAAACATTTACAAGACGGACATTTAGCTTTTATGTGGAAGGACACAACATTTAATTATGCATATTTTCTTTGGTTTGAAGATTCTTCAGGATCTCCTTTAAAACCTAAAGTTTTTCCAATAACAGCATTAAAACCTCTGCCATCACCAGGTCTTTTATCAGGAGATTTTTATCGGTATAATACTATAAACATTTGATTAAATGTGATTTTCAGATAAGAAATGATAATTGATTAAAATATGTTGTAGTAAATTGATTGAAATATGTTTTCCTAAAACATCTGCTACAAAAGTTCGATGCTATGAATTATACTGCATTCATCTAGGACTAGCCACATCATCTTGTGTTTTAGAACATACAAGACGATTAGCTGCTACTATTTGGGATGTTACTGGAGTTCCCAATAATCCAATAGACATATTGTAAACTATATTACTTTTTGTAATATTATTTATAAACATTCCATTTTTATTTATAAATAAGAATAAAAACAATTTAATACATTTTGATTTAATTTTTTAAAAAATATGAAAATAGTGTAATAATTTCATTAAAATCAATATTTTTTTACTCTTCACATTTCTGTCAAAAATGTTTTATTTTATTTTTTTATTATAGTAAAAATGTTTTTACTATAAAAAATACATATCCACAACTTTAAAACAAACATCTTTTCACTATATAAAGTAATTATATAATACAAACATTACATACACTTTTATTCATATAAAAACAATAAAAATTTAAATATTGACATCTGTTAAAATGAATAAACATTAATCATTTGTTGATATAACATAATATTATTTTACTAAAATTAATCCTTATATATTTAATTCTTATATACTTAATACTTTTAAAATTTTTATATATTTTCAAAACAGTTTTATATTTTATCTTTTTAATTTTTTAAGTACACTATTATTTTTGATTTGTTTTATTTGAGCATGCAATATTTTATTTTCAGTTTCTAAACAATATACTTCATTATCTGTTGTTGAAACTTTTTCTACAAGTTCATGTAAATGTGTTTCGATAAACGACAATATTTTGTTAACCATATGAATATCCTTCAATTTTTTTGAATTAATTAATATTTTTGAAATGAGAATATCAAAATCTTTGGATGCAGTATAAGAATTATATAAATTATCTGCATCACCGAGATTTTGTACTTGATATGGAATTTCTTCAAAATGTATGTAATTATATCGAAAAAAGGAATGAACTAAATTAAGTGAAGAAGAATTTTTAATATAAGATGTCAAAATGCATATGGAAAACAATTCCGGTGGTACATCAAATATCGAACAAAGTTCTTTATGAACCAACTTTTCCCGCAAAAACGGAATACAAGATGTGTTTCGTCGAAAATGAAACCAGCCAATTACTTGCTTTCGTTTGTCTTGTAAGAAGAACTTCAACTTATTTTCATCTATTATTCCCACATTGTTATAAAATTCATATATATGAGGACATGGTAAGACATCTTTAATATTTATAACTTTATCAACATTGACATTATTTATATCTGTATCGGTTGCATACTGGGTTTTGTTTTCTGATATATCGCCAAGAAAAAATCCTTGCTAACGTAATTAAAAAATATATGTATATATATATTTATAAAAAATATATTTAGAACTTATGTTTATTATTACTTACTTGATTACCAGATGAATTTACATTTTCATATAATAAAAATGCAAATACTGGTCCCGTTATGCTCACAAATACTGTATCTGCCATATTTACATCTCATAAAATAAATACTTTGTTATATCATTTAACATTAACTTATTGTATTCAATCTAAAAAAATGTTTTTTAAAATTTTTTGATTATAGTACAAAATTAGTTTACAATTTAAGTTCTAATAATATACATTCAGTATAATATAAACCAACAATTGGTTTGATATTTTAACTAATCGTCAATTAGTTTTTAGGTTAACAAGGATTATTTTGTTTAAAAAATCAGTTTAGCCATTTGTTACGTTACAGAAAATAAACTCATTACTTAGATAAATAGAAATATGATTATAGTTTTAATCAGTCATTTACTGTCAAAAAAATGAATCCAAAATACACCGTTTTAAAAATATAACATCCTACATCAATTTTTCTTTTAAAAAAAAATAATATAATTACATTAAAATGAGTTTATAAAGATATCATTTTGCAAATTCACTTTTATCAACATGAAAATTTATTGTAATTTTAAATTGTAATAATATCTAATAACGCAGGTGAAGTTTAAATAAACACAAATATATAAATAGATAGAGATAAAAATGATAAAATATGAATATATAATAAAAAAATTAGTTTTGAAATTTAAAACAACTTTTAGAAATTTGAAAATATATTGAATTTAATGTGCTCAAAAAGTTATTAATATGTTTGTACAAATAAACACAGTATTAACTAAAAGAGAAAAAAATTCACATATAGGAAATAAAATGATAACAGAACTTATACATTTTAATCATAGATTATTGTAATATTAAATATGATATTTATATGTTTGTGAACATATTTGAATACCATAAATTCGAATACCGATGACCAAAATGTCAAGTAATGGAACGGTGACGTAAATGAGAATGTGTAATCCACTACAAATTTTACATCTACTAATGTTATGACAATAACAACAAAATTATTAAATAACAAAACTTTTTTTAAAGTTTTAATAAGAAAAATTTTGAATACAAAACATGTTTAATGAAAATATTTTACTAAAACATTTAATATTTACGAGTTAGTTATGTTATATATTTATTGATATATAAGTATACAAAGTACATGTACAAAGTACATATATAGTACTGTGAATAATTTATTGAACTCAAATTACTTATATGTTCATATGCTGGTATATATATTTATATATATATGTATACATGATTATATGTGTTTATATACATATACATTTATAAATATATTCTATTTATACATAAATAGATGTTATATGTAATAAATATATTTTGTAAATATGTATTCTGTATTTAATATTTTTAAATATACTGTGATTGGAAGTGCAGCTTTAGGAACTGTTATTAGTCTAAAAACGAATCATTATGATATTAATTCGATTGGTATTGTACGACTTAGTCGTGCATCTATGAAAGTTTTTGATATTGCATGTATGTATAATTCTAAATTATATAAACATAACTATGATAAAAATACGATGGAATATAAGAAAGTAAAATCTGAATGTCATTTATATGGAGCGCAAAAATTATTAGAGCTCTGTTGCTTGAATAAAGGTGTATTTATAAAAGTAGGACAACATATCGGTGCATTAGATTATTTAATGCCAAAAGAATATGTACAGACAATGAGAGTTTTGCATAACAATGCGCCAAAAACAAATATAGAAGATTTATATAAAGTAATTAAAGAAGATTTTAAAAAAGAGGTAATAATATAATCTTCAATTTGTTAGCTTAAAACTTATAAATAATTGATATTAAGAATCAAATGTGAAAATCATTAAACTTTCTTATTAATAATAAACAATTTAATGTGTAATGAAAATTTAATACTCTTCCTAATAATCTGTTATCACTAGTTAAATATACCATAAATTTGATCTAGAAATTTAAGAAAAGAAAAAAAAATTAAAAATCTAATGGACTTTAAATATTTTGAAGTATTTTGTTCATTGAATTTAAAGTATTTTTATATTGTTAAGATTTTAAACTTCTCTAGAAGAAAATAAAATTGATATGTTTATGGAAAATATCTTAATTTTAAAATATTAAATTATTTGTAAAAAATATTAGTTTATAGATATATGTTTATTAAAATTAAATATGTGAGATTTTTTTTATATGTGAGTATTAAAAACAAATATTTAAAGAAATAAAATGTATTATCTACTAAATTTATATCATATATATATATGTATATGTGTATATATATATATATATATATATATATATATATATATATATATATATATATATATATATATATATTTCAAATACTAGTCTACTGTATAAATATAATTGAATTTTGATACTAAAAATGTTAAGTATTAAAAATTCTATTAATAATTTATCTAAATTTGAATTTTTTAAGATCTAATTTACTTTTTAGCCAAGTGAAATTTTTGCCCATATTGAACCTGAACCTGTAGGAGTTGCTTCCTTAGCTCAAGTTCATATAGCAACACTTAAAAGTGGACAAAAAGTGGCTGTAAAAGTGCAACATCCATATGTACGAGGGAATTCAGTTGTAGATATGAAAACAATGGAGGTTTTAGTTAAGATAGTATCATGGATATTTCCAGATTTTAAATTTCAATGGCTTGTTGATGAGACAAAAAAAAATATTCCTCAAGAATTAGATTTTATATTAGAAGGGAAAAATGCAGAAAAAATTGCAAAGTTATATACGAATTTTAAATGGTTACTTATTCCAAAGATTTACTGGGATTTTACAACACCTAGAGTACTTACAATGGAATTTATGGAAGGTGGACATGTTAATGATTTGGAATATATAAAAAGAAATAATATAAATCCATATGAAATATCAATTAAATTGGGAAGATTATATTCTCAGATGATTTTTATAGATGGATTTGTACACAGTGACCCTCATCCAGGAAATATATTAATTAAGAAAACTGATAATGGCAGAGTTAATATAATTTTATTAGATCATGGATTATATGCTGTATGTATACTAAAATTATATTTATATAAATGTTTCACATTTATGCATGTGTATGTACATATATATATATATATATATATATATATATATATATATATATATATATATATATATATGCATATATATATTTATATATATATATATATATATATATTTATTATATATATGTATGTATATATATATATATATATATATATATATGTATGTATGTATAAAATTAAAAAAATGCTTCTATTAATTATGATATGAATAACATTCAGTTGCAAAACAAGAATACTTCAAAAAATAATTACTGCTTTATATAATAATAATTAGAAAATTATTTACTCTTCACATTAATCATATCTATAGTGTCATCCAAATGTGACGCATAGATTTTTGTTTTATTAAAAAGAAATGTATATATGGTGATGTATAGAGAAACGTGAATAGTTTCTTTTTAATAAAACACAAATCTAGGCGTTACATTTGGATGGCTCTCTCTCTCTCTCTCTCTCTCTCTATATATATATATATATATATATATATATATTAAGTTGATGCATAAATTCGACCCACTTTTTATACAAAAATTAAAGAAAACTTTATTTATTAAAAATTTCATTTAATTAAAATAATTATGTCGTTCTGTTGGATGACCTTTCTCCATCTCTCTGGTAACTGCATAATCCCGTGCTCATAGAAATTCTGAGGTTTCTGGCTAAAGAACTGATCCAGGTGACTTTTCAAGTCTTCCAAGAAAGAAAAGTTTTTACCACCTAAGCCGTTTTGGAGCAATCTAAATAAATGGTAATCGGAGGACGCAAGGTTGGGAATATGGTGGATGGACCAAAACATCCCAGTCAAGTTGTAAAAGTTTGTATCGGGGTGCCAAAGACACGTGTGGTCTAGTATTGTCTTGATGGAACGCAATACCCTTTCTGTTGGCTAATTTAAACCGCTTCTGGTCAATTACTCGCTTTAATTCACTTAGTTGTGAACAGTATTTCTTCGAATTAATGGTCTGATTTTCAGGTAACAGTTCATAATAAACGATTCCCTTCCGATCCCACCAAATGCATAGCATAACCTTCTTCGGATGTTAACTAGCTTTGGCGCTGGTTGAAAGGGCATCTTCGCACTTTGACCATGATCTCTTACACTTAACATTATTATACACAATCCATTTTTCATCACCTGTAACCATCTGCTTTAAAAATGGATCGATTTCGTTGCACTTCAATAGATAATCACAAGCAGAAATTCAGTTTATTAAATTTTTCTCCGCTAACTTGTGCGGCACCTATACATCAGCTTACTAACCATTTCAAGTTGACGTAATCGCCTCGATACTGTTGACTGTTCAATTCCAAGAATTTCTCCGATCTCTCGAGTTGTTCTATGCCAATCACTTTCAATTAGGGCCAATATTTCGTCGCTATCAGCCTCAGCCAGTCGTCCAGAAGGTGGTGCATTGCTAAGATTAAAATTGTTTTCAAGAAACTTTCTCAATCACTTACGGCACGTGGGATCGTCAACGACACCCTCACCATACATAGAAAATATCTTTTTTTACCTCTGCGAAGCATTTCTCAAAGATAATATGTCGAAAATGCTCATTATTTTCTGCCATTTTTAATGCTTAAAAAATATAAAAAAAAACACAACCAAATAACACAATTTTTTTCCTAAATACTTTCTGAAATTCCTTCTATCAAACAACTTCAAAACTTTATACGTGTGACGTTAATAACACTTCGGTTTTACAATATAACTCCATCTAACGCCAAAAACGGGACGGACTTATGCATCATTCCAATATATATATATATATATATATATATATATATATATATATATATATATATATATATATTATTTATTATGTAAAATTGATTAAAGTATAAATGTAACTGGAGCATAAGCATTTGTATATGAATTTATAATAACATTTATTAATTGTAATTGCAACCTTTTATTATTCATTATTTTCTTATAGCAATTAAGCAGTGATCTACAATGTGAATATTCAAAATTATGGTTAAGTATTTTAAATCGGGATACTAAAGGAATGCGGCTACATAGCAGTAAACTTGGAATACATGGGAATATGTATGGTCTTTTCGCATGCATGATTACAGGACGTACTTGGGATAATATAATTGCAGGAATTCAAAAATCAAAACAAACCACATCAGAAGTAAGTATTATTTTTACTGATAAATATATGTGTCTGTGTGGCTATATATATATATATATATATATATATATATATATATATATATATATATATATATATATATATATATATATATATAATGTATTTTAGCAAAAATGTTACAAAAGGAATTACCTAATTTTTACCACAAATATCTGATGTTTTGGATTCAGTAAATCGCCAGTTGATACTTATTTTAAAAACAAATGATTTATGCGGGGCATAGAATATAATTTAAATTCACAACAACAACTGACAAGTTTTATGATAATGTCCAAATGTTGTGTTACATTGTATAAAGAAAAATTAAAAATGCAAACAATGTATTCGCAAAATTAAAAACTACAATACTTGAGAAATGGACACTGTTGACAATATCATTATATTATATTTTTCAGGGTTTTAAATCTTTCACTATATTTTCAACTATAAAATATGTTTTATATTCATAAATATATATATATGGTTTGTATAAGGAAAAGTTTAATATATTAATTTATATATATATATATATATATATATATATATATATATATATATATATATATAATGTATTTTAGCAAAAAATGTTACAAAAGGAATTACCTAATTTTTTACC
This sequence comes from Neoneuromus ignobilis, assembly GCA_029203775.1. Classification (NCBI taxonomy): domain Eukaryota; kingdom Metazoa; phylum Arthropoda; class Insecta; order Megaloptera; family Corydalidae; genus Neoneuromus; species Neoneuromus ignobilis. The sequence goes on along the minus strand of CP092089.1, from coordinate 12,913,119 downwards.
ACAAATATCTGATGTTTTGGATTCAGTAAATCGCCAGTTGATACTTATTTTAAAAACAAATGATTTATTGCGGGGCATAGAATATAATTTAAATTCACAACAACAACTGACAAGTTTTATGATAATGTCCAAATGTTGTGTTCGAACATTGTATAAAGAAAAATTAAAAAATGCAAACAATGTATTCGCAAAATTAAAAACTACAATACTTGAGAAATGGACACTGTTGACAATATCATTATATTATATTTTTCAGGGTTTTAAATCTTTCACTATATTTTCAACTATAAAATATGTTTTATATTCATAAATGTCTATTTCTTTTTTGGTTTGTAATTAAGGAAAAGTTTAATTCATTAATTTATATATATATATATATATATATATATATATATATATATATTATATATATATATATATATATATATATATATATATATATATATATATATATATATATATATGTATAAAATTTTTAAATAGTCAACTAAACGTGCAATAATTAAATAAATTTTTAAAATTTATATTAGTTTTATATTTGGAAAAGGTTATTATTTGGAAAAGGTTATAGATTACATATTTAAAGGTTAATGATACTCTAAGAGTAAAATATTTTATAAAAAAGGTTTTATTTCACATAATAAATTGTGAATAGGTATCGAGTTGTTTCATATGAAAATATTAAATTGAAAATATAAAAATAAAAAAAAATCAAATTTGCTCAAGATATTTTATCAATATACATTTTGTTAGCTTTTATGATCTTTTTTCATAAGATTTTTAGATCAAATTTTTTATAAAAATTTCTATAAAAATTAATAAAACCATAAGATATTTATTTCTGATGAAATATTCCAGACCCTAAAAAAAGGTGAAAATCTATTAGATAAAGATCAGGTGAATATACTGTTTGGAACAAAATTTCATAGCTTATCTGCGACAGCTTTTATATGAGAAAGCAGTCTTACATTATCATTCAAGAAGACAGGCCATTTGTTCACTAATCTGGGCTTCACTATTCTTATTTTTTTTGTATGACATTGATTTTTCACTATTTCTCCATTGTTATTATTACATTTGAATAAAGAAAGAACTATCTTTATAGTCTACTGTACTATATTACGGTGACATTTTTGATGTGCAATGATTTTTTCAAAAAATGTTTGAGAGTTTTATTAACTACTGTTCATATTGCTTCTAATTGTTATAAATGATCCATTTTTCATCATATAATCCACTTCAAAAATGAATTTGTTTCGTTTTTTAAAAGTAGCAAGAGTAATCAAATTTCCACATGTTGATACTTCCGTTCATTTCTTTCACAAGACATCTATTTATTTGACTTTCTAGTTTTATGTAAACTTAAGATGGTGATATATCATAGTTGTAGATAGTCAAGTCTGCTGTAAGATTTATTTATTCGCTGTGCTAGTTTTTCCAGTTATAAATTTCACACACCAGTTTCATACAATACAATTATTAACGTTTTGTTTGAACACAAAATTGATCTTCAGACATGCTTCTGCTGCAGTAGTTCATTGCTTAAATTTATGCAAATAAATTATTATTAATTCTTTGTTATTAACCAAAATGCAGTTATTGTTTCTTGAATATAGAAATTAATCAATTTCTCAGAAATTCAGTTTAGAAATTAAAAATATATTACCATTTTTCTGTAAAGATAGTTTTATGAGTAATCATTTTTACAGAGTTTTCATCAGAAAGAATAATTCTATCAGTTAAATAAAAAACAAGTTTTACATGAAATGGCCTAATAAATTAAATTTCACTATTAAAGTAATTACTTTGATTATTGTTTTTTAATGTAATACAAACATATATATATATATATATATATATATATATATATATATATATATATATATATATATATATATATATATATATATAAAAATCTTCACCAATCCGCCTGGTCAGCGTGGTGAATATGACCAAATACCAATGAATGGTAGCATTCATTGTGGCTTTCGTCCAGTAGTGGACTGATGTGGGCTTTATGATGATGATGATGATGATGATATATATATATATATATATATATATATATATATATATATATATATATATATATATATATATATATGAGGGTCGTTTGATAAGTATGGTAAATTTATTTATTGTTTAATTTAATTAAATTAAATTTTTCAATTTAGTTTTTCTTACTTTTTTACCATACTTATCAAACGACCCTCGTATATGTTAGGTTGTCCCACAAGTTTCTTTGGTTTTATTAGTAAGTAATACATGTACACTATTTTATGTTTTATGTTATATTACTGAGTTATATTCAATCCATTCTGCTCTATTACCTTCCTCTGTCTCTCTGGAAGCTGCATAATACCATCTTTCCAAAACTTTTGTGGTTTACTAGCAAAATACTGTTCCAAGTGCATTTTTATGTTATTTATTGAACTAAACCTTTTACTGTGAAGAGATTTTTTTAATAAAAGGAATAGATAATAATTACATGGAGCAATATCCTGAGAGTATGGAAGATGAGGTAGAATATCTCAATCAAATGTTAATAATTTATTTCTATTGGCTAAAGACACGTAGTGCTTAGCGTTATCGTGTTGAAAAATTACACTTCATCTATTTGTTAATTCTGGCCATTTTATGCTGATTACTTCCTTCAATTTGTCCAATTGGGAATAGTATTTCATTGAATTAATGGTTTCATCTTGTGGAAGTAGTTTATAATAAATGACACACTTCCAATCCCACCAAATAGACATCAAAACGTTCTTAAAGTAAAGACCAGGTCTTGCTATACCATTAAAGGCTTCTTATCACCGAACCAAGAGTGTTTACGGTTAATATTCTCATAGAAGATCCAAGTCTCATTTTCAGTAACTAATCTCTTTAAAAAAGGTTCTTTCTTATTTCACTGAAGAAGAAAATTACATATGGAAACAGGATTAAGGAGATTGATCTCTGTCAACAGATGCGAAACCCATATTTTAGAATGATTGACGTAGCCATGCTTTATGAGATAATTATGTACCGTTGTTCAGGAAATGTTTAAAGCATCTGCCAATTCATGAACAGTATATTGCAGATTTTCGTTGACCATAGCCTTGATGAAGTCCATATCTGTAGTGGATGGATAGCCGCTGTGGTCTTCATCTTCCAGATTGAAATTACCAGCTTCAAACCTCCTAAACCAAATGCGAACTGTCTGAACACTTGTAGTATCACTCCCATAAATGGTGTAAAATCTCGTTTGCAGTATCGTTAGCACTGTTGCCTTTTTTAAAATAATGCAATATTACATGTTGTAAATGCTTCCTTTGATTTTCCATACTTAAAAGTATATGAAAAAGCATGTATAACTCTTCAATGCGACGAAACATGTTCTGCAATAGCTAGATGACAACTGAAATAGATGATATTAACATCTAAAAGATAATGTTACATGTGTATATAAACGCTGCCAGATAAAGCAGCCGTGTCAGGTCGTGAAAAAAACTTTGGTACAATCTAATATATATGTAGATCCATTTATACAGTTTTTCTCTGTTCTGTCTTAACATTTTAAAAATATTAATAAATGACATCCCTGTGACTTTTTGTTCATAAAATTCTTTATTATCAATTTTAAGTTTTGACATATTTTAGTAATTATTTTGTAATATTTTAATAATATTTATCTAAATGTTATATTCTGAATTATTTTGTATTATTTATAATATTGTTTTTTTTTATGTTAAGTATAATTAAGTTCAGTAAAAAATTGTTTATACATTTTTTTATATTTTATAAAAATTAGGAAAAATAAAATGTTATAGCAAATTTTAAATACACATTTATTAATTTATATTTTAAATGTTTTAATATGTGTGTGTATGTATATATATATATATATATATATATATATATATATATATATATATATATATATATATATATATATATATATATATATATATATATATATATATATATATATATATATATATATATATATATCAGCCTCATTGTGTCCATTGCTACATGAGACCCTCTCAAAACTTACTACTTTCATTAATCCATTACCTTCTTTCATTTCATAGTGACAAATTTTCTCATGTTTTTGTCCTCACTATTTATCCATAGGTCTTTTCTTGAACCTTTTTATTTCTCTTGATTCCCAATTTGCAATTTCTGTTGTCCATTGGTAATATTTTCTTCTTGCTGTATGATTAATCATTTCCATTTTAAACTTTTTACTCTTGCTTTGTCTGTAACTTTGGTTTTCTTTCAAATTCAGTTATTTCTCTTTGTCTCTATATACTATTCTTAATAAGCTTTTTTGTATTGTCTGTGGCTACTTGAAATCCATATTTGAGATCTATATTTCATCGCTGTAGTGAGAGTAGATAAATTGCATTTATCAAAAACTTTTTTCAGGCACAAAAATATTCTATTTCATAATATAAAAATATCTTCTGAACTGATATCATTCCATTTTTATTCTTCTGTTCATTTTATGTAAAATGTTCCTTTGATATTAAGCTTATAAGTACACATATTTTTTTATTTTACTTCTTTAAATTCGATTTTGTTTATTTACTGTCATTGTAGGTACTTGTTTTGTCAAGTTTCAGTAGAGGATCAGTTTTTTATATAATTCTATTCTTTTTCAAAACTTACTTCGGCTCCCTAAAAAAAGAATGTCAGCGACAAATCTCTGCTATCTGTGTTATTTATTTTTGTATATATATGGGCATTCAAATATGACGCCTAGATTTGTTTTTTTATTAAAAATAAATATATGTATAGAGAAACATGAATAGTGGAACAAGAATTCATACAAATGCAGTAGAAAAGTCTGTGTACAAATTTTATTAGATGGTAAATCCTCGATTTTTTTACAATATTTGCACTCATTATTGTTTTAAAATTATCACAGTTTTATGTCCTAATTCTGACGTTGCAATGAAGTGCTAAAATATTATTTTTACTAACTAATAGTGAAGTTTTTAGCAAAAAAATAAATAAGATGGAATTCAAAAAAAAGGAAAATTCTGTTACTGAACGTAAAATTATTTTAAAGTTATAAAAAAAAGATAAAAGTTTTTATGAAATAGGAAAAGTTGTTGGAAGACAACATTCTTCTGTTCAAAGAGTAGTAATCAATTTTAAATCCACATCGAAACCGCTTTCTAACTGGTCTATGAAGTTAACATTTACATAAAGACGTAAGATTAGTAATTCCAACCAGTTATTAATAAATATAAATAAACCAGTATCCAACCAGTTATTAATAAATATAAATAAACTAATCCAGTTTTGGAAAACGTGCGAGAGGAAATATTACATTTTGTGAATAAAAAGGCATAAAATTTTATGGAGAAAGGCAGATACATCACTGAATAAAGAAAATCTTGCTCCTATTGTGAAACATGGTGGTAGTAGAGTAATAGTATGGGGGGATATGGCAAGCAGTGGTGTGGGACAAATGGAGTTTATAAAATCCACAATGGATAAATATGCTTACTTAACTATTTTAACACGAAATATAAGGCAATACTGAAAAATTAAGTCAGGTCCCGATTATAATTTTATGCACGACATTGATAACCACACAGCAGAAGTTGTTAAGTTATGAATATTATATTACGTTCCAAAACAGTTGCATGCACTTCCCTAATCTCCAGACCTAAATCTTATAGAGCATATGTAGGATTTTTTCGAACGTTAATTTGCCAACATGACATAATTTTAAAGGAAATGTTGAAGTTATAGAAGAGTGGAATAAGATTAGTGCTGAAGAAACCACAAAACTGGTACATTCTATGCTAAAACGATTAAAGGAGGTTCTTAAAAGAAAAGGCTATCCAACCAGTTATTAATTCACTTGAAAAATTTATTTTACTTTATATTATTTTTGATTTTTATTTGCTGTACAGACTTTTTCTACTGAATTTTATTAAATTTTTGTGTTTTCTCTAATTTATTTTGTTTTTTATAAATTTAAAATATTTTGAATTGCCATGTATAAAGAATTAGTAATTTATAGAATTAATAAAAAATATGTTCGTTTTCAAATTTAATTATTGAGAAATATATCTGTATTGATAAGTGTACATAGACTTTTTTTACCTAGTGTATGTATATGTATTTACATATCAATTTCTTTTTAACCACTTCTGGATAGTTTCTTTTAAAATTATCTACTTCTAGCAATCCATTGTCTTTCTCTTCCACACTTATGAATTCTAAACTTTTTACTTTTACAATAAATTGTAACTTTTTTTTGGAATCCATTCACTAATCTATCACTGTTATCCCCAACATGTATTTTTTTATAAATATACATATGTATACAACATATTATAAAATCATTATATTTATCTTAAGTACATTATTAGCTACAAATTGAATAAATGCATTTCAATAAAAATAGCAGCTGTTGCAATAATTAAATTTTACAATCTCAAAAAATTCTCAATAAAATAATTGGGGTAGCAGAAGTGTTTAAATTGAATTCTATAAAACACTTCCTATATATTAATTATATATTGCAACAAGTTCATAAAATTATAAAATGTGCTATATGGTGCTAGGTTAATAAAGGTTACGGATGAAATAGTAAAAAAAAAAAAACATATTTTAATACTTTTATTCATACCAAAATGATTATAAGTATATCAAACATACTAAAGATAATATGTACGTGGTTTTCGTACAGAAAATCGAGGCATACGATTGCGTTGATGTATGCGTTTTGGTAAAGGAAAACGTATCTTTGAATCGTGAAACTGTTTCACTTGAGGTCTTCTACAATTAGCAGCTTTTACAACTTCAACTTTTATTATCTAAAAAGTAAACATTAAATATGAATAGTTTCAATAAATAAGTCACTGTATAATTTACAGCATATAATTTTTTAGAAGTAGTAAAAATAAATTTAAACACTATTATTTTGTAAATGTATACTAAAATATGAAATTATTTACATTTGGAAAATATCTTCATAACAAATATTTCAATGTTACATTTACTTTACAAAAATTATATTATTTCACAATATATATTCTCATTAAATTATTGACAAAAAATGATTTATCTGCTAATAGTGAAAATAATCAATTTCCTGAACATATTTATCTCAATAATAAACATTATTAACTTCTTCAGTTAATTTATGTCAATAACCTCAGTAACCATATAACTAACAATCACAAATAATATGTTATAAAAGAAATATAATACCTGAATTGAATGAGCACGTGCTCTATGACGTGCACCCATGTCTCTATAGCATTGTGTTACAGCACCAGATACACTTAAATCTCTATATTCCCTGTACATGTTATGTGTACCCGATCTTGAATCATAACGCAACCATATTCCAAAATTTTTTATTTTAATAGGAGATTTTTCTGGTATTTGTTTAACGGAAACAATTTCTCCAGTTGATTTCTTGAATTTTTTTAATTGCCGAAGAAAATACCAAAAGCGTGATTTAGCAACAATTGCATCTGGTGCAAAAATTCTCATTTTATACAAAGGTGTTTTTTTCTCCTTCTCAGTTGGTAATTTACGGCCAATTACCTCGAACTCTTTCAGCTAAATCAAAAACAATAAATAAATGAACATTTACATGCACACAATGCCTAATATATTAATTAATAACCTTACTATGTAAGGGCACGTGTGTGAACTTTAAGAAAATTGTAATTATAAAATCTGAACAATAAAAAAAATATAATATAAAGTGTCTAAAAATTTTAAAGCTTAAATGCTTCTTACATATTTTTTATAATAAATAACATTACCTCTCCTTTAGCTTTCATTTTTAAGTCATACAATTAAGATGAAGTAGGGAAACGGAAGACTTATCTATAGTACAGTCAATAAACAACAATATAAATAAAATATTCCTAAGTATAAAAATAATAGTGAAATAGTTAGTAGCACTGTTATACAGAATCATTCAAATGTGACGTCCAGTTGTCAACACTGTTTAATGTTTCACGTCATGTCTTTTTAAAATAAATCTTTTTATTTTAGTAGGTTACAATTTTAATCGTGTATAGGTATACATTCAGCAACGCATTTACATTATTTAAACTTATGAAAGTGGGTGTTCTTTGAAAAATATCCATCCAAAAATTCATGATTTTGTGGTGTAAATAATTGGCCAAATCATTCTTCAATTCAAAAATTACTGAAAAAATTCAAAGATACTGGTTGTTATTGATAAACCAAAAAGTGGAAGACCAAAAATTACACTCACAAATGGAAACATTGCTGTTGTAAGTGAAAGTGTTGAAAATGAACTGACATCAATTTCATGTCGTTCGCAAGAATTAGGCATATTTTATGGCTTTTTATGGAGGATTTTGCATAATGATTTGCACTTGCACGTATACAAAATTCAACTAACCCAGGAATTGAATTAAAGAAAGATCATTTACAACATCGTAATTTCGCTAGTTGGATTATTTAACAACAAACAACATCCACTGTTTTAAAGAAAAATTTTGTTTAGTGATGAAGCTCATTTCACAATGAATGGATTCGTGAATAAGTAAAATTGTCGTGTCTGAGGTGATGAAAATCCTCATGTTATTTATGAAAAATTTCTACAGCCACAAAAAGTTACTGTTTGGTGTGTATTTTGAGCAAATAGGTCTATTCACACTAGTCATCATTCATACAGTATTCATGGCCCATTATCGCTCGTCTCACACTCTCTTTCCGCTTAAATTGTAATCACTTATATTGTTAATAATAAATATATATCTTAAATACAAAGTGTAAATTTTCTATCTATGGTCTTCTGCCATAGAGATTTGTTTTTAAAAAATCAAATCATCGACGAGACAACGATATGCAATCAAATTTGTGCGTCATCATACAAGTATAGATGTGCGGCATTCACAACATCACGTCATCAGTGCAACTAGTGTGAATAGGCCCATTGGAATCAGACAATTTTTTTCGAAGATAATGCTGGAATGCTGTTACTGTGAATGCAGAGCGATACCAATCAATGTTGAGTGCTTTTTTATGACCAGAATTGAATGATATCGATGTGTCTGATGTCTATTTCCAACAAGATAGTGCTATATATCACACAACTCAAGGAAACATTCAGTTTTTACGATCGAAATTTCATCAACGTATAATTTCATGAAATGCAGATTTCAATTGGTCACCAAAATTATGCGACTTAACACCATTAGAATTTTTTTGTGAGGTTTTTTTGAAAAGTCGAGTTCATGCTAACAAGCCACAAATAATTAATGATCTAAAAAATAACATTCAAATTGCAATTCATGAAATAAATCCAGCAATATGTTGAAGTCATTGAAAATTTCAATATTCAAATTGATGCCTGCAAATGCAGTCTTGGTGAATGTTTGAATATTATGTTCCATATATAATTGTAATGAATCATACTTTGAATAAAAAAAAAACAGTGTGAAAAATTCCAAATAGTTTGTTTTTAATTAATCCTTTACACTCGAACGTTTTTTGATCTGAAAGACCAGCAACTCGAAGCAATAATCAAGATTCATTAACAAATTAAAATAAACAAATTCAGTAAACATTTAATTATATCGTATAAATTCATGTAATTTACATAATGTTATATAAATATTGTAATATAATTGTATGATTTTAATCTTTATAGTTTTTCATTGTGGAATTTTTGAAAGTAATCGCCTATATGCACACTACGTTTATCTACACAAGTGTCACAATAATAATGCTTTTTTTTGTGGCTTCCTTTAATTTTTCTATTTGAGCATACAACACAATCTTTAATATTCCCAGGATGTATGATGTGAAGCTTACCGTCCAATCTATTCTTGTTTTTATAAAGAGGCAGTCTGTGCGAAGAGTCGCCGGCCTACTGAAAGTTTCCTATTAGTTAATCTAATTGTTTAACAAATTTCAAATGCGACATTTGCTCTCGTTATTATTTTTTTTAACGGTCTTATAAAGAATGGAAGAATTTATGACACAAATTTCTAACCCCCAGAAAAATAGCTCTTTCCATCATTTAAGTGATAAATCCACGTGGTATTTAAAAATTGATCAAATTAACACGAAATTGAGGTTATGGGCATTTATACCAATATATAGATATAGTATTTTATAACATTATATATGTATATATATATATATATATATATATACATTAAATTTATTCATCAAATAAAAGAAATACTGTTGAAAACACGTGATATTTAAAAATTATCAAAACCTATAGAATTTTGATGTTATCTGTTGTTTTATTTGTAACAATTTCTCACAATAATTTTATTTATAATTATGATCAAATTATTCTACACTTTTATCAAAAAAATGTTATATCAAAATTATTATGAATTCTTTGTTAAGTGTCATTTTGAAGATTTATTGAATTTGACGTGGTGTTTAAAAATTATCAATAAATAATATCCAAATGGAGGCTATTTATTGCAGTGATATATTATTTGTGAATATTTCCTTTCATTGTTTTATTTTCAAGACATTGATCTACTTGTATATTGTATATTATACAATCATAATATAATGGTAATTAAAAAAAATGTTTTTTTACAGGCTTTAAGATGGAAAAGTCTATTACACAAAATTGTTATTTATCATAAAACAATTGTATCGTTTATATCTACTAAATCACCACCAGAGGAAGGAATGGAAATCGAAGAAATTACAAACGAAGACGAATAAATTTTCATAATTTTATAAAAGTTTTAATTTGAAAATAAATATTAATCTTACTTAATATGAAATAATTGATCATTTTCTAGTTAAATTTTTATCCCGTGTATTTACAGCCTCTTTCCTTACTACATTTCTTCATTTTGCTACTTGCTTTATTGTGACGAATTTATTTACTTACGAATTTTACCCATGCGATTGACCATTTACTTGTTTATTACTTTACAGAAAAGAAGTTTCACTTCTGACGTGTGTACATAAATACACAACCTTTTTTTTGGATGACTATATAAATAAATAATTTTTCGCATTCTATAAAATTATTTGAAATTGTTAGTAATTATATTCATTTCGTTAGCTAATGTATTATCGTTTTCTACATGCAAATAGTAAATTAAAATGCTGCACAAAGGATAAGAGTATGATCACTGAAATGCATATTAATCAATCAAGTAAATAATAATAATTATTGAACATTTATGAAAATTACAGTAACTGATTTATTTCTATAAAAACGAATTAACCATAATAGGAAACCAAAAGTATAATTATCTAAATAATAAATGTAAACTAATAAATTTATTAAAAATAGAAATATTTAATCTAATAATATTCAAATCTGATATATAGATTAAAATATCAATAAAGTATATAATAAAATTATTAACATTTTGTATGGCGACGATGAAAGATGGATCCATCCAGCATGATATGCTGATTTTGGTAATGCATTTCTCATGAATTGTATGTAATTTACAAAGTCTCGGCTTGACGTAGCATACGTTTAGGAGATCGTCAGTTGGAAAATCCTAAGCGCTGAAATAAATTCACGCATATATATAAATAATATTTAGCACAATTCCAAAATTAAAAATTATTGTGTTAGATTATTTTTGACTACTTTTCCTCAAATTTGTGTAAAACTAAAGTTTTGCTTTTAAAATGAAAAACATCCATTTATACAATAATATAATTTAATTTTAGTTTTATGAGTATTTTAAGGTATAATTATTCATGTCAGGTAATTAATGTAATAAACTTTAATTTAATGTCATTTACATAAATAGTATTTTATATTTGATTATGTTTGTTTATTGCAGTGATTTTTATTTTATTATGTTTGTATATTGTACAATATTTGACATAGTTTTTGTAACGCGGGAAAAGTATTTTACCTCTTATGCGTTGGAGATTAATATTTTCATTTTCGTTTTTTTAATATATATACATATATACTAATTTCATATTATTTAATTAAAGAAAATTTCGTATAGTTGATTTAAAAATGAGTTTATGGGTTGATAAACATAGACCTAAAGATTTATCCAAGTTAGATTTCCATAAAACTCAAGCAGTTCAACTTAGAAATCTTATTCAACAAGCAGATTTTCCTCATCTTTTTGTCTTTGGACCATCTGGAGTCGGCAAAAAAACAAGAGTTATGTGCTTACTTCGTGAAATGTATGGATCTGGTATTGAACGTTTGCGAATGGAAAATATGAATTTTGTAACACCATCAAATAAAAAAATTGAAATAATGACTTTAAGTAGTAATTATCATATAGAAGTTAATCTCTCTGATGTAGGAATTTATGATAGAGTTGTTATTATAGATTTAATAAAAAATATAGCTCAAACTCATCAGTTAGATTCAACAGGTCTTAAAGAATTTAAAACAATTATTTTAACTGAAGTGGATAGTATTTCTAAAGATGCTCAACATGCACTTCGAAGAACTATGGAAAAATATGTTGCTACGTGTAGATTAATATTAATTGCTAATTCCACTTCAAATGTTATACCTGCAATAAGAAGTAGATGTTTGAATATTCGAATTCCAGCACCTTCAAAAGAAGAAATTGTTTCTGTATTACAGGTAAATATACCAGGGGCTCTGCCTTCTGCTCGCTTTGCTTATTCTTCTCGTGATACTTACAATCATGAATGTTGTTTATTTGCAATTGTTAAAGTTTGTACGTGATTATTCATGATCGGAGTAAATTAATGATATTAATTAATGATGAAAGTATTTTACATATATATATATGTATATATATATATATATATATATATATGCAATGAATATTTTTACAGCTTGTTTGTAAAAAAGAAGGTTTAACATTACCTCAAGAGTTAGCAATTTCTATTGCTGTCAAATCAAATGGCAATTTACGCAGAGCTTTACTTATGTGTGAATCATGTAAAGTATTGCAGTATCCATTTAGTAATGATCAAAAAATTAAAGAACCGGACTGGCAGATTTTTCTAAGAGAAACTGCAAGAATGATTGTTTCTGAACAAACACCGAAAAAGTTATTGGAAGTTCGTGCTAATATATATGAACTTTTAATACATGGAATTTCAGCTGAATTGATTTTTAAAGGACTTCTTCAAGAACTTGTAAAAAACTGTGATATGCATTTAAAAGTGAAAATTGCTAATATTGCTGCTATTTATGAACATCGTATGCATCAAGGAAATAAACATATATTTCATTTAGAGGCATTTATTGCAAAATTTATGAACATTTATAAAAAGTTCATGGAAGATACTGTGGGAGATATTTTTTAAATAAAAATATTTTCTCAATTTGTCTAAAACTTGTTATTGTTTAATGATGTAATAAAAGTGTGTTATAAGTTTGAAGATTTGTTTTTAAAATCCAGTTATGTAAAAGTTAAAGTGTGAGTAATTTACATGTACAATTTACCTTATTCTGAAACTTTATATTTAACTACTAGACTTTATTACGTCCAATGTTTAACATAAATCAATCACCAATACCACAAAATTCTATGTCTTCAATAATTGATTATTGAACACATAACATTGTGTGGTATTAAAGAAATTAGTGATTCATTTGTATTAAAAGTGAATTTGCCACAATATCAAAACATTAATAATACTTTCATTGTTTTTATGTTATGTGTGTTTTTAAATATGTATATAAAAAAATATTATTTATCAATAGCACATTAATGAAATAAATTTATGCATCTTACTATATTTTCTATCCAATATGTTTTATATTATGATATGTGTTTTTACCTAAATGAATATACATATATATATAATTATTTTGAATAGTGGTCAGTTGATTTGAAGAGGTAGATTTGATTATAGAAGTGTTAGAAAAATATTTAAATAATAAATCATCTAAGCATTAACAGCATCTTATCTTGATATCTAATGTGTATTTTCCATTTCATAATTAAATAGCTTTGTTCATATATTTTTTTAAAAAGAAATAAAACATTTTTTTTAAATTTATTATTTAATAATTCAGGAAATAAGTATTTATTAATTTTTTGGTACGGTGGTAAAAAATCATGTTGTGTTGTGATGAATGATTCATTTTTGCTGAATTATGTTTATTGCTATAAAGAATGTGAAAATTGGAATTAAAGAAAATAAAAGAATACTTTATTAAATCGATATTTAGCTTTTATTTATTAAGATTTACTAGTGTATAATGAAGCATTGAAGATCAATAATTATGTTAACAATTTTAAAAAAAAATTAAGAGCTGAAATCACCTTAACATAAAAGTTTAGTGTTGAATCATTTATTATATTCATTGTCCTGTATTGTAAGATTTTATATTTTTTTTACATAGTATTTGAATTTGTCATTAAAATGCACATTAATAAAGTAAACAATAACTCATTTTTGAATAGTTGTAAAATTTCACAGTACTGAATTGAATTTTCCACAGTACTAAAACAGAATATTCGTTTTTCTAAAATTATAATTTGTGATAAAAAAGTATCCAAAAATGAAGATAACTAGAATTTCTTGATTAGAAATTTATTTCTTTTTAAGACATAGATTCAATGATTGAATAAATAGTAAATAATGATTAATAAATATATGTCATAAATTCAGTTCAATTAAAGTGTGGATTTTGTATCACTAACATATACAGAATAAATTAAATGAAACGATTATTTTAAAGCATTTATCAGATTTTTAATTACATTCCTACTTAAATTGAATGAAATAACCATAGATAAAGATTACATAACAATAAGTTAATGCTTTTTAGGGATTTGTCACTTAGTTACTTGACATTTAATTTTAATATCTAGTATGGTCAACATAGAGGATAAAATTTCACTAATAGCTTTGCAGTGTTAGATTTGACACACGTTCATTGAGTAAACACGTTCAGTATGGATTTAATGTTATTACTTTTATTGTCTAATACACTTTTTATTATAATTTTAGCAATTGTAATTATAAGGAAACGAATTTATAAAGGTACCTTATTTTATATTTATTGTTTTATGTAACAATCATAGTACATTTCATAATTATTGCTTAATTTATAGATAAGAAACAAATTGCACCACAAAGAACACAAGATGTTCCACAACAAGATATTCCACGTAGAGCTCAAGTTCTCAGAAACCAAAGAGCACGACTTAGAGCTGGTTTGTTTTCTGAAGGTTTATTGCATGTTGTATATTCCAATGTATTTTTTAATATCAGTGGTGATTTTAAAAGCAAACATTTTAGAATCTTTAATTTTCCTCCTAATTCAACTTTCATTACTTACAAACAATTTATTACATATTTTATTTCTGTACAACTCAATAAATAATTTTTTTATGCTAATATAATATATAATATCTAGATTTTTTATGTGAGTATAATTATTATAAACGACAAAAAGTAATTTTCATTATTAAGAAATATTATGCATTAAGAAAAATACATAAGTTTTTTTACTATAAAATAGATTTTTAATTAGCAGGTTTGGAATAGACGACTGGAAATAAAATGTTTATTAGTATATTAGGTTGGCAAGTATCTCCCTTTCGCTTTTTTTTTTTTTTTTTTGTACATAGCTGCGAAATTCAAAAGACCAGAAGGCGGAAGGGAGATATTTGCCAACCTAATATGATATTTAGTTGATTTTTAGTTGATGGTGTAAAATAAGTATTTAATTTCTTTATTAATGTATTTTATTTATAGTATTATCTAATACAAAACATCACTATTACATTTCATTTAATTTTCTAACAACAAGCAACTAACTAATGTGTGTGTATGTTTGTATTATATATCATCAGCTTCTCTCTATCCACTACTGAAAAAATCCTCCCAAAATTTTCCACTTTAGTTGATACAATGCTTTTCTCTTCCAGTCTCTGCCCTGTGCATCCATGAATCTCTTCCTAGGCATTATATATCTAGGTCTCCAATCATTAACTTCCAACTCATTTCCATTTAAAACTTTCCACTTTTGCTATAACATCTGTAATTTTATTCTTTTTGATCTACTTATTTCTCTTCCTATCTTTTCATGTTATTCTTAATATACATCTTTCAGTGTTTATTTGTGTTGTCTAGGGACACTGAATTATTTTGACATTCAAGACCTATGTTTTATTACCGTAGTAGAAAGCAGGTAGGATGTGTTGATCAAAAATTTTCTTTTTAAACATACAAGAATATTTAACTTTATAATATGCATATTTCCTTCAAAATGACACTATCCCATTTTTATTTTCCTGTTTATTTTATCTATAAATGTTCCTATAGTGTTAATGAGTTGTCTCAGGTACACATAGTTTTTAATGTTGTGTGAGTGTGTGTGTATGCATTTATATATATATATATATATATATATATATATATATATATATATATATATATATATATATATATATATATTAGGTTGGCAAGTATCTCCCTTCCGCTTTTTTTTTTTTTTTTTTGTACATAGCCGCGAAATTCAAAAGACCAGAAGGCGGAAGGGAGATATTTGCCAACCTAATATATATATATATATATATATATATATATATATATATATATATATATTTGTATATAATTTGTATTAAATTAGCCTTAATTTTAAATTTTAGCTCATCCACAATATTTTGAGGATAATGTACCAGATCATAATGAACGGCATGAAGAAATAGAAACTCCTTCAGTAGGAGACATACAAGATATTGAAAAACTTGGAGCTAAAAAGCGTGCTAAATTAGAAGCTAAAGCTGAACGTAAGGCTCAGCGAGAAATTGAAGAACAAACAAGAGAGGAGCGTAAAAAACGTGAACAAGCAGCTGAGGAAGAAAGAAGGAAACAAACTGAATTGCAAGAACTCGAAGAAAAAAAAATTGAGGAAGAGCAACGAAAACTTAAAGAGGATCAAGAAAAGAGAGAACATGAAGAATATTTAAAAATTAAAGCAATGTTCACTGTAGAAGAAGAAGGTATTTTTTAACTGATATTTTTTATATTTTAACACATCGTATGCGGGCAACGGGTCTCGACGACGCCTTTCGCGCTCTAGCAATAGTATGCGAAAAAAGTCATCGAAACGTTGCCCGCATGCAATGTGTTAATTTCATAATGAATTAACTATTTTTATTACATTAAATTTTAACATAAATTTTGTTTTGGTGATATTAGAGTTCATCTGATTTTGAGTAGATATTGATTTTAATTTACATGTATATATGCACGTGTGTATGCATATGCATATTTGAAGGTGTTTTTTTGATTATGTAATTGGTAATAATATGCCATTGTTTAAGCAGCATTTATTTAATGTTAATAATTAACCTCAAGTTTATTTTTTTGCTTCTTCTAAGGATAATTAATATTAAATACTACTTAAACAATGATACATTATTATATCAATCATATAATCAAAAATATATTAGTACAAATAAAATAAAGAAAAAAAAATACAGATTTCAGAATAATGAAGACAATTTAGTATTATATTAACATTAATTATTTAATTTTAAGCATTACATATTAGGCACTAAAATCAATATATAAAACAATTCTATTCTTTATATGTAACATATATAACTCCAGAAAACAAAATATCATAATGAAGAAAAGTAAAAAATGGCACTCAAAACTTGATGTTTCATAAAACTTACCTTTGTGCTAATAAGTAATTTTCACAATATTTATATATTTCTTTGATTTTAGGTTTTGATGAGAATGAATGTGAAAATGAAGAAAATTTGCTACAGTCATTTATTCAATTTATAAAAAAAAATAAAGTTGTTATTTTAGAAGATCTTGCTTCACATTTTAAAATGAAAACACAAGCAGTAATTGATAGAATACAACAGTTACAAAATGATGGAATTTTAACAGGGGTAATAGATGATAGAGGAAAATTTATATATGTATCTCAAAATGAATTGAAAGCAATAGCTCAGTTCATAAAACAAAGAGGTCGAGTCTCTATAACAGAATTAGCAGATAATAGTAATAAACTTATTAATTTAATACCTTCAGTAACAAATTCATAGTTTAAAGTATTTAATTTGTTTATTTACAAAAGCGATATTCTCTCATAAAAATGAAACATATTTTTGATAAAAAAAAATAGGTTTGAATTTTACTCATATACGGTTATAACTATTATGTATATTTATGTACTTAAAGTAAAAATAAATGTCATGATAATTCTTAATTAAAGTTTATTTCTTCTAATTTAGCATTTAATACAAATAGAATAAATAATAAAGTATCAGAAAACAAAAATTACAAAAGCCATTTTTGGAAAGTTGTAAATGTACGAGGGTCGTTTGAATAAGTATGGTAAAAAGTTAAAAAAATTTAATTAAATAAATTTACCATATTTATCAAAAGACCCTCGAATATTGAATTTAATAACTTTGGATTTTAATGTTAATATCATAAACATTAAATTACTATACTCGATGGTTTTGTTTATTTTCAATGAATAATATTAATAACATTCACTTTATTCAAATTAGTATTATCATATTAAGGCAAAAAATTATCAAGAATGATCTACAATTTTATTCTTGATCTTTTTCCTCATCAGAATCTTCATCACTTGTAATATCCATCTCATTTGATTCCATTTCACATTTTGCACACTTACATATAAATAAATAATTTTCTGCCAATATTTTTTGTCTTGAATGCCTCGATCTATATAAAACACACGGCTCTAGATATGAAATACAAATTTCATCTCCTGAATTTATATCGTTTAGAGCACTCATATGCAATTCAAAATTGTTATTCGGAAAAGTTGGTTCAGCATTAGGTTCACAGCTATGATTACATTTACTTTGTAACATATAAAGAGCAGAACCTTCGTTATTTAAAAATTGCCCTACATTAGATTCTAAATCGTCATATAACTTATCTAAAAATTTTTCAAATTGTTCTTTTTCCTCCTGAGGCAAGTTTAAAAGTGAACATTTACTATACCAACTAATTATTGGACTTGTTCCTACTCCTTGGCCATTTGTACCTACTAACGAAAATAATCTCTGAAACCCTTCCTGAGATAACCATTCTTCAATTCCCTCACAAGGTAATGTTTCTAATAATAAATTACGTAAAGTTTCTAATTGACAAGTAAATTTTTTCCCCAATAATTTGTGAGCTATTTGTAAATCCTCATTAACAGTTCGATGACAAAACTGTAATAGCTGCTCTACCAAAGCAGTTCGGTTAGAAGATAACTGAATCATTGCTAAGATACGAACTAAAAGCATAATACTACATGTTTCTGGAGGATAATGTATTTGTCTAAAACAATGGATAATATTTATAAGAATTGTTTTAAAAATTCCACTAATAAATAATTATCAAAAACTTACTTCCATGTTTCTATTAAACGGTATAAAGAATTGTTAGATTTCATATTTGCTATTAGAGGACATAGTAAAGAATGATATTGTTCTTCTGCAATTTGTAAGCATTCATTAGAACAATATTTTACTCCACAAACTGAACATGGAACTATTGCACTTTGGTTTGTTGTACAGCAATGCGAATATGGTAATTTTAGATCAGATTTACCAATTAATCGTCTTATATTATTTTCAGCAGTTTCAAGAGGTCTGTAAGAAATTTATTTTTGAAAAATAATTCCAAAAATACGTATTTTTAAACTTACTTCATACAATGGTCACAACAAAGATATCCATATGTTGAATTCCATGAAAATTGACAACAAATAAGTGGTTTTTCTTTAAATATAACATCACCAAATTTAAATGATTTGGTTGCATATAAACCTCTTTCCTATAATATTATTTATTATTATTAGAATCATGATTGTTCACATGTGTACAGAACACAGAATTTTAAATAGCAATATTTACATTACTATGTAATAACTAAATTATTCTTTTTATTTTCTTTTTCATGATGCAAAATGTAATGAAGATTAGTGTGATTAATGTATAAAGCGTAATCATGCATATGAATAAATTTGTGACTTCATGTTTTATAAATTTAGAGAAGAAATTTCTGTTTCAATCTATTTTTATGTTTAATTAATCAAATATATTTTATTTATAAGTGATAATTTAATATAAAAAAGATATTTCAAATTTTTATTTTGCTTTATTATAAAATGAATTCAGTACTGTAAGAGTTAAGGGATGCAGTAATTCAAAATCTTTAGAATGGTATTGTTCATTATAAAATGGCATTTACTTTTCAATGTTCAACTGAATTAGTTATAAATATTAGAAAATCATTAGATAAAATCAAAATATATCAAAAAAAATTGACCTCAATTAAATAAATTATTGGTTTTAAGTCTATGTTCCATATATTTGTTATGATCAGAAAATTAAGTTGTTATATAAATACAAAAAAAAACAAACTAAGTACTTAGCCGATATAAATATTAGTACTGAAACAATTCAGAAAGTTTCTAAAAAGCACAGATTTAAATTACAAACTAAAATAAACTATTTTTAACGAAAATACAATGAGATGACTTTAAGATTGCAGTTTACTAAAAAAAATATGAAAATTATATGAAACATATGGTGGAAGAAAGTAATTTGACAAAATGAAAGTTAATAAATTTTATTCAAAAGATAAAGTTGAATGGAAGGAAAAAAATTTTTATTTCTGCGACTTATATCAATGTAAATTTGAAGAGGGCAATATAACGGTGTAGGGATGTACGGCAACTAAAGATGTTAAACTAAGTAGAATAGATGGAAGAAAAAACTACACGGTATATTAGCATCTCCTAGAATGATTTATTTTCAAGTTTAATAAAGACATTGCAGATGTTATTTTCAGTATAACAATGATCCCAAACAAACTACGAGAGTAATCGAATACTTATTTAAGAAAAAAATTGACCTTAATTATTCTCCATAATTTTTAGATTTGAACCCTGTAGAGTACCTCCGAGAATTATTAAAAAGTAACAATTGATTTCCTAACAGATGTAATAAATGAGAAATAAGTCTATAGAGAAGTATTACATCTAATTAGTATGAAAATTGCTTAAAAAGTATGTCGTACAGAATAACCGTATTTTAAGAAATCAAGAATCACACAATATACCAAGTTAAAAGTATTAGAAATAACAATTATTTATATCCAAATATTTTTTTCGAATTTCATTGGAAATAAAATAAACAATCGAGTATTATTTTAAGGAAATTTTATTTAATTTCATCAAAACTACCACATGTACTTTTCAAAAAAGTAAAAAATAGAAATAACAAATAAAATGCGGATTTAATACATCAGTGTCAACAATTTCGTGAATCGATGTACAAGCTACATATATACATAAAATATATATACACGTGTATCATAAAGATAATAAATATACATACTTTAGTAACGTTATTAATTTTTACTGCGTATCCAGGATTGCTCATCGTACCGTATGAAAAAGTATTATATACGCTAAATCAAATATATTTAATATTAATTAATTTTAATTTTATATTTGCAAGTATATTAACGTAAAAAATAGAAACATATATTCTTATCGGTCACGATGGATAAGAAAGTTTTCGTAACAGTAGGTACAACTAAATTCGACTTGCTTATAAAACAAATAACTAGTGACGTTATTTTAAATTGGTTTGTCAGTCATGGATATAAAAAATTAGTGCTACAAATTGGAAATGGAAATTTTGAACCTCATATAAAAAAAATAGGATTATCAATTGAATATTATCGTTTTAAAGATTCTTTAACTTATGATATTATTACTTCATCATTAGTAATTAGCCATGCTGGTGCTGGAACCTGTATTGAAGTTTTAGAAGCAAGTAAACCTCTGATAGTAGTTGTAAATGAAAATTTAATGGATAATCATCAATTCGAACTTGCACAACAATTACATGAAGATAAATTTGTATTATTTTGTACATGTTCAAATTTATATAATGTGATAAAAAATGTTGATTTAAATATATTAAAGGCTTATCCTGAAAGTAATGCAAAACATTTTTTAAAATATTTGGATAAATGTATGGGATTTGATTAATTTACTTTCTGTACGATTATTGTAATTATAAACCAATGTGTAAATAACAAACATATGATTTTTTTTTAAATATATATATATATTTCACTTTTTTAGTGTGGTAATGTAAGTTGTTAGCCATAGATTAAAATTATATGTGTTAGTACTTTATAATTTATTTACAGCCACAATACTATTTTTGTACATACAAGATTATTTTGTGTATTGTGTGTTTTTACGTATGACATTATTTAAAATGAAAGTTGTTTAATTTTTATGTAAATTGGTTTAAAAATGTCATTACGTAAGGAACTGTTAAAAGGAAATATTCCTCTTCCAATTTCTTCATCAAAAAATATTCTTCCTAATTATAAAAGAGCTTTGAAAGATCGCGATTTTAGTCCGGTCTCATGGAAAAAATATTTTGAAAAGTCTGAAGACATCGAGTTTGATGGAAGTAAATTTCGAGTTTATAGATCAGGAAATAGTGGTCCTTTGTTAGTTCTATTACATGGAGGTGGATTCTCTGCTTTAACGTGGGCATTATTTAGTTCAGAAATTAAACATCGTGTCGATTGTCAAATTCTTGCAATTGATTTAAGAGGTCACGGTGATACAGTGACAGTTAACGATGAAGATTTGTCAAAAGAAACTTTGTCTACAGATATTGGTTTAGTACTTTCACATATATTTGGAGAAGATGTACCTCCTGTAGTTTTGATCGGTCATAGTATGGGAGGAGCTATATCGGTTCATACGGCGTGTAACGGTCATATTCCGTCTCTAGTCGGCATATGTGTAATCGATGTTGTCGAAGGAACGGCGATGCAAGCGTTAGCGAGTATGCAGAGCTATTTACGAGGTCGACCGAAAACATTTCGAAGTCTGGAATATGCTATTGAATGGGCTGTTAGAAGTGGGCAAACAAAAAATCTTGAATCTGCAAAAGTTTCAATGCCTGGTCAATTAAAAGATATGACTGGACAGGTAGCTACTAATCACGTTAAATGTAATAACAATGTAACTAATACTGAAGATAATATGCAAAAACATAATTCACAAATGGAATTTGATGCTTTAATTGAAGAGGATGAAGAATCATCTACAACTTCAGAATTGCAAGAAAATAAAAAATCTTTTAAAACTCCTGATATTTCATCGTCTTATACATGGAGAATAGATTTGAGTAAAACAGAGCCATATTGGTCAGGATGGTTTCAAGGATTATCAAACTTGTTTCTAAATAATATAAATGTTCCAAAATTATTACTCCTAGCCAGTATTAATGGATTAGATACAGACTTAACTGTTGGTCAAATGCAAGGAAAGTTTCAAATGCAAGTATTACCGCGTTGTGGTCATGCAGTACAGGAAGATGTACCTGATCAAGTAGCTGACGTATTGGCAACATTTTTGTTACGAAATCGTTTAACAACATCTTTTGCTGACTTTACACGTACTTTTCCAGCTTGTTAATTTTTAATATGAAGAAGTGATTGTAATTACTAAATATAAGTATATTCTTTTAACATTTTTTTGTTAAATAGAATTTAAAACAAATTGAATGAATTGATAAGAAATGCTTATGTTAAAAATTGTGTTTAAAGTAATATTATAAAGTAATTTTATTTAAATAAAAAGATAATGTATATTATTAAGAATATGTAAGTTATATTCATCATAGCTACCATAAATGAAAATATTTTTTTATAATAGTTTGTGTCAGTAGAAGAAAGTAAATATATTAACAAAAGTATGCAGTTTAGAATACAATGAAATATTTAACATACTTATATATATTTGAAAGTCTAAATAAACAGTTTGTAGTTAATAGATAATGTAAATTTTTGTTTATAAGAAACATTTATTTCTGTTATAAATTCAAAACAAATATTTTCAATCTAATTTTTGTCTTACATGGGAATATATGTATACAATTTTTATAAACTAATTATTGACACATTATCAGAAAACAAGTAGTAGATATTAATTTTTTACTGTATTTTTAGTTGATATTTTATATATATATATAATTGATAAATTTATTAATTTATATGTATTGCTTTCCCTAGTTGTATAAAAAATATTTATTTTCTTAAATAATTAAATAAAAGTTCATTGATATGCTAAAACATGAAATTCAAGACATCCAAGTGAAATCAAATAATTTTAATAAATTATAAGTATGCAAATAATTATTGCTAGATTTTACAATATAGTAATTTGATAATTAGTCAATAAAATGTAAATTAGAGAATTAAGTAAACAATAAGTGATTGCTAAATGTAAGAGTTTAAGTCTTATATCTGATATTTGGGTGAATGATTTATGTAAAAAAAAATCATAGTTTATCTTACTCTACAATGAATATGTGCATAAAAAATTAAATTAGTAAAAATACTTTTATTACAATAAATACAAAAATATCCTAAAAGTATTATATTAATAATGTAGGTATTCTGATTTGTTACTAAAGTTTGAATTATAGTTGAGAAATTTATAAAGCTTTTAAGTAAACACAAAGTAAGAAATAAAAAATACATTTAGGATTTAAAGAAAATATCACATATTAATAAATAATTCCATTTTAATGAAATTTATTAAAAGTGAAGACAAAAATTCCTGTTCAACATTATATTATTTAAAATATATTTATACTAATTTTTTGGCCTCGAAAAAGCTTTTTAAGTGTCTCATTTGCCAAGCTCCCATTATAAGTAAAATTGCTGTTTGAATAAGTGACCACCAAAGTACTCTCGAATTAGTACTTTCACTCGTTTGCCGAAATCGTTCTTCACGATACTAAAAAAGAAATTCAAATAAATTAAAATATTAATTTTAACTGACGTTATACATACTCTTTGATAATTTTGTTCTTTTGTTATTTGCTCAACTTGGTCTAATAATTGTCTAATTCTTAACTGAAGTTCAGTTAATTTTTCTTTCTGTGCAACATTAGCATAATCAATAGCATGTTCTCCAACTTGAATGTCTAAATGCACTCTTAATTGTGTGCCACTGAACCAAGCTGTACTATTAGAATACAGACATAAAACATGTTCACCAGGAGTGTGTGACGTGAAAACAATACGTCCTTCTGAACTATAAACTCTCGAAAGTAACATTTTATCATCAGGATCACGGACTTCAACATGCATACCTATGCCTGGTGATGAAGGCATAAAACCTCCACTTCTTGGATCATACAGTTCCACTTTGTAATTTGCTTTAATAAAATGTAATATTGTTAAACTAAAGACTAATTTTCATTGTAATTATTAGTACATAACCTACCAATAACTGTAGTTTCATCCGGAATTTCTTCAATAAAACATTTTCTTTCAGTTTCACCGATATGAAAATACAATGATGAAGTCATGTGAAAAAATGAAAGTAGAAAAATACATATATTCCTTTTTAACATGTTTAACGAAATTTTATTATTTAATATACGGACACCAAAATTATAACATTAAACACGTCATTACAACAGTTCACAAAATTTCCATGTCGATTGATAGCAATGTTAACTGTGACATCTGTGTTCTTCTTACATATGTATAATACTACTATTTTGTATAGGTTGTTACATAAACTAGACAATATGAATTTATTTTTTCCTAACCAATCAATTTCTAATTAAAGCCTTGCTTCTTAGATGGCGCTATAAGACTAAATGTTAAGATTAGTTATAAAATGTATTTCTATTTAAAAAAATATTTATATAATTATGCCAAAATGATTGCGTAGTATTGTAATTTATGTTATTGTTTTACTATCTCAAAAATTAAATTTTAGATATACAAATCATTGAGTGATAATATTACTGCTCAATGCGAGATTAAAAATCATAGATGTATAGTCATCTATGATCACAGATGTTTTTTTTTTCGTACTAAACGTACTTGATGTCTAGTTATTATCTACAATTAAAGTTGCTATATCTATGAAATTTGTTACAGAAAATTCTAATGGAAATAAAAGTTTACAAAAAGTATTTCATCGAACATATCGTATATTGATGTTATTAAATATGCGATAGTCAAAATAAAACATTTAAATTTGTTTAACTTACTTAATTTAAAGTTAAATTCAATTTTTTTATTCATAGCTAAAAATGACAGACGTTCAAAGACATTCTGTACATACATTGGTATTTCGATCATTAAAACGTTCTCATGATATGTTTTTATCAAATCAAGGATTACTACCTCCTGTGGATGAAAAAGCGTAAGTATAGAATAATATATGAGAATTAGGATTTCTTTTAAATTTTATTAAATCTATATTTTTTAAAAAAGATTAATTTTTTGAGTATGGTATATTACCAAACTAATCGTTTGCTACAAATGATATAAAATAACCAATAACGATTACTAGAGATGAATTATTTTTTGTAATTATACCAAGGTATCAATTAACTATGCAAAATATACCTGGTCACTACAGGCTCTGACGATGATGGCGTCGCCATCGAAATGCATCGGCCGATATAATTATAAATAATAAGTGATTATTGAACACTTTAAATTATTGTGGTGTTGGGGTTAAAATTCATTTGTGTAAAGTGAATCAGCCACAGTTCCAAAACAACCAATAGTCACTACTTTTTTTATTATCTAAAATTTAGCAAATCAGATAACACATTTGTTTTTCTTAAGTATCTATTATTTATTTTAAAACATTAACATTACAAATTAATATTAATTTAAATGTTTAAATATAAGAAAAATAAAGAATAAATTAAATCTCATAGTTTTAGTGACAATATACGAGGGTCGTTTGATAAGTGGTAAATTTATTTATTGTTTAATTAATTAATTAATTAACCACTTGCGCTGGCAATTAATTAGCATCTCGGAACATGCGCGCGTGGCAAACCCGTCCAAAGCAATTCGTAGTGAGTTGGTATTTGAAATCTTTTTTTTTATCAAGTTTTAGACACACACATATTAACGTCATAGTAAAACTCTTAAATTGATTAATAATACTAATAATTTTTGAAAAGAAGTATTTCTTGGGTTTTGATACGTTTGCTATTTTACCGTATAGAATATAGGTATTAAAAAATGCCATATCCATTAGATGAAAGAATATTTTTCTGTAACTTTTTGCAAATTTTCTCATTAAAGGAAAAGATGATAAGTAGCTATCTTGCAGGTTTCCTCCACCCATACCATCATTATAATTTAAAACTATATTAGGTTTTGTAATGTTTCCATTTTGGTCGATATAATTTCTACATTTTCTCTTTTTTGTTGTAATCATTTCTAGTTTTGAATGTTTTAAAGAAAACAAATATATCTTTTTTATCCCTCCATTTTACAGCTAAGATACCATTGCAAGATCTTGAAAGAACTTTAAATCTTTTTAATTTTGCTGTTGCAAAATTTTTTGGCAATTCTTTCTATTAGATCTGACTGTTCCGATAGTATTAATTTTTTGCAAATTTAATTTCCGATACAGTTTTGGTGACGAATATCAGTTATCTAAAAAGACGGTGTCCAAAATCAACTAAAGGTCTACATAAATCCAGTACAACATTTTCTGATGCGCTATTATCAGAATAAAATAGTTCTTGGATGAAATAGTTCTTTATAATAATAAAATAAATTATTGTTTTATGTAGTTACTTCATTATTATTCAATGAAAATATGTAAAATTAATGAAGTTCTACAAAAACGGACTTCTATGCCTTCAAAACAAGTGTGATACTTGCTACCTGAACTCCAATATTACTTTAATTTAGCAAAGATCACACGACATCTTATGTACATCATATCGGCATTTGGTACAGATAGCGGTTGACGTACATAGCACGTCATTCCAGCGCAAGTGGTTAATTTAATTAAATTTTTCAATTTAGTTTTTCTTACTTTTTTACCATACTTATTAAACGACCTCGTATATTATAATATATATATGTATATGTGTGTGAGTTTATTTAAACAGTAAATATTAAGTTATATATAATATAACTTAATTATAGTTTTGTACCGTTATAAATTGATTGGCGAAAAAATGAATTCCTGAAATGTTGAAAAAAATTGTTTAAGACAAATGAAATCTTGTTTATTGTTAAAATACAAATAAGAATATAAGTATACATTTTTATCATAAACACTAATCATTTTTGCTTATGGTAAAAGTATAAACTGAAGAAATGCACTAGATACATTTATGTATCTGTTCATATGTTATTCTAATGACATTTTGCCAGGTTCATATATGCATTTAAAAAGTTGATAATTTATTAAATGTGATCATCAGATTTTTGTTTTATTTTGATTTTTATTTTGTAGAGATTCTTTTAAAACTGCTATTAAAGCACGAGATCAATATGGATTAGTATTTGAAGATGTCAAAAAAGAACAAGCTTTTAAACAATTACAAGAAATTGAGTCAGTTGATAATCCTCCTCCACCTGGAACCATAATACCTACAGTTTTAGATCAATCATCGAATATGTCGGTTGTTCCACTTCACAAAGAACCAGATATAAATGTAGAAAATATGAATACTCATACAGGATCTGGAATAAATATACAGATGTTACAGTTACCAAAAAAAATACCATCAATGCCAAAACCAAAATGGCATGCCCCTTGGAAATTATACAGAGTTATTTCTGGTCATTTAGGGTGGGTTCGATGTGTTGCTGTTGAACCAGGCAATGAGGTAAGTGACATATTTTTACCTACAGTAGTTTAATTAATATCTTCTCAGTGGTTTGCAACAGGTGCTGCAGATAGAGTAATTAAAATTTGGGACTTAGCTAGTGGTCAGTTACGAGTATCTTTAACAGGTCATGTTGGTCCTGTACGTGGTCTTCAAATTAGTGACCGGCATCCTTACTTGTTTAGCTGTGGAGAAGATCGTCAAGTAAAATGTTGGGATTTAGAATACAACAAAGTAAGATATTAATTTTAATTATACTGTAAAAAATTAATAATTTATTCTTCAAGGTTATTCGCCATTATCATGGCCATTTGTCTGCTGTTTATTCTATTACTCTTCATCCAACATTAGATGTTTTAATTACTGCTGGTCGTGATTCTACAGCTCGAGTTTGGGACATGAGAACTAAGGCAAATGTACATACTTTATGCGGTCATACAAATACAGTAGCGTCAGTGGTATCTCAAGCTAGTGAACCACAAATTATTACAGGATCACATGATTCAACAATTAGATTATGGGACTTAGCAGTTGGGAAATCAATTTGTACTTTAACTAATCATAAGAAAAGTGTACGAAGTTTAATATTTCACCCTACTCTGTAAGTAGATTTGTAAATAAAGTGAAGTATTTTATTTAAAAACTAGTCTTTAGTTCTAATTTGTATTCATGTTTAGAAATATGTTTGCATCTGCATCACCAGATAATATTAAGCAGTGGAAATGTCCAGATGGAAAATTCATTCAAAATCTGTCTGGTCATAATGCTATTGTGAATTGTTTAGGAGTTAATGCAGAAGGTGTTCTGGTTTCTGGTGGTGATAATGGAACTTTACATTTTTGGGACTGGCGCACAGGATACAATTTTCAAAGGCTTCAGGTATTTTCATATTATTTAAACATTTTTGTGTTTGTGAACTTTTATAGAATTTTATTTTTTTATATAAAAATCAATTTTCTAAGAAACAGAACTCAACTTATTATTTATTAATGTCATTTAGATTCTATAGATAAAAGATTAAATCATATTTGTTATCTGTTTATATATGGTCATATAAACAGATAATGGTCATCCAAATGAGACGCTTAGATTTGTGTTTTATTAAAAATAAACTATACACGTTTCCTTATATACAACCCTATACACGATTCTTTTTAATAAAACACAAATCTAGGCGTCACAAGTGATTGACCCTATATAAATATATTATATTTTAGGCACCGGTTCAACCAGGTTCAATGACTAATGAAGCTGGAATATTTTCAATGACTTTTGATCAGTCTGGTTCAAGACTTATTACAACAGAAGCTGATAAAACAATAAAAATATACAAAGAAGATGATACAGCTAATGAAGAAACTCATCCAATCAATTGGAGACCTGAAATATTAAAACGCAGAAAATATTGAAACTATATATTTTTTTCAAAAAAAAAAAAAGGAGTTTTATGTTACAAATTGTGTTATTTATGTTAATGTAATGATTAATGAACTTTTTTTCATTGAATTACTTTTATATTCTTTTTATAACTATTAGAAAAAATGTGAGCAACAAAGTATAGAATCATTTTATAAAAAATAAAAATGCATAACAATTTATTAGTGTATAAATCTATTTTTTTAAAAAAAACTTATTGAATACAAAAAGGAAATTAAGAATCAATAATTGCATTTAAAAATATGTAATGTACAATAAGCATATGTAAGCAAAACAATATTATGGTATGACTTACCAATTTGGTTTCTTAATATAGACAAAATGTCTTACTAAACAATGAAAACAATGTTTTGGTAGACATATATAACTAATAATGAATTAAATATATTTTTTTATTTTTATCTTCAAGCTTGTAAAATATAAAAACATATGAAAAAGAATGTTATAATTACATATTTCATTTATAACAAATTACATTGTCATCTTTAATTAATTATTAAACTGAGTTAATTTTTAAGAATTTCAGTGATCTTACTCAAAACAACATTGCTACATCACAATAAAAGAAAGTACGTGAAGACAGATTTGATCAATAATTTGAAATACTGAAATATAAATAATTCTATTGATAAATTTGAAATCATAAAATTATAAATGAATTTAAATAGTTACATTTTATTAAAAAGTTATGTAATTTTATAAAAACGTTTTTGTAATAATTAAATCATGAACAATTTTTGTTTATATAGTATTAAAATTAACATTTTTTAAAAAAAAATATTGCTATAAAAATTATGTTACAATACCTAAATGAGAGTATCAAATCAAATTTCTTCATTTAAATCGTAATCTTCTTCTGGAAAATTTCCAATTGTAACGTACATTGGTTTTACAAATCCACCATATTTGGGTTCACAATCAAAATATTTTTTCCCTTCACAACTAAAAAGAAATTTCTGTTATGTAGGTGCGTGTGTGTATATAAATATATATATATATATATATACGAGGTGTGATCAAAAAATAAGGTGAATTTTTATTTATTCAATTTTTATTTTGTCCCCTTCAAAGTAATCCCCCTCGGACATAATGCACTTGTGCCAACGCTTTTTCCAATCCTCAAAGCATTTCAAAAAATCATTTTTGTGATCTTGTTCAGCTCCTCTTTCGATGTCGTTTTTATTTCCTCAATCGTTGCAAAACGCCGTCCTTTCATGGGCCTCTTCAGTTTCGGGAATAAGAAGAAGTCACAGGGGGCCAGGTCTGACGAATACGGTGCCTGCGGCATCATTAGTGTGTTGGTTTTAGCCAAAAATTCGCGCACAAGCAACGATGTGTGAGCAGGGGCGTTATCATGGTTCAAAAGCCAATTTTTGTTCTTCCACAAATTCGGACGTTTCTGGCGGATTGCTTCGCGCAAATTGCGCATAATTTGCAGGTAATATTCCATTTACTGTTCTACCCTGTGGCAAGAACTCATGATGCACCACGCCCCTGCAATCAAAGAAAACTGTAAGCAAAACCTTCACATTTGATCGAACTTGGCGTGCTTTTTTTTGGTCTTGGTGATCCGGAATGCCTCCACTGGGACGATTGAGTCTTAGTTTCGACGTCATAACCGTATACCCATGTTTCGTCACCTGTTATGACCCTGTCGAGTAAATCTGGGTCGTCGTTGACGTCATTCAATAGCTCTTGGGCAATGCTCATGCGACGGTTCTTTTGGTCGAAAATGAGCAATTTCGGAACAAACTTCGCTGACACACGTCTCATGTCTAAAACACCCGTTAAAATTGATTGGCACGAACCAAACGAGATGCCAATATCATCAGCAATTTCTCTAATGGTAATTCGACGATTCCCCAACACTATTTTCTTCACTTCTTCAACGTTCTCATCAGTTGTTGACGTGCTGGGGCGTCCAGAACGAGGTTCGTCGTTGGTGTCTTCTCGGCCTTCTTGGAAGAGTTTATACCACTTGTAAACATTTTTTTGGCTTAAAGTAGACTCATCGTATGCCACTTTCATCATTTCAAGTGTTTTGGAGCACTTGATTCCATTTTTCACACAAAATTTAATGCAAACTCTTTGATCCATGATTTTCGACAGCGGAAAATCATGGAGCCTGCAAAACACTTCTAACTTTTATGCCTCTCACCAACAAACTAAACATGCTACATAGCTGAAATTTGGAACATATATTCGAGACGAGTGTACCAACATAACCAAATAAAAAAATCGAAGATCGAACGGATGTAGCCCGCTAAATTTCAAAATTCACCTTACTTTTTGATCACACCTCGTGTATATATATATATATATGCACACAAACATGTATGTATACAAACATCTGTTTACTTTTAAATTAATAAAAAATAACTTTTTATAATCTTCAAAATAAAAATACTTTGTTATAGTAAATATGTGAATGTGAAAATATTTGAAAACATACGTTCCATCATTTTTTCCTAAAGGTTCATCGTATTTTACTCCAACCCAATACCCTTGTCTACCATCCATTTTTCCAGTAAACATAACTATTCCTTTACGTTCAGGTGCTGACGGGGTTGTTATTAAACATCGAGATCCAATTATTATATCACGAATTAATTTTTCTTCTTCTGCAATATCTTTTGCTTGTTGTTCTTTACGTTTTTTCATTTCTTCTTCATTATATTTTCCTACAATATAAAAATAATTACAGAAATAAAAATAGATATTTTCATTAAAGCAAACATTTGTATTTTACCCAATTTATTTTTTAGTAAAAAGGATTTTACTGTGTCATTTTTTTTTGCATATTGTTCAGCAGATAATTCAAATTTTTCTACTTTTGCGGAATCAAAATCATATAAAGCAAAATTATCAACAACGTGTATTCTCATTCCATCTTCAACTGGATATGATCCCAAAAGAGCATCATTATCATTTATATCACAAATAAATTTATCATCTTTAGAATATAATTCTAATTTCATAGTTCCAGTATTTCCACCTGTCATCAATTCCAATTTTCCCTAAAATATTGATACATTGTATACTGTCATCACAATAATACTTAAACTTACCTTCAGTTGTATTATTGTAAGCCCTTTTTGAAATCTCCTTTCATTACCAATAAATGTTTGTTGTCCTGAATTAGTTATCAAAACATTTACAAAATCTTGAGTTATAATCTTATATTCTTCGAGAGACATTTTTTAAAAAATAATATTTTAATCTAAAATTATAAATAGTAATAAAATATTAAAAAATAGTTCTCACTTTATAATAAATTATAAATCATCAATGTTACTTAATAATATTTTATTTATTTCCACCATACACGAACGTCAGAACGATCGATTATGAATTTATAGTGATTCATCATTTTCAAGTTTTAATCAACAGTAGATGTCGTTGATGTTGAATTCTATATATTATGTATTTTTTTTTAATGTATAGTCACATAAGTAAATGGGATGTTATATCACCATAAATTAAATCTATTAGAGTAATAAATTATTATTATTTTTAAAAAATAGTATTTTAAATACATTTTTTTTAAAAATATGACGATTGTAAAATTTTTTAGATGCTGTCCGTATGTCTATTATAAAAGATTAAATGCATGTTTTAATAGTTATAAATATTTAAATTATGGAAACAGAATTTAATGTAAAAGGAAATGTTTGTCTTGTGGTTCTAGGAGATATAGGACGTAGCCCACGAATGCAGTATCATGCATTATCGTTATTAAATAATGGTTACAATGTTGAAATAATTGGTTATGGCGGATCAGCCCCACTAGAGTATCTAAACACTCATAAGCATGTGAAAATTAATTATTTAAAACCTTACAGAATGTTTAATTTGCCATCTGTCGTTAATTACATTCTTAAAACATTATGGCAGTCTATGACATTAATGATGGCATTAGTTTTCAGTTATAATATTAATTTTTTAATTGTGCAAAATCCACCTGCTATTCCAACATTGTTTATTTGTTGGTTGTATTCTGTTCTATTTCGAACGAAATTCATTATAGATTGGCATAATTATGCACATACAATAATGGCATTAAATTTAGGACCCAATCATACATTTGTTAATATTACGACTTGGGTAGAGTCCTTTTTTGGAAAGAAATCTACATATAATATATGTGTAACAAAAGCTTTAAAAGAAGATTTACAGGAGAGATGGGGTATAAAGTATGCATTCAAATTTCATACACACACACATATATATATATTTATTTCTAATCAATTTTTAGGTCTTACGTGTTATATGATAGGCCTTCAGAAAATTTCAAGCCTATTTCATTGAAAGAAAAACATGACTTTATTTTACATTTATCTCAAGAATTTAGCCTTTTTAAAGATAAAAGTAATAACTTTTTAAATACCATTTTTACAGAACAATTAGTTGATGGTACAATAAAATTAAAAGAAAATAGACCTGGTATGATAGTTTCAAGTACAAGTTGGACAGAAGATGAAGATTTTTCAATTTTATTATCAGCTTTAAGAGGTTGTATAGAATATTTAATATTTCTCTTTGTGCATACGAAAAATATTCAATTTTTAGAATATGAAGAATATTGTATATTAGGAAATGCTCGTAATTTACCTAATATTATATGTGTTATCACTGGAAAAGGACCTTTAAAGGAATATTATTGTAAATTAATCTCTGAAAAAAAATG
Organism: Neoneuromus ignobilis; assembly: GCA_029203775.1. Taxonomy (NCBI): domain Eukaryota; kingdom Metazoa; phylum Arthropoda; class Insecta; order Megaloptera; family Corydalidae; genus Neoneuromus; species Neoneuromus ignobilis. The sequence continues at coordinate 12,878,373 of CP092089.1, read as the reverse complement.
GAAATATGTAAACATTATAACACCGTGGCTTAAAATTGAAGAATATCCGCTTATGTTAGCATCAGCTGATCTTGGCGTTTGTCTTCATACTAGTTCAAGTGGTTTAGATTTACCTATGAAAGTTGTTGATATGTTTGGATGTGGCTTACCTGTGTGTGCATTTGATTTCAAATGGTAATTTATAACATTACTTTTTGTGCTTTCTTTTTCCATAAATACTCCCTCCAACTCCTTCATTTCCCCTTTCTATCTTACCCGCCCCTTCTCACTATCTATCTATTAATTTCTATATATGTTATCCAAATTTGTAAATCATAACACTTTACATTATTTTTTCTCTGTATTTGTTTTCATATATTACAAAGATTTAGATAATTTTTTTAAAAGGTATGTTGAAGTAAATTTATAATAGGAATTGTTTTTCGATTTGATACTTTATGAATAATTTTAAAATAGCTTTAAACAAAATTATAAAAATGATGTCATATAAAAGGGAGCTATATAATTTTTAACATGTAATATAAAAATGTGAATCGTCAATAATTATTTATACTTTGTTATATATATTATCACATTGTTAAATGTGTTTATTTCATATCAATAATTTTGTATTATCAAACTAAGTACAATTTACACTTATTTTCAATCAAATACATTTTAATTATGTATAGCAATTTTTTTAAAAAATGTTTGTTTTTAAAGTTATTTTTTTTTATTTACAGCCTTCATGAGTTAATAAAAAATGAAATAAATAGCTATACATTTCAAGATTCTTCGCATTTATCAAAACTAGTTCAGACTTGGTTTGAAAATTTTCCTAATAATGAAAAACAAATTAAAATTATGAATGATTTCAAATTCCAATTGGGCAAGTTTCAACAATTAAAATGGCATGACAATTGGAATATGAATGTATTACCTTTATTAACTGATGATACTATTCATGGAAATATATGAAAAATGACCAAATTATTTTTGTAAGTTTATGTAATTATCATATTTTTATATTTTTACATTAAAAAATTAATACTTATTGTATACTCATATTTTTGAAACAGTTGTATATTTTTAATTTTTATTAAAGAATTGTTTGAATTCACTTATAATTTTCATAATAACCTGAAAGATGTCCTTTTTGCAATGTTTTTATATATTAAAAAAATACATTTTTTAGACAAAATATTTTACTTAAAATAATTAACTTCTAACAAATTACACATAATCCTATATAAAAAATGTATCAAATAATTCATTAATTTAATTTTACAAATAGACTGAAATAAAATCAGACAATATAAAATATTCTCATTTTCATAATGTGTTTGTTATAAACTGAAAACTTTATTTGTACTCAGACTAGTAAACGTTCAATTTCTAATTGAATAGTTTGAATTTGTGGCTTCAATTGGGATCCTTCATTAACAGTAACTGAACATGCAACGACAGGTCTCGAAACACCACACGCTCTACCTAATGCTTGCTTAGAACGTACAAATACATACGGTACATTCTTATCTTCACATAAAAGAGGCAAATGAAGAAGAATTTCCAAAGGTTCTGCATCTGCAGCCATTACAATAAATTCTGAAAGACCTCTATTTAACGTTTTTGTGGCTTCATTAGCCCCTTTTCGAAGTTGTTTATAATTCATTGCTTGCTGCACTAAATTTAGAATTTTCGAAGTTAAAGCAGCATCTGCTAAAGGATACGCTTTGGGATTTACTTCTTCTGCCTAGAATATTAAGATATTAGTAACAAAAAGTAAGGTTACAACTCCACGTGGTGAATTATCAAAACACATCAAAATGCTTACCATAATTCGTTAAAAGTTAGATATTACAGATAAATAAAGTAACCTCTCAGCTTTTAGCTTCACTGAGGAACAATATAACTTTTAATGTAAAACTATGAATTTATGCGAAAAAATAAATGAATATGAGTATTTAGTATATTCAGCAACAACATAAAGCAAAAACAATTTTAAATCACAAACAGTAATGCCAATGGAATAAATATGTTTTTAAATTTCCAATATTTAAAATGATATAAAGTATAGAAATAAAACAATTTCATATACGTATCGTGTTTCTTGAAGATGAAAATAATTCTTTTTTGGTTAAAAATTATTTATATAATATATATAATAATATATATATATATATATATATATATATATATATATATATATATATATATATATATATACACACTAGGCAGAAAAGTCTGCGTACACCTATCAATACGGATATATTTCTCAATAAAACAAACTTATTTTTTATTAATTCTATAAACTACTAATTCTTAATCATGGCAATTCAAAATATTTTAAATTTATAAAAAATAAAAATCACAAAAATTCATACAAATTGAGTAGAAAAAGTCTGCGTACAAAAAATTAAAATTAAAAATAATATAATGCAAAATAAACTTTTCAAGTGAATTAGTAACTGGTTGGATAGCCTCTTCTTTTAAGAACCTCCTATAATCTTTTTACATGGAATATACAATTTTTGTAGTTTCTTTAGCACTAATCTTATTCCACTCTTTTTCTATAACTTTCTTTAACATTTTCTTTGCAGTTATGCCATGTTGACCATTTTACGTTCGAGAAAATGCGACATATGTTCTATAGGGTTTAGATCTAGAGATTGGGTAAGTGCACGCAACTGTTTTGGACTTTATATAATATCTATAGTTATTTGTTGTTTTGGGACTATGACTGATCACTTTACACAAATGAATTTTAACACCGCAATAGTTTAAAGTGTTCAATAATCACTTATTGTTCACTTATTATTTATAATTATATAGTCTATAATTATATCGACTAATGCATTTCGATGGCGACGCAATCATCGTCAGAGCCTTTCTGTTGAAATCTTAATTGTGATTTCAACAGAAAGGCTCTGACGATGATGGCATCGCTATTAAAATGCATTAGTCGATATAATTATAGACTATATAGTTATAAATAATAAGTGAACAATAAGCGATTATTGAACACTTTAAACTATTGTGGTGTTGGGGTTAAAATTCATTTGTGTAAAATATAATATTTATAGCTTAACAACTTCTGCCGTGTGCGCCGGATCATTGTCAAGCACAAAATTATAATCGGAACCTAAACTTTTCAATACTGTTTTATATTTCGTTTTAAAATATTTAAGTAAGCATATTTATCCATTGTGGATTCTAAAAACTCCATTTGCCCCACGCCATTATTTGTTACACACTCCTATACCATTACTCTTTTTGAAATATCTTCGTAAAACTCACTAAATGATGAAAGCTGGCAACGTAAAGTGAAAGGGGAATCCCCGGAAAATATAAAAGTTGGTTATAGTGCAGTGTTGCCACATTTATTTAACAAAAACTTTAATATTGTGTCATTGTCAATAAATGGCAAATACTTTTTTCCAACAAGAATGTAACCTACTGTTTTTATTTTAACCATTTCTACTATATAATAGAATTAATTACTGTTTTTTGTATTTTTTCCTAATGAATATTATATTTAATATCAAATATATTTTTTTTAATTTAACGACTATTTAATTATATCAATAAATTTATGTCACCCATATGGCGAATACTATGTGAATCAGTATATATATATATATATATATATATATATATATATATATATATATATATATATATATATATATATATATATGCGTATATGCATCTATGTGTGCATTTCGTGTACATACATATACAACGTAATATGATATTAAGAATTGATATGTACATTGATGAAAAGATGTGTACAATATTTTGGTCATGAAATAAGCGTAATCTTATGTTAAAATCATAGATGTCAGTACTATTGATGCGCTTATATGATTTTCAAATCTGCTAAAGAGGGCTAAAAAAAATTGATTTAGTTGTCAAACAAATGTCATGTTATGTACTATGAGTTTATTATTTCTGTATTTGCTGCATTTTTAAAATATACTTTTTTTATAATATTTATTTCTTATGTTTAAATAATTCAATAAAAATGAATAGAATGCTATATTATTGGTGCAATTATATTACATACAAAGTGGTATGTGATGTTTTGTATTGATTGTTTCTAAATAATATGTTGTTTTATTATTATTAATAATTATTATTATTGTAGATGTATTTAAATTGATGAAGTATTGCAAGGAAAAAAATATTATTATTGCTATTAATTTTTCTTTTTTATGTAAATTACAGAACTTTATTGATGATAATAACCCCAAAATTTATAAATAAACAAGATACTTATTTTAATTTTTCAATGGGTCAACAGAAGTGCAATGTTAAATTTTGCTTTGATGTTTTCATTGTTCAAGTAACAGAAATTAGAAATTGGTCATCATTTAAGAATAAACTTGTAAAATCATTTAGTGTAAATGTTATTTGATTTTTTAAATAAAACTATTAAATAACGTGCACAAACATTTAGCATGTTACTTTTAAGTGCCTTATCATTCATTTTAATGGAACATGTTATAAGTGTGAATGGAAATTCCACACTAATGCCGTATGAATCTTTGGTAGCAGAGAATTTTGCATTGAATTCAACATCTTTTTCACCCACATTTGTTAAGGAATCAGTGACAGAAAGTTCAAATTTTGTCCAAAGTAAGTTTATATACATGCACATAATCACTCTCTCTCTCTCTCTCTACCACACACACACACACACACACACACATGGACATTTAAGCAATATATATATATATATATATATATATATATATATATATATATATATATATATATATATATATATGAAATATATATGATTTATCAATGTTTAAAAAGTACAGGCTAAATTTAAGTATTAATATTTCTAAAAGTATTTTTTTAATGATTGTTTTAATGTTAATATTAAAATTAATGTTTAATTGTTTTTTTTTTATTTGTAAATACTAAAAATTATTATTTTTGAAATGTATTTAACATAAATTATATATATATATACAAATATACTCGTGTGTGTATATATATATATATATATATATATTTATATGTATATATACACATATACATAAATATATATGTATATATACACATATACATACATATATACACGAGGGTCGTTTGTTAAGTATGGTAAAAAAGTAAGAAAAACTTAATTAAATTAAACAATAAATAAATTTATCTTACTTATCAAACGACCCTCATATATAAGTAAAAACATTTTTAATAAAAAAATAATAAGATTTTTGTACATGAGCATTAATATATAGATAAATAAAGATATCATAAAAATTAAATTTTGCATTAAAATCTGCATATAATACATATATATATATATATATATATATATATATATATATATATATATATATATATATATATATATATATATATATATATATATATATATATATATATATTAGATAAATAAAGATATCATAAAAATAAATTTTGCATTAAAATTCATATAATACATATATATATATATTAGAAGGAGATATTTCCCTTCCGCTTTTTTTTTTTTTTTTTTTTGTACATAGCTGCGAAATCAAAAGACCATAGGCGGATATATATATATATATATATATATATATATATATATAATATGTGTGTGTGTGTACATATAAAAATATTTTGCTAAAAATATGATGATTTAAATGAATATAAATTTTGAAATTTTTTTGTTTTTAAATTAGATATATTGGATTCAGTCAATGAGTGGAATAGAGATGGAAATGATAATTCATCAAGTTATTATGCCCATGTTCCTTCAATGTTCAGCTATGGAACTTATTGTACACGCTGGCGGCCAACAAACCACATTTTCTTCCAGCTGGCCAATATGTGCCTATTTCTTTCACATTTAGCACCAATAGGTCTGTACGGACTTGTGTTCCTTCGACTCATGCTTATGGCAGCAAGTGCGTTTCTTTGCGCATGGTCATTTGGTGTAATTTGCATGTATGATTCATTTGTTTGGAACACAATGTTTGTCGTCATTAATGCAGCTCATATGTGCGTATTGTTATATTACATTCGACCGATTCGATTTTCATCTGAAGTAGAAGAAGTAAGTTGAGAGTTATATTTTTAATAGTCATAATTACTAAAATTTACATTTTGTTGCTGGTTTATTCAAATTAGGTATATGAAGCTTTGTTTAGACCACTGAAAGTTTCAAGAGCAAAATTTCAAAAAGTTCTTGGTTGTATGAAAATGATTCGAACATTAAAATATCAGGAAGTATATGCCCAAGAGAAAGCAACAAAAGTTGATAGTCTTTCATTAGTACTTTCAGGAAAGTAAGTATGAAAATAACTATATTAGTGGATATTCTTAGGGGAACATATTAGTCTATATTTTTCATATTATTAATAAAAATATCATTTATCTTAATTAATAAGATTATTATTTTTTAAATTGCCTTTAATTTTTTATCTCTATGAATTGTATAAAATTTTCATTTAATAAATCATTTTGAAATATTTATTTATAATTACATATTTAAAAATATACATTGCATTTTTGAAATAACTATAAATATTTTAAATTCATATATACATGTATGTATGTATATTGTATGTAAATGTTTAATTACAAAATCATTAAATCTTACATTATTTGCAGATTGGTTGTTTCTCAAGGTGGACGTGCATTACATATTGTTTTTCCTCATCAATTTCTTGATAGTCCAGAATGGTTTGGTGTTTCAACAGATGAATATTTTCAAGTAAGCATAACAGCTATGGAATGGTCACGAGTACTTATTTGGCATAGAGATAAATTACGATTATCTATTATTACCGATCAGTTTTTACAAGCAGTATTTGATCATATACTTGGTCGTGATGTTGTAAAAAAATTAATGCAGGTAAATATTTTTTATTTGTAATTAAATTTAAAAAAACTTTTAATTACAGTACAAATATTCTCAGTTTATCTATTTCCAAATTAAGAAATACATGTAGTTGTATAAGTTTATATATTTTTCTTTATTTATTTTTACAGAATGATAATAAAGAAAAAATATCAATTTGTATAAAAAAATCAAAGTATATACACTAATATGTGTTTATAAATACTTTTATATATACTCCTACATATTATGTATATTTATCTTGTTTAGAGTTTCTGATAGTTGTTTTAATTGAACATAAAATTTTATAATTAAAATTAACAATTTGTGATTATATATATATATATATATATATATATATATATATATATATATATATATATATATATATATATATATATAATATTGATTTCTATTGAAAAGAAATACTATAATTGTTGCAATTATATTAACAAATATTTTAGGTTAGTGAAACAATGGCTGCGAGTAACAATGGCCATGTTACAAATATGGAAGATATTGATGATAAACCAATATTAATTGTAAAAAAACAAGGTGATGGTCCAGGCATTACAGCACTTATAAACCGACAGTTACAAGGTATTTGATTTTTTATGTGCTTATTTAATCCATAAATGTTTGTGCTATAAAATAATTATTATTTTATTTCTATGTAAAAAAATCAGCTTAAATAAGAATAAATAAAATTATTGTAAATTAAGAATAGTATTAAAAATTCTCATTACTTTTCTATTATTAATTAGCTTTGTTAATATGTGAAAAGATTTATACATAATCATTATAATTTAAATATAGTTTTTCAAATATATTTAAACATAAATAAATTTATATTGAGTTTGTGACATCAAAAATATAATAACTTTTTTTAAAATTTGGGTATTAATAGAATTATTTTTTAAATATGTTATATATTTCTTGTTTCAGCTGAGAAATGTGTATATGTATTTTATTCTGTAGTTTTTAATTTTTGTATGTGCATGTGTAGTTTTGTAAAAAATAATAATAATTAACTGTGTGATTGATGTTTGTGTGACTATATACATGTACAATATATATATATATATATATATATATATATATATATATATATATATATATATATATATAATTTTTATTATTTTATGTAACAATACAATAAATTTCATATTATTATTTATTCTATAGTGAATAATTTATTATGCATCATTGAGAATAAATGCTCATTATATATTTATTGCATAAAAAAATGTTATTGCATAATATGTATTGATTATAGAATTACAGTGATTATATAAATGCTATTAAATTTTAACTGAATTAAATGATTCACTGATTGTACTTCATGCAAACATGCATTTAATTATATACATGTATTTACAAATATAAATTTTTATTTAATATATATATATATATTTATATATATATATATATTATTTACTATATATATATATATATATATATATATATATATATATATATATATATATATATATATATATATATATATATATATATATATATATATATATATATATATATATATATATATATATATATATATAAAACCGACCAATAATATATATAGTGGATACCATCATTCTGTCATGTGGGAGTAGTGTGTTTAATCCCTGGTTGAAGATATAGGGAAGGTGGAGCTCTTTAACCAAGGTGAAGGCAATCTACTTAAGGGATTAAACCCTGAATAAAAAAAATCCTTACCAATCCATCTGGTTAGCATGGTGAGTATAACCAAGTACCAGTGAATGATTACATTCAGTGAGGCTTTCATCCAGCAGTGGAATGACAAGTTGATATGGTGTGTATATATATATATATATATATATATATATATATATATATATATATATATATATATATGTATGTATATAGTATATGTAAGTCAGATTGTGATCTAATCATATGTTTTGCATATTCATTTTATTAACCTCTTTAAAATTAGTGTGTATGTGTATATATATATATATATATATATATATATATATATATATATATATATATATATATATATATATATTCACTTTAAGTAAAATTTATAATGGTTTTTAGTATTGCTATGAAATAAAGTTGGTATAGAATTTTATTTATTTATATTTTAGAATTTCAGGAGAAATAATTTCTGTAGAATAATATATATTGATTTTATATTTTTACAAATGTAAACAAATTAAAAATATTCTATTACTCCTGATATTTTTAAATAAAATGAATAATTAGTAAAATTTAACTATAATTTGAAATGGCAGAATAACAGAAATGGAAACTGAATGCATATTATAATTTATAAATATACTTCAAAATGAAAACATTTGCTTTATAATTTTTTTTGCAACATTTATAATTATTACAATACATTATTATTATTAAAAACTTAAGCATTTGTGCCATTTTTGTTGTTGGTTGCCTCGCTGCGTACTCCTGCTGTGGCTGTATGTGTTGAAGTAGAGGAGCATGCACCCTTGCTAGCTGCGTCCTCAGCCCTCTATTCCCGGTGCGTCTCTTCTACCCGACCTGGCATTGGAATTATTTATACAACAGACAGCAGTGCTTCTGCTACGGATCCTGCCGTATCAATATAGTTCCTGTACTGATTAATGTTTCACTTTTGTGATAGATTTCATTTAAATATAAAAATAATAAAGGTAAGTGTTGATATAAATTGTTGTTTTAATAATTAAGAATGTGTAATTTCACATGTATTTCATAAAGTGTAATTTAATATTTGTTTGTAAACTGTATGAGTAATAATATTGTTTGTGTGTTGGCAGCTTTGCCTAGGATAAGGTACTACTATTGTGGTAAGTCTCTTCAGCTGTGTTTAAAGCACGATTGTGAGACCACCACTTATCCCTTTTTAATATTGTTTTTCTTATGGAAAATAATAAATAAAATGTATTAGTTTCTTTTCTACATTAGAAAGAATAATAATAATTATAGGGATCCTTGCCTTATCCTATTTTATCAGCTCTAACACGTCATATAAAATATTTCACATTATTTTTTAATAAAATTTTAATACACATACTCCTATTACAAATACTTGTTTTTTTTTTTTATAAAAATGAAATATATTTTATTAGTATATGAAATATGACATTACTTAAGAAATTAAAAGTTAATAAATTTTAAATAATGATTATGTGGATATTTCATTATTTGTGAACATACATTCTTTATATAGACTAATTTTAATTAATTTACAAAGACTAAAATTATCAAAAATTAATAAAATAAAGTAAATTATACTAAAATAAATAATATAAATGTATATAAAAAATATTTAACTTTATAACAATTAATTGTTATTTTGTCTAAAACACTTCGTCATATTATAAGATATTTATAATATATTTATTAATACACACACACACACACTTATATATGTATATCAGTAGATTTTTATACTTGTGTAATATTAGAAAATTATTAGATATTAATATAGGGTTTTAATACATTACTGTATAATCCATAAGAAAACAATTTTTGTTTAAATATCCACATTTGTAATTCACAAAATAGTTGCTTATTTGCACAATAATTATTTTTTAAAAGTTTAAGTAAAACTAGATTGCTGACAGTGGTATTTATTAGTGATATGTTATTACATTTTTAAATCTTTTTCGTTTTTTGTATTATGTTTGTATTATATATGTGTGTGTATATATTAAGTGCGGTAAAAATAACAATTTTAATTGACCTGTTATTAATTATTTTTGCCTGAACTATATATATATATATATATATATATATATATATATATATATATATATATATATATATATATAGATATATATATATATATGTATATAAGGTTGGCAAGTATCTCCCTTTTTTTTTTTTTTTTTGTACATAGCTGCGAAATTCAAAAGACCAGAAGGCGGAAGGGAGATATTTGCCAACCTAATATATATATATATATATACACATACATGTATACATATACATACACACACACACACATACATACTTATATACATACATTTGTGCATATGTATTTCTCAGCTGCTGGTGATCCAGATGCGTGGCGACTTGGTCGAATTGAAGAAGCAGATCATGAAACACCAGTCTGAACTATTTTCATTTAATTATATATATATATATTTGTTTTGATTTACTGTTCATATTGAACTTAATATGATTTTATGCTTTAATTATATATATATATATATATATATATATATATATATATATATATATATATATATATATATATATATATATATATATATATATATATATATATATATATATATATATATATATATATATATATATATATATATATATATATATTTGTGCATATGTATTTATAGCTATATATATATATATATATATATATATATGAAACACCAGTCTGAACTATTTTATAATTATATATATATATATATGTTATATATATATATGCTTTAATTATATATATATATATATATATATATATATATATATATATATATATATATATATATATATATATATATATATATATGTATATATATATATATATATATATATATATATATATATATATATATATATATATATATATATATATATATATATATATATATATATATATATATATATATATATATATATATATATATATATATATATATATATATATATATATATATATATATATATATATATATATATATATATATATATATCTATATATATATATATATATGCGCAAGTCATTTTAGAAACCTAAATAATTGTGTGTATAAATATTTAGTATATTTTTATGTTGTGAATAAATATATATTCATACACACATTTTAAAAATATACCGTCTGTCAAAAAATATCTGATATAAAAAATCATATGATTTCCAATAAATATAAAATTGATATCTTATGATAAATTTAAAATATTTTTACATTGAAACATCCGAAATTGTCGATGTTTATCTGTTTTGTAGATATCTGTAAAATTAAGATAGATCTAGACTTTTACTGAGAATTATAAATAAGAAAAAAATTATAAAACACCTAAATTTTTAAATGTGTGTAATTTCATTTGAGTATCTTTTGTGTAATACTGTATCAGAGAATATTACTATATTGTGACCTTTTATAATTGCTCACTGTATATAAAATTCCAATGTTCATGTTTGGTAGAAGTCTAATTCTATCTTGTAGAAAAAAAATAATAATGTATTTTTCAATTAATATTTTTTAGTATATATCTCGAAATATTTATTAAGATTTTTTCCATTTGTTTGTGTAATGTGAATGTCAGTATTTTAATGTATATTTCATTAGGTACATTTTACTACAAGATTTAATTTCTTGTATGTGTTTTTAAACTTTCAAATAAACTGATAGTTACAGTCATCAATTTTAATGTTTTGTAGATGTATTTATAGTTTTTGAATGTATCCAAAAATGAATGGTATTTTTATGTAATTATATTATAGAAGACTATAAAAAAGATAGTGAATGTATTTTGATGAAGAAAAGTCTTTCTTTGCTTATAAATATATATATAAATAAATATATATATATATATATATATATATATATATATATATATATATATATATATATATATATTGCTAATCTATGTATGATTATATGTATAACTTTAAGTTAGAAGATATGTGTACATATGATTTTACATAGTAGTCATTGATCACATAAGAGAAAAATGTCAATACAAATATTTATGATATACATTTATTATAAAAATTAAATGGGTTAATTAAAAATTTAGTAACATTGAGGTAGACAATTAAACGTTTGTACAAATTTCAAATTTAGTGAATGATGCATTTTTATTATTTTGACACAAAAATATTTTTGACATTTAATTTGCATCTAATTTAATATATATATATATATATATATATATATATATATATATATATATATATATATATATATATATATATATATGTTATACACATTTGGTGTGTGTGTGTACACACAGTACATATTCATTTATATACACAATCTTTTAAGTATGTATATATTATGATATTTTTAATCCTTTCGGTATGAACAAATCAAGTCAAAAAGTATTTCTGCTGACTAGACATAGCAGAACATTTAGTAGCACATGTATATATCAGGGCTACTTTAGAACTAAATCCTTGGAGATTATTTTGTTTGTTTGACAAAACAACTTGAAACAAAGGATATTCAGTTATTTTATTACTTATGATGTCTTTATCAGAAAACACTTTTCAGGTCAAGTAGAGTTACCATTCAAACCAGTGTAACTCTCAGTGATGGGTACTATAGTTATTTTTCAGTTTTAGTGAAGTGTCTATAGTCACCATTTGAACCGAAAGGGTTATTTAAAATATGTACTTGCTAATATGTTACGTACATATGAGTATATATAATGTGTGTATGTATATACATATATGTGTGTGTGTGTATGTATATATATATATATATATATATATATATATATATATATATATATATATATATATGTATAATAAGGTTCGTTTAATAAGTATGGTAAAAAAGTAAGAAAAACTAAATTGAAAAATTTAATTAAAATAAACAATAAATAAATTTACCATACTTATCAAACAACCTCGTATATTTATATATATATATATATATATATATATATATATATATATATATATATATATATATATATATATATATATATATATATATATATATATATATATATATATATATGTATATATATATATATATATATATATATATATATATATATATATATATATATATATATATTTATTACAAATAAAGAAATTTTAAATTATTTTTATTTTATTAACAGTTATATAAATTAATAATAAATGTTGATCAGTAATTTAAAATTTTTGTATGTAATTTATTACTAATTCTCTAGAAAATAGATCATAAGAAAAACTCGACGAAGATTTAATTGAAATATTAATTTAATTCATTAATTTGTATTTTAAGTGATGTATTAATAAGTGTTATTTATTTTTATAAGTACTATATATGTATGATGCTGCCATATATAATTAAAATTATTTTAATGCTATTTTGATTATAACAAATTAATGCATTTATAATTGTGACTTGAGTTATTTGTTTATGTAGAAATAATATACATACACAAATTTAAATATATTTAACATATTTGTATACACGTAACGTATATTAAATATTAATGATAATAACATTTACTGGTTTTATGAAATTTAACTGCATGCAATTTTATTTTAAAGTAAAAGTATTAACACGCGCGCGCGCCCGCCCGCCCCCGCACACAAAATTATATATATGTCATCCAAATGCGACGCTTAGATTTGTGTTTTATTAAAAAGAAACTATACACATGTTTCCCTATACACCACCCTATACACATGTTTCTTTTTAATAAAACACAAATCTAGGTATAACATTTGGATGATCCTATATACGTATGTATTTATACAGTATACTTAAAATTAACATTTTTTATATTGTTATTTTATCTGATAGATATTTTGTGTTAATAAATGAAATGTGTTAAATTAAGATTTACATTTTCTTTTTCATAACTCAAAGTAAAATGTTAAAAATGTAAATTATTAATTTTCTTTCCAATTTCAATGACAAATTTGTCTGTTTCTTAATGTTTGACAGTTTTTAATAAATCAATTATGATTTTGTCTACATAGTAAATAGATTTATCATAACTTACCAATTTATTAACTGCTGGATATCAATCTTGTATTTTTTTATTAAAAAGCAATTTATGAGTAATTATCACCAAATTGATTTTAATTTATGAGTGAAATGAGTTATTTTTCTATTAAAAGCTTACACAAATATATGTTTTATTATAATTACAGTGGAAAAATATTTTAAGGAATATGAATACATTTATAATTATTTTTTAGTGTGAAATGGATGGTTATGTTTAATATATTTATTTGAAAAATACATTATTTAATTTCTTGTGTCATAAGATACAAATAAGATGATCATAATTAAATTTGTCTATTATTAGAATATTAAAAGATGGAAGTTGTTTATTATAATTGTATCTTCACATACATTCATTTATATATATATATATATATATATATATATATATATATATATATATATATATATATATGTATACATATTCTTTATAAAACCCAAGTCATATCATAATTGTCAAGAATTTAAAACTGTCTAAAAAATAATTTAAAAAATGGTTATGAAAAGTACCAAAAATAAACATAATTTGCTATTAAAACCTGATCATATCAAGATTATTTTCTAAAAATATATTACCACTGTTGATTATCCATAGATGATTACAAAGTAATGTATTAGAATAATCTGTTACCTGTAATTATACAGTATTAAAAGCTCAAATACTGCAGATACTTTTAACAGCTGGTTCATTATGTTTAATAAAGTATATTTTACACAAATCAAGGATATCAAATGCAGTGTCTTAACATTCTGAAACTCTTAATACAAAATTTCCAACAGACATTTATTGTAAAAGTAATAAGATCTATGTGTATGTCTTAAAGATCCTTTAAAGGATTGTTAATAGGTAAATGAAAACCTAGTACCTGTAGACAAATCAATATAAAATGCCTTCAATTCCACTAGGGCCCCAATATATTGTTTAATGTTACAAAAATGTATTAAAAATATGCCAAAAATTGTACTGTTGTACCATCTACTTCTGTAGTATGAAATGATGGTATAAAATTACATTTTGAAGTTATTTCATTGAAAGTGTAAATAATTATGTATTAGTAAGGTAAAAATAAATGCCACAGAATTATTTTTAGTTGTTAATATCCCATAAAGTTTTACATTGCATGAATAAATTCACTCAAAAAATTATTTATTACAAAAATATTAATATGGAACTATTTTATATATAATTAACACATTGTTTGCGTGGAACGAATAAACACATTTTTCGCATACTATCACTAGAGCTCGGGAGCCAACAAAACAGTTTTTACAAATTAGCGGTATGGTGTGGACATGGATATTTGACGAAGTAAAAATTATGCATTTTCTATTTTTAATTTTATTTTTATAATTTTGCGGGCAAATTTGAAAAAATCGCCCGCTTTTCGGCGTGGATTGGCGAAAATCGGCCGCAAACAATGTGTTGATAAAGGTATGTTTTTTTTTTAAAAAAAAATAGTTTTTTAATAATTCTACAAATGATATTGTTTAAAAATATAAAATATAATTTTAATAAAACATATTAACTTTAACGAATAAAGTTTAATGACAAAAAGTGTAAATGTTGCCTGCGACGAATTATAGAAACAAGAAATGTTTGCCAGAGAAGCTTTTTTATTTTAGAAATATTACACATTCATTTTAAAAATTATTTATTAAATTTATACAAAATGAAAACTTGTAAGGTATATAAACTTTATAACAATGACTAATATAAGTTAGTTAATGTATTTTATTAATAAAGTATTTGAGTATTTTTCAGTATCTTTTAATTAGAGAAAGTACAAGAAATCATATATATATATATATATATATATATATATATATATATATATATATATATATATATATATATATATATATATATATATATATATATATATACGTAACTTAAACACAGTTTTACTAAATATTTACAGTTAATAATTATGAAGACATGTAATAGTATTAATAAAATTTATTAGATTTTTCTAAATTCAGAGATCATATTTTGGATATGTTTTTAAATTAAACGTTACTAGAATTTTTAACTTATAAATTAATTGTAATATTTTAATTTAATATGAAATAGATTATTAATTAAAAATAAAAGGTAAATATCAATTAATAATACATTATATAATATACATTTAATCATTTTAGTGTACATTTATATATATATATATATATATATATATATATATATATATATATAATTTTTGAATGGTGTAAACCAAATTTTTCTATACCTATAGTTTTCTTAAATTTTATTAAAACCAAAGATTTGTATACATGTAAAGATATAATAAATATTTAGGACATTTTGAAAAATTCAGTTCGAACACGATGTAAAATACCCAGCATTTTGAATTAATTCTGTCATATGCAATTTTAACATTATTTTCTCTGGCATAAACGAAAATTTTTTACATTTTATAATTTTCTTATAATTATATAAAAACAGTAAATGTGTAGGCATATAAACACAGAGTTAAGTTTTAGATATATATTCAAAATTTGCCATGAACGCACATTAAATATTCAGCATTTTATATCAATGCTATCATATGCTATATTTCATGTTCTATTGAGTGATTAATAAAATTTCTGTGTATCCTACAGTTTTCTTCTAATTTAAAAAAGTCGTAGTTGTGTATATAGGTAAAGGGGCATAATTTCGACGTATTCAAAATTGTGTCACATGCGCACCTCAATGAGAATTTTAAATCTATGCTATCTTTTGCTCTATCAACTGATTTAAATGAAACTTTTCTATATCCTATATTTTTGTTGCAATTTAATAAAAATTGTAGATGTGTACATGTGTAAAGATGGATGCAGAAATTAAACACAGTTTAAAATTCGGCATGAGTGCACATCAAATACAGATCATTTTAAATCAATGTTATATTTCATTTTATACAGACTGGCATACATAAAATTTTCTATATTTTGTAGTTTTCTTACAAATTATTAAAAATTGTAATTATGTATATATATATAATGAAAGGAGCAGAATTTAAATACAGATTTAAAAATTCAACACAAGCGAATTTTATTTTATTCTATGCTATATTTAATGCTCTATCGACTGGATTAATAAAACATTTCCTATACCTTATAGTTTTCTTTTAATTTAATAAAAATTATAGAGAAAGAAACATATAACGGTGCAGAATTTAAACATTCAAAAATTAAGTACATGTGCACGTCAAAAAAATGAGAATTTTAAATCAATGATATCCTATGTTATATTTCATATTCTATTGATAGGTTTAAACTAAAATTTCTTAAATCCTATAATTTTATTTTAATTTAATAAAAACTGTAGAGATATACACATAAAGATAGGCTCAGTATTTAAACGCATATTCCAAAATTTAAGCCCACATTAAATATTAATTATTTTAAATCAATACTTTCCTATATTATCATGTTCTATTGATTGAATTAAATAAACATTTTTTATATCCTATAGTTTTTTTGTAATTTAATAAAAGCAGTAATTGTGTATATATGAAAAGAAGTGCTTAGTATTCAAACTGATATTCAAAAATTCATTTTAAATAAATGCCATTTTATGCTCTATATTTTTTGATTGGTTTAAATGAAAATTTTGAATATTTCATAGTCTTTTAATTCAATAAAAACTGTAGAGATGTAAACATATGAACCGTTAAATTAGAAAATGGAATAACTCCATTTATTCATTTATCGAGATATTTAAAGGTTTGCATTTGAATGAATTAAAAAATATTGGGAAATGTTATTAAATTCGGGTTATGTTTTTAAAACAATAAACTTGTTAAATTTTATTATGTAAAAATAGTTAATAAAATTGTTAGGGAAAATAACCGATTTTTTTAGCTACATATGTAGTTATTCCACTTTCATTTTTAACAAATTGAGCAGTTAGTTTTTTTAGTGGAATAAGTCCATGTATTCATACATTGAGTAAAGGTTTGCGTTTGAATTAAACGAAAAATCGACTTTGAAATATTTTTAGTTATATTATACAAACATTTATAAATAAACAATAATTATTTATTTACAATTTTTCCAAAAAATATCATAATTTTGAAATACAATTTTTTAAACCTTTTGATTTTATCTTTTTTTATTACATATATTTATTTTTAGTTACATTATAACTAAAGTGCATTTTGAAATTGATATTTTTTTTGAAAATTTATAAATAAACAATTATTGTTTATTTATAAATTTTTATACAACTAAAAATATTTCAAAGTCGATTTTTTGTTTAATTCAAACGCAAATCTTTATCTCAATGTATGAATAAATGGAGTTATTCCACTTTCAAATTTAACGGCTCATATAATGAGCTTCTAAATTGTTATGTATATATATATATATATATATATATATATATATATATATAATAATATTATATATATACATACATAAAAATGACTAATTGTAAGAGTAAAAAATTTACTTTTTGTGAAAAAATAAAATGATTACTCAACATAAATCAAAATGTTATTTTTAAAAGATTGAATATGTATGTATGGATGTGTGTGTGCTTGTACATTTGTGGTGAGTTACATCTTGTCAAAATAACAGAATTTTGTTTTATATGGAAT
The DNA here is from genome assembly GCA_029203775.1 of Neoneuromus ignobilis. Lineage (NCBI taxonomy): Eukaryota > Metazoa > Arthropoda > Insecta > Megaloptera > Corydalidae > Neoneuromus > Neoneuromus ignobilis. The sequence continues at coordinate 12,859,306 of CP092089.1, read as the reverse complement.
ACACATGTTTTTCTTTTTCAAGATTTAGATTTTTTTTATTCTTGTAATTAGTTATTAAGAACTAACCCATAGAAATATACTTATCAGAAATGTATATGTGTATATATATATATATATATATATATATATATATATATATATATATATATATATATATATATATATATATATTTGTTGTGTTCTTTTAGAAGTAATATATTTTTATGGCCTATTAAATATGGTTTACATAAAATAAACACTTTCATAGGATATAATTTTTCTTTATTATCTGAATAGTTATTTTTTATGAATATTTGTGTATGCGCGTGTCTGAATAAACGCAATCATCTGCATGATAGGCAATACAAATAGTAAAATTAATGAGTACGATACTGTGTCACTTTCTACAAAAAACTTTTAAGGAAGGCAATAAGAAACCAACTTAGTTAAGTTTTGTATTCACTAGTACTAGTATCATTATCATTGATATTGAGAGAACTAGACATAGCTTGGTTTTATATATGTGTATATATATACATATATATATATATATATATATATATATATATATATATATATATATATATATATATATATACATATATGTATACATACACATATATTACTGTCATCATTCCCACTGCTTTATATATGAACTTTTTCTAAATTCTTACAGTTCAAATGAATATTGCCCTTCTTTTCCACAAATATTTAATAAAAGTATCAATTTCTTGTTTATTGGTCTCCTTCCTGCTCTCATATATTCTTTGATTCTTAATAATTATTATCATCCATTGTTTTTTTTTTTTAGTAATATGTACTATATATTTTCACATCAGACTATGATTTTTATGTCTTGTTTGATTTGACTTGTTTGTTTTTGAATCCATCCGATACTCCTCAGTCTTTGTTAATCATTTTATTTCAAAATGAATTAGCACTTTATCTACAGGCCATGAAATATTTGTTCTTTTCAGTAGTGTTTATTATTTGTGGATTGTGGAATATTTCATATTTTTAACTCTGATTCTTAATCACAGATTATAAATGGTTTAGTATCATCTTACATTGATAATTGCATATGTGAAAGTATTTGACAGTTATTTACTGACATCACTTAATAATACATTGTCTTGGATACAAATGATAATGACTATTAATAAATTCACTAGAAAAACTATAGACAACAAAAATATTTTAAAAATGATATACATTTTGTGTCAGTACATTAATCTTACTATTTAATAAAGTATGATTTTACTATTAAAAAAATGAATTAACTTTACCAAACATATATTGTAATTTTCACTGTTAAGTATTTAAAAACTGGCTGCAACTAACAATAAGATCAAGCAAAAAAAACACCTACTAAAAAAATGTTAATATAAATAAACTGAATGCATTTTAAATGATTTTAGCATATAGAGTTCACAATTATGATATATAAGGACTCACAGGATATATTTTACATGATTTCTAATCTAATTTTTCAATTGTTTCTATTGAGTTTGTAATGTAATTAGTCCTTTTAAAATATTTGCAATAATAACAATATTAGCATATCAGAAGTGGTTCATATTTTCACCATTTACTTAGATTATAAAATAAAAATAATTACAATTTGAAACAATAAAACATAAATAATGAGAAAAATAAGTCTTTTTACATTAATATATAACTAATATTAACAATACTTTTAAAAACTTGTATATACATTAGTGAAAATATGCGTTCCAAACACTTAAATACACATAACGTTTTAAAAAATATTATTTCAGGGCCAAGTTATTTTCTGTTTTGGTTTTTTTGGAACACTATTTTCCATTAAATTGGAACTTGATCGTTTTCGAATCGGTTTGTTTCCACTATCGATCAAATTCAATTTAATTAACTTATTCTTACATTCTTCTTCAGAAGTAATTACTTGTGTACTCGACTGTTTTAAATCACTTTTACAGTCATTATTCGTGTTCATAATCATTTCTACATTTGCTACATTATTTTTGTGATTTAAGATATTAGAGTTTTTGTTTCGCGGAGTACGTTGTTGTAAAGGAATAATAACACGAGAATATATAGTCAACAATTCTGATCGATTCATACTGTTTATATTTGGAAGTTTAATATATCTCTGAAAAAATAACGAATATATAACGTATTTCAATTAAGGTTATTAACCTATATATTTTTGAGTACCATTTTTAAAATATTCCTTAATTCTTCATCAGACATTAAATCTGGATGTAACAAAACAGATATTTTCATATTTTTTCCTGCCATTTTTTATCGCCTTAATTACAATTTGTCATTACAATTGTTACTTTCACATACGCAATTATCTCATAAACGACTAAAAGACGTATCTGCCATTTAGGAAAATATTTTACATAGAGCTGTCACAGAAAGAATTCGTACACTTTGAAAATTTGAAAAGTATTTTTCAAAACTTGAATATTTTATATTTATTTAAGTGTAGTTAATGAATCAGTTTAATTAAAACGAAGACTTGTTAACATTATTGAAAGATTAAAAAAATATGATAAAAAATAATTGTAAAATTATTTGTATGATTTACTAATCGCTAATTGAGTACTAACAAATCCTAATTTAATATTTTTAAAAATATATTAACCATTTGGTAATAGAAACAAACCTACGAGACATTGATAGTATGAGGGATTTAGTGAAGTTTTTATCCAATGTTGTAATAGCATTTTAAGCTAGATTTTGTTTTTGATGGGTTTTTTCATTTTCAATCAAATATTAGATAACCAAGAAAATCATGTTGTTTTTGAGATTAAAATAAGAATGCTTACATTTTTTACTTAAAATAAATTTATTCGTCAAAATATGCACCTTTATCTTGAACTATCCTTTCCTAATGAGATTATAATTTATAAATTCCATTTTTATAATAAGAATTTTCATTTTCAAAATATTGAGAACTACGTTTAACATTATCATTATTAAATTCTTTACTATGCATATGATTATCCACAGACAAAAAAATAAGTAGAAATTCGATGGTGATATACACTCGCTCGAAAAAGTCTAAGTACTCCTATCAATACGGTTATATTTCTTAATAAAACAAACTTATTAATATAAATTTGAAAACAAACATATTTTTTATTAATTCTATAAAGTACTAATTCTTTATATATGGCAATTCAAAACATTTTAAATTTATAACAAATAAAATAAAAAACACAAAAATTCATACAATTGAGCAGAAAATGTTTGAGTACAGAAAATAAAAATCGAAAGTAATACAAAGTAAAATAAACTTTTCAAGTGAATTAGTAACTGTTGGATAGTCTCTTCTTTTAAGACCTCCTATAATTGTTTTTGCATGGAATACACCATTTTTGTAGTTTTTTTTAGTACTAATCTTATTCCACTCTTCTTCTATAACTTTCTTCAATATTGTCTTTGAAATTATGTCATGTTGGCGAATTCTACGTTTAAGAAAATCACAAATATGCTGTACAGGATTTAGGTCTAGAGATTGGAGAGGTGCATGCAACTGTTTTGGAACGTTATATAATTTATAACGTTATATAACGTTAAAACGTTAACGTTAAACGTGTTAACGTTTAACGTTAACGTTATATAACGTTATATAATATCTATAGCTCAACAACTTCTGCCGTGTGCTTCGGATCATTGTTATGCAAAAAATTATAATCGGGATCTAGACTTAATTTTTCAACACTTTGCTTTATATTATTAAAATATTTAAGTATGCATATTTATCCATCGTGGATACTAAAAACTCCATTTGTCTCACGCTCTTACTTGTTATACACCCCTATACCACATTACTCTACCACCACCGAGTTTCACAGTAGGAGCAAGATTTTTTTATTCAGTAATGTACATACATAATTTTTAGTCCTTTTATTCCAAAAATGCAATATTTGCTATCGTTTGAGAAACTAATGTTTTCCCAAAACCGGATTAGTGTATTAATGTGTTTATTTGCATATGCAATCCATTTTTATCTATTGATACGTGAAATAAATGATTTCTTACGCGCAACATTTTCATGATATTCACCCTTTTTATTATTTTTCGTACAATATCAGCACAGATTTGTTTTTTAAATAGTACTTTAATATCTTTTGCAATTTGGGGTGCAGTTATTCGGGGATTTTCTTTCATTGAAGCTATAATATTACGCCTTTATCTAAATGTTAAGTTCGAAAATCGGCCAGAAAGAGTTTTCGAAGTAGATTTAAAATTGATTACTATTTTTTGAATGAAAGATTGTTGCTATTTCACGAAAACTTTTTCTAACTTTAAAATAATTTTACACTCGCTAACAGATATTTCCTTTTTTTGAATTCCATCTTATCTATTTTTTTTGCAAAAAAACTTTATTATTAGTTACTAAAAATGATATTTTAGTGTTTCAATTGCAATATACGAACTTGACATAAATCTGTGATAATTTTAAAACAACAATACGTGCTAATATTGCAAAAAATCGATGATTTATCGTTTAATAAAATATGTACGCGGATTTTTTCTGCTTAATTTCTATGAACTCTTGTGTTATTTATTTTTTAGTTTATTTGTTATAAATTTAAAATGAGTTGGTTTGTCACATATAAAGAATTAGTACTTTATAGAATTGATAAAAAATATGTTTGTTTTAAAATTTACATTAATGAATTTGTTTTATTGTGAAATATATCGGTATTGATAGGTGTATTCAGACTTTTTCGAGCGAGTGTATATGGTGAATACAGAGGTGAGGGAGAATTTCCTATTAAGTCTTAATTTTTATTTTGTTATTATTGTAATATGCAATATGCATTCTTTATAACTTCACAAAAAATGATCACTATGATGATTTACCCAACTTATAGATACTCGTGATGAATAATCTTCCACTTGCTCCTTTTATTTATTAAACTGTTCTTATATCTATTAAACTTGAATTTGAACTTTTTATGGTATTTGTAGTTCTCAACAGCAATTTCCTTTATGTTTATCATTTCTAAGATAATTTACATTTTCGAAAATGCTTTATTTGTTTTTTTGATAATATATTTTGTTTCAATTTATTTTTAGAAATGTTTTGTAAAGTTGTATTCTACAATTCTTTATTAATTTGAAATTTTTACAATATAATAATATTTAAAGCAACTGTGATTTTTCAAATATTACATTCATTTGAAGAACCATTTACAATTATATAAATACTTTCGTATGGTGTTTTTTATTTTGATCAGTTTAATTTTTTCTGATATTGAAATTAATATTTTTATTACGTAAATTTTTGAAAAATTCTTAAATTTAAATTAGTACAAAAATGTAAAGTATTATTTTTTTTTACTTTTTTCATTTAGATATTTTTGCTTAATTTTTAAAGCATACAAGTAATTTTATGATATACTGTATATAAAGTACTAGTAAATAAACTTAATACAACATATATAGTCTCATTTTATTTATTTTGTAAACGGAATAATCACATATCACAGATATAAATAAATTAAAAATTTCTAAAAGTATGTAACAAATGGGATTATATTTAATATTATTTTAAAACATTATCATTTACAAATAGCTTATATATACATGTGTATAAAAATTGAGCATTTTATTTTTTAAAATTATTCATTAGTTCTTATATTATTTTTTTAAAAATATGATAAAATAATTAATGTACATATGAATACATAATTATTTGTGGTTTAAAAATATCTATTTTCATATTTTATAAATGATATACATACATACATATATTTATATATATATACACACACTCACAGAATATACACATCTATATGTAGGGAGACATGCTTTTCATATATAAAATATTTATTAATTTTTTATTTGAATTTTTCTAAAAAAGACATTCTTCATATGACAAATTTATTAAGATATTTCTTAAAAATGATGTTTGTTCAAAATCTTTTTTTGTTTGATGGAGTCTATAAAGTATAGGACAATCTAGTGATATACAAGCGTTTTCATGAAAACCATTACAGCATATGCGACATATCTGAAAATAATAAATTATTTTATTTTTAAATTGGAATAATTTTTTTAAATTTTATTCTTAACTATATATATATATATATATATATACATATATATATATATATATGAAATATATATACGGCATATATTTATATAATATATATATCTATATATCATGATTGGAACACTGGCTGTCGATCGGGATCGCTGTGTTTTATATATGTTTTACATTTTCTGCGGCTGATTGTTTCAGCCGCCGCTGTTGTGAGCGGTGGTGGCGTGTGTGTGTGACCACCACAGCTACTCCCTCCCCAGTGACCCTGGCGGAGTCAGGAGGAACGATATGTTCGTTGGAGCTGCTGTGTATATAAAATAGCGTGTTTATTAATTTGGGCGGCCTGCGTTATTTGATTTGGGCGGCCTTCGTGTCGCATTTGGGCGGCCTGCTAAAAAGACATTCATTTGGGCGGCCTCGTATGCCAAATTTATTTTAAGATATTTGTAAAAATGATGTTTGTTCAAAATCTTTTTTTGTTTGATGGAGTCTGCCTGTGGTTTTGCACGTGGCGCTTTGGTGGTTCGAAAAGTATAGGACAATCTTGATCCGTGCCTGTCGCCGGTGGTCCTCTTGTTCTTCTGCGGTTGTTAGTAGTCCATTATATACAGAGCGTTTTCATGAAAACCATTACAGCATATATTGGGTCTGTTCTGAAAATAATAAATTATTATCTGAAGTGTTAAATCAGTGGAATTATTTTATTTTTTAAATTGAATAATTTTTAAATTTTATTCTTAACGTCTGCGGCTATTGTTTATGTTGTGAGCGGTGGTATATATATATATATATATATATATATATATATATATATATATATATATATATATATATATATATATATATATATATATAAAATGGGAAAAATTTAATTTAAATATAATTTATTAGGTCGTGTATAATGAAATGTTGGATTTTTATATTTATGATATAATAATCCGACATTTCATAATACATGACCTAATATATTTTTTACATAATGAAATGATAATTAGAGTTATACAAATTATATCCATTTAAATGTAATTCTATGTTTATTACAATGTTTATATTTAATAATAATAGAAAAATACAAATACATGCCCTTGAGTTTGAAGATTAGATATTTCAGTTATTACCTTTTTAGTGTTAAAATAATTTCTTTCCCAATAGTGAATTTTACTGTTAATGATGACTGAAGTTTTTTGAAGATTTTTTTGGCATTCAACACAAATGTGATCTTTAGTTTGAGAACCACAGCAAATACAATTAGCGATTGTAAAATGTTGTGAAAGGGTAATTTTTTTATTATTTTTTGAACTGATCACTGGAAGTCTACAATTACTTTTACGTGGAACATCTCTAAACCTACAAAAGAGATCATTTTTAGTCGTATTTTTTACATACATGTTTACACATAAAATTCATAATAAATATTATTTTAATAATTATTACCAAGAGTGGACATCAACACCACATAATAGAAGACAACGGTTCAATGCAGGTATAATAACACGTGTAATATAATACATAATATGAGGTCGAAGAGAAGAATCTGCAAGTAATTCTTGAGGACCTCGTGATAGTTGAGTTAACGTCATGCCTGGTGAACCGTTAACAATGATATATGGAACACGTTCACTGCGTCTCGGTTCATTTCGAGGGTCTTGCATTTTGTAGCGCCTATATAATAATTTATTATCATATAAAAAAACATGTACTAAAAATTTACCAAACAATATTAAATTAGTATGTATATTACTAATGTAATAAAATTAACTAATAAAAAAAATAGTTATTTAATGATGATTTGAATAATCCTGAAATAAGTATAATTCACCTGGCTAATTCTAATGCTGAAACAAATGCACCTGGTTTGTAACCAGACATTCCTCTAAATTCACGAGCAAAAATTAAGTCTTGTAAGTTAATACGGCCTGTTAAGAGCTTGGTAAATTGTTTACAAACATATTGTTTTACAAGACTCATATCTTTTGTTTCAAACAAGAGGCGCAATGTTTTTTCTAGTATCTGAAATATAATAAATAAAAAAAAATATTGAATACACACGTCAGATTATTTGTAAAAAAGTGTGGACTTATTTTAATTATAATTTAAATTAATTACTACATGCAGGTTTGTTGTATGTGTATATGAACTTTTGGTGATGACAAAAACAAAATTAATTTAAATATATTTTTCTTACTAAAATATTTTATTAAATTAATACAAACAAAAATTCATAACGAAAAGGAAATTGCACTTTTTCTAGACACTTGTATTTTTTTAGATTGTTATACACGTACATACACATAATATAAATTTAACTTTTAGACTCTGAAACATGCATAAGTAAGGTGTATGCTATATCTGAATGAGTTATTTATAAGCTTTAAAAATTACAATACTTGTACCTATCATGAATGAAGAGTACATTGTCTGATAAACATTTACAAAGTAATCATTTTCAATAATGCAAATTAGAAATTTTCTTTGTTGTTATTACAAAACAAAAACAGCATTAGAATGTGTTGATAATACACAGTGAATAATTTCATCACGCTTCTAAAGGTACTGATAATATATAGTGAATGCTTACAGAATTCAAAAGGTTTAATAATTTTTTTTTTATAATTATTAATAAATGTTAGTTAATAATTTGTTTCGATAAAAAAATAACAATACAAAATTAGTTAATTGAATTTAAATATGAATTTTTTAAATTTGATATTTATTTATTAAAAAAATACCTTAGCTACTGCAGGGCATCCATCTCGTCTTATAGTCTCAATTCCCTTAGCATTATATTCAGGAATTTCCTGGTCAGCATTTTCATACATATATCCAACATATCGTTTTTTTGTTTGTAGTATACATGGTTGATATACTTTTTCCAGTTTTAATTTGACAGGAGTAGGATTATCTTTAGTTACAGCATCAGCAATTTCATTTCCAATTTTGAAGGCATCCTGACGAGTTCTACCAGGAATCAAAACAAATAATGAATCAGTATCACCATAAACTACTTTGGCTTTCCATTCTTCATTATTTTCAACAAGTTTAATTGCACGTTCCAGTGTTTCCTTTCCTTTACTAACAACACTATCACCTATTTCTATACATGGCATACGGCCACTAAAATTGGCTGCAGTATATCCATAAGTAACATTAGCGATTAATTTTAAACCGAGTTGTCTCGAATGTAATATACGGTGAAGTGTAGGATTGTCCTTATTTTCTTTCATCGATTGTTTCACCATTAATCTCGCATCGAGAATTTCTTTTAACATCCTAGGTAAAATTCCTTGTCGAACTTTATCTGTTACAAAAGCGACACCGCACGGAGATATATTTAACTGATTTTTTTTAATTAATTTATTCAACGTACATTGTTTTATTTTTAATTGAGTGGCACCAAATGGAAAAGGACTTGGTTGGCCCAATAAATCTACTCTGCCAAGACATGTTGAAAAACAATAATTATATGCAATTATCATTGATGGGTACAAACTTTGAAAATCTAAAACTATAACTGGATCTTCATAGAATCTGGATTCAGGTTCCATTATTAAAGGTAAAAATTCAGGGGCTTTCATTTTAGAACGTTGTTGAACACTAGGCGATACAGATATATAATTTAACGGTTTCGCTAACCTTAACATCATAGATTCTACACGAAACTGTGATCCCCTCGATAATACTTCATAAAATTGAATACCAAATAATCTGGCCAACTCACAAGTACGCCCGATTAAATCCAGTCTTTCTAAAATATTTAAAATAATTTCAACACGTTTTATATAATATTCTATTGTAATCCACCTATATACTTTTTTTTCATTTTCAAACCAAGACGTTAAGTCTTTGAAAGAATATTTTGGAATTCTTTCATGAAGTACGTGATAAACAACATTTTCTAATGTATAACTGTACAATGCTACTTCGTGTCTCATTAAACGCCACATGTCTAAAAGTATACGCCCTGAGAGATTCACTTCCAAAAGTTTTGGATTTTCTATTGTTTTCTTATTCATTTTTATTGTAGGAATTCTCGACAAACTTGATATCAAATTAACATTTAATATAAAAGCTCTTTCAAATAAATAGCCCCATGAAAGCATTTCAATTTCATAGCCAATTAAAATGTCTGGATCCCATTTAGTAAATAGGTCAATTAATTTATTCATAATATCAGCTTCAGACTGTACATAAATTATATTTAAATTATTATTTAAATATATGTCATTTAACAAGTTATTTTTACCACTATCATCAATACAAATTATACCGGTTTCTTTACGAGGTAATTCATAGTTTTCTGGTACATCATTATATATTGAATAGAATATGGCTTGAATTGGATCTATGTTAGGATCTGGTTTTAAATTTTCTCGTGTTCTTATGTGGATTTCCAATACGCATACTGTTAAGAATTGGTGTTCAATAACAGCTTTAGCATTCTGTAAATTTTCTAAGGGCAATTGAAATGCTTTACTGCTACTTAAACTAGGACCTGTTATAATACAACTAGAATTATGTTTTTGTGGACTAACAATTTGTTCCAAAAATTGATTTGTTTGTAAATTTTCATTTGGCAATTCACTTGATATGCTAATGTTTTTATTATAATAATCTTTGTCTTTAAATAATAAATTATGTTCAGATAAATTCACAGTGTGAATAGAATTTTCTTTTGGAGTATAAGGTGAAAGTGTTACATATTCATCTGAACTGTCTTCTCCAGTTTCATTATTAGGACTAGACGGGACTATTATTTTAAGTTTTTCATTTCTTTTTTCAATTTTATTCTCCAAGACTTTAAACTGTTTTGTTTGTATCCAAAATTTAACATCTTCTGTTTTAGGAGGAAAAATACTTGGAGTAATTATCACAGTTCTCTTTGATGTAAGACATTTTATTAATTCATAATTGGATATTTTATTTAATGAAGCATCATTTTCAATGAATTGTTTTCTTAAATTTTCAATACTGTTACTTATCACAGATGTTTTAAAGCTATATATATCTTTCCCATTTAAACTTGATATTTTAAGGATTTTTCGTCCAATTTCAATACCACAAGTGACATCTGTGGAATTACTATAAAATGGAGAAAGTTGTTTAATGTTTGGTATTTCATAATTCATTAATGTACTTTTTATATATGTTGGAGAAGGAGGATTATACTTTGGACATAAAATAACATAGCCACTAAAGTTTTGTTTTGGTTTTTTTGAATTTGTTATGTCAGTAAATAAACTTAAAGGCTGTGTTAACTCTAATTTATTGCGATATAATGCTTTACTTGACAACTGATTGTCTCCAATACATTGTGTGTATTCTATATCAAAATCAGTTTTATAACTAGATAACTGTTTTGATTCATTCATTTCAAAATTTTCATTCACTCTATACTCAAAATCAATATTTTCTTTTTTACCATTTTCTTTGTTTTCAATGAATGCCTGTTTTGATTGAAATGAACAATCTTTTTGTACATTAAAATCATGAGAATTACATTTTTTACTGTTTCTTAAATTAATATTATTACAAACTGTATCGTCTTTAATTTCAGTAAGGTTTTTATTACATGCAGTTTTACTATTACCAACACAATCTTTACTATTTGCATCATTCTGATTTGAAGTATATGTTAAAGAGTTTGGTTCATTATCAGAGAATAATTCAGCTTCAATGAAAGTATTATAAAAACTTTTAATACTACAATCATTTTCAAATTGACTATTAGATGATGAAGTACTGTTATCAGAAATAATAAATTCCGTTTCGGATTTAAAGAAATCTCTTTTAATTTCTGAATTACGGTCATCTACATATTTATTATCTTCATAAAATGAATTAGAATAATGAACAAGTTGATTTGTATTATTTTTGCTAGTTTCACTATTTAACATAATGGTTGTAGAAGTATTTAATGGTTCTGAAATATCTTTTGAACAGCCAGGTTGTGGAAAAAAATTATTTCTAATATCATATTGACTTGCAGTTTCAAAATTTTGTTTCACACAGTTTAAAGTATTTCCTTCTGTATTTTTGTTTTCTTCTTTGTTCATGAATTCTTTTGATTGTGACTTATTGGTATTTTTTTTTTTTACTTTGATTGGTAAATCGTTTGTTTTCTTTATTTTCGATAAATATTTTTTACTCATAGTTTTGTATTCATCAAAGTTAGAAAATTCTGAAAAAAATATTATCATCAGTATGCTTTTTTTATATATCGGATTATATTTAAACAAATAACATGTTTTTTAAATTTTGTATATTTCTGGTAAAATGAATAATATGAAGATGTTTTATACATTCATAGATAGAAATAGACATCTATATACAAGTATATGTGCGTGTTTTATATTTATAAATATACTGGTGGCGTAAAGGTTGGCATTATAGCCTGCAATGTGGGAGAAGTGTGTTCAGTTTTTAGTTAGAGATATAGGACAGGTGGAGCTCTTTGCCTTAAAGAAGACAACCTGCTTAAGGGAGTAAATTTAAATAAAATATCCTCACCAACCTGCTTAATTAGTGCGATGTGACAAAATATTATGAATGGTAACATTTATTAAGATTCTCACCCACCAGATGGCTAATATATAAGGGTGATTTGGTAAGTATGGTAAAAAAGTAAGAAAAACTAAATTGAAAAATTTAATTAAATTAAACAATAAATAAATTTACCATACTTATCAAACGACCCTCCTATACTAATATGATATTATTATGTACGTGTATATATATATATATGTATATATTAACACAATATGTTTTTCTTATTTATAGTTGTTTTTTTTTAATCAATAAATAATTTTATTTTATTAGTCATTATTCATTTTAGTATTGTGACAAATTTACTTTAACACAAATTAATCATACAAATCAATATTACTCTTAACACTATAAGATATTAGAAAGTATTTAATTGTTGAGTATTGTTATAAAATCCTAAATTTTATAACACAATGCAACATATCTGACATTGATGATATCGCCATTGAAATATATATTAATTTATTATTGTTACGAACCAACAAAATAAACAATAAATGATTATTGAACACTTTCTAATATCTTGTGGTGTTGTTCATTTGTGTGAAAGTATATTTATCAGTTTCAAAACAAAATAGTACCAAATTAATCACTCGCCTCAATACTAAAAGATTTATAAATGTTTAACAATTAATTATTTATTTTGTTAGAAATGTACAATCACATAAAGTGAATAATAAATAATTACTGAACACAAATAATTAATAAACTTGTGATTTACAGGTAAGTGATTCATTTATGTTAAAAATGTTATTAAATTATAGAAAAAATAATTATATTAAAATAATAGTTACATTGTTATATACAATTCAATACAGTTTTTATTCTTATTGATGAATTTTTCATTCTCCTTTTTTTGTAAAAATATTTATATTTTCTTATTATGATAATAATTACATTAGTAATAAGATCTTTGTTCAAACAGTGGTTATATTATCTTGTATATTAAATTAAATATATTTTTATACATTTTCTAATTATGATTTTCCAAATAATAAATACGAGCCATTACATTAGGTGGTAATGTCTCCATATATTCAGTATTCTTTTTGTATAAACAATCTACTAAAATGGTAGATTATAATTAAAAAATAAAATAATAATAAAGAAACTAATGTACAAACATTTCTTAAAATTAAAAAACTACTCAAAATAATAATATATCATGTTATGTGTTAATAGATAAACAATTATTATAATAATGTTAATAGGTTTACAAATGGAATTTCCTTTTTTTCATAAAAAAAAAAATAATACTCACTACTTCCCCAGTCAACTTTTTTGGGTGGATTATTTTGTTCCTTCAGTATGTTAGTTTTACACTTGCCTTTAATTTTTTTGTAAACATTTTGTTGACTTTTACATTGTTTCAATTCTGTAGGTTCTTTAAATATATTTTCAATTTTGTTACATGCTATATTTTCAGTATCTACAAATGTAGGTGATTTTCTATGACTTCTAAGTTTTCTTGATGTATTTGAGCTATTTGTTTTAATTGATTTCATGGTTTTTTGATGTGCAAAAAATTTTATTTGAGTATTATCTTTAGATTTTTTTGCATTTACAATAGATTTTATTGAAGTATCTGTTCTTAATTTATTTTGTAAATGATTTTTTTTCACATTATTTTTTGTCACTGAAAGATTATTTTTTACTTTCATTATATCTACTAATTTTACTGTACAATTTTTTATATTTTCATTTTGTTGTATTTTGGCTTTATTTGTAATATTTTTTTGCAATGACTTTTTCGATGATAACCTTTTCCAATTTAAATTTATTTCAATATCATTCGTATTAAAGGTATTTGCTGATGTTTTTGACTCATCATCTGATGTACTAGTTTTATTTTTATAAAGAAATGAAGATAAAGTAGCTAATTCTGGGATATTATTTGGCATTTTTTGTTGAAAGAAAACATTTGTTCGTAATTTAGACTTAAAATGTTTATTTTTAATTTTAGAAGGTTCATCTGACTGTCCATCTAAAAAATGAAGTTATAAATGTAATATCTCTTCTCATCATTCTATGCTTAGCAAAAATTGACTTTTGTTATTTTAAATTAAATAGTTGTGAATTTTTACATTTTATTATTAATGGTTAAAAATTTATAGCACTGCAAGAATTTGTTTAATTTTATTTATATTTCTATAAATATTTTGTTTTGTCTTTTTCCAGTAATATCTAAAATAATAACTAATATTAAATAAATTCAAAATTAATATTGTTATAAAATAGAATTTTGTAATATTCTTTTACACCAGTTTTTTTATTAATTTAGAATTTTTACTATTTGTCATAGTTTTTCTAAAAAATAAAATAAAAATATAATTACTTTGATCTTTTTGGTATGACAGATCCTGGCAAAAAAAATTTCTACCAAGTGTAATAGGATGTTTAGCGGCATATATACAGTACCGCAACAAAGTCTGCGCACACCCATTCTATCTTTATTAATATCGCCTATAACATAAAAACACTATTGTTGATAACAAAGTAACTATTTCTTATTTTTTTTTACAAAGTCTTAAAAATTAAAAAACATCAACAAAACACGTTTTAAATATCAATAAAGTAAAGAAAAACAACAAAACAAACGAAATTTTAAAAAATTATGTGAAAAAAAGTCTGCGCACACCTAATTAAAAATGAAAAAAAAAGACTTAAAATGTTATTTTCAGTATGATATTGGGTAACCTTTCCATTTTAGAACTTCTTCTAATCTTTTTTTCATAAATTGCATTAATCTTTCAGTTTATTCAAAACTAATTTTGGTCCATTTTTCGATGATGGTAGTTTTCGACATTTCTTCGAAATTTCCGAATT
The DNA here is from genome assembly GCA_029203775.1 of Neoneuromus ignobilis. NCBI lineage: Eukaryota > Metazoa > Arthropoda > Insecta > Megaloptera > Corydalidae > Neoneuromus > Neoneuromus ignobilis. Next base: position 12,843,909 of record CP092089.1, on the reverse strand, counting down.
TTGTGCTAAAGCAAATTCCATAAATGTTCAATGAAATTTAAGTCAGAAGATTGTGGGAGCATATACAAGCACTTTGGAATATTATAGAGTACCCAAAGCTTGATAATTTTGGTCGTATGTTGGTGATAATTGTCTTGATGGAAATAAAATTTACGAACTAATCCGATTTTTCCCACATTTTCTTTTAAATTTCGCTTCAAAATATCGAGATAGTCGAATTTATTTATTATTGACTATAAATTCGATATTACCAACGCCGCTACTTAACATATACACCCACAACATCACCCGATCACCACCATGTTTCACGGTGAGAAACAGATTTTTCTTATCTAAGGCTATATTAGGTTTTCGCCGAAAGAACTTTCGTCCTTTTATGGAAAATATATAAAATTTACTCTCAATTATTTTTTTTCCAAAAATCCTCCCACATATTTACATGCTCATTTTGCTCAAATCTGTTCACTCTTGAAATGAACGGTTTCTGTCTTGCTATCCGACTACGGTACCCAGTATTTATTGGAATTTTCCTTATTGTATCATCAAATTTTTTTTATTAAATTGTACATGGACACTTTCAGCAATTACAAAAGTGGATAATAGTGGATTAGTCTTAACTGTATTTATGATATAACGTTTTTCTCTTTCAGATAACTTTGAACGGCGGCCACAACGGGGCTTTGATGTTATGATATCGGTTGTTTTAATAATTTTTTTCATTCTATAAATTGATGAATGCTGTCTTCCTAAAATTGTTTTAATATTTTGGTAGCTATTTTCTTCATCCCATAATTTTATAATTATTTTTCGCTCTGATATACTTATTTTCTTCGTTTTAAAATTACACATTTTATTTTTCATGACATTCACTTGTATTACTTGTTTGACAAAAACTAAAATTAAGAATAACAATTTGCATTGCATTTTCAACAATCACATAGCCAACTGTAATGCTGAAATTAAAAATTCTAAGGATAATAAATGATAAACGCAACTGTGCGCAGACTTTTTCTCATTTAATTTTTTGAAATTTCGTTTGTTTTGTTGGTTTTCTTTACTTTATTGATATTTAAAAAGTGTTTTGTCGATGTTTTTTTAATTTTTAAGACTTTGTAGAAAAAATAAAAAAAATAATTACTTTGTTATCAACAATAGTGTTTTCATGTTATAGGCGATATTAATAAAGATAGAATAATTGTGCGCAGACTTTGTCTCGGTAGTGTATATACCTAATGATAATTAGTACACTTGTCTGTGAATTTTGTTCATTTGGAAAAGCTATTCAAAACAAATAACATTCGATTATTTTATAATTAAATAACTTATATCTTTATATAAAATTGTTTGCAGTGGCTATAATCACTCTGTAGATTAATATAGTGTTTGGTGGTAAATTACCAGACACTCTTCAAACCGAAAAAAGGTTAAAAGTAATTTTGTAAAAATCTTAAATATATATGTTTTATTATTTGAAATTATTTTTATCCATATATTTTAAAATTTTTTGTATACCTAAAATCATTTTATTCATTTACTGGTTAAATTCTTTCATTTAAGAAAAATATTAATCATGTATAATTATAATCTACTATATTTAAATTAACCCATTTAACTTATATTGTTTCATTTCCATTATGGACAAAACAATATACATATGAGAATGTTGACAGCAGGATATTTAATCTAGGTTTATATACAATTCACCAAATTTAACACATTGATATGTAACAGAAATCAATCTGTATTCACAATATAATGTATACAGTATAATGTACATATGAAATTGAATTACAGATTTATATTTTGGCCTGCCATAGATTATGAGTCTAGTTCTATACTTCGACCAAATGGGTTAATGCTGTTTTAAAGACCATCGTGCAATCTGTTTTTGTTACACAATTTAGTCAAAAAATTTTATACACAATATTAAATAGGAAAGTATATTAAACAGAGAATTCTATTTTGTTTACTTAAAATAATCTATTTTTTTATGTATATCTTCATTAAGTATCATATGTTAAGAATGAGTGTCTAAAGATACTAATAGTACATGATATCAAGTGTTTATAGGTACTGAGAGCATTCAAAAATTTAATATTACAATGTTTTCAAAAAACTGAGAAAGAAATATATTTTGATTTTTTTATTGTACGTCACTTTTAATATAATTTTTATCTGAATACTAACCTGTATTAATAAAAGTAATTACTTCTGTATAGTTCTTTTTTTTTTCATCTATTTCATCGAATAGACCATCTAATTGTGGTATTTTATCATTAATTATATTAAAAATATCAGAACAATCTGATTCATCACTATCTGATGAACATGTAGCAGATATTATTTTAATATTAGATTTAGACTTTTTATTTGTATTTTTCTTTTTAGTTGCACTATTTTTAATTAAATTTACATGTTCTAAATAAGATGTTTTGTTATCATTTTGTTGTTTAATATCTACATCATCAAATATTGATTCATCCCAATTAATGTTATTTATAGTAGAAGAAAGATTAGAACAATCAATTTTATGTTTATATAAATGTTCTTGCTCTTCTACTGATAATTTAATAATATTCTGAGATAATCTGTGATTATTTTCATCACTGTTTGTAGTATTATGAAATGAGGAATGATTTTCCGAAATTATATTCACATTACTTTCATTTCCATTCAATTTTACTTCTTTCATTATTTCTTCTTTAGAAGATGTTAAACAATGAAATAACGAATCAGGAGTTGTCGACTTTGTTTCAGAATTAATTATTTGTGAAATATTGGTATCACAGTTAATTAATGTTTCACTGAAATATCGAGTATATTCGGTATCATCATCATCCAAAACTAAAATATCATCAACGTTTTCATTAAAAAAATTATCATTTCTTTCATATTCATTAACCTCAATATTATTTTTAGGTTTTTGTGATAAAATACTATCATCATCAATAAAATCTATTTTTTTAGATTCTAATTCTTGTGTATTTTCATTTGTTTGTGATATTAATTCTGTCAGAGTTAAATCTAAAATAAGTTTTTCATTAATATCCTTTTCATTTGTATTTACTAAATGCTGTTCCATTTGAGATTTGTTTAATGAGAAGTTATTGGAACTGGAGTCAAGGTTCACATTTGAGATTTGTAATGGACTTTTTACGTTTGAAATTTCTGATAAATTTTGTGTAGTAGAGTTAGAAGCAAAATTCACACTGAGAAGTGATAAAGATGCATCAAGTATATTACTATTTTCTTTTGCTTCTCCTGGATATACAGACTCATTACTAAGTTCTGAAGAAGTCAAAACTAAATTTTCATTAACATTCTTGTACAAATTGTCTTTTAAGCGGTTAAAAAAAAATAATTCGCTATCTGTTTGAGTTTTTTTGCGTGTTTGTGAAGGTAAAGGAGTCAAAGGATAATTTCTGTTTTGTTTATGACGTCTCTCTCTTTCCTCATTCCAAAGAGCTAAAATCCCTGGATTGGCTGATAGATTTTGACCAAATACTTCTCTTATATTTATTATATCATCAGCACTACAATCAACTTCTAATTTACATGTACTCATTGAACGTATAGAAGTCGGTAAAATTTGATTTTTTGGAATGTTATTTAATAATTGTTGATTATTATTAACACGAAATTGAACTTCTTGTAAAGTTATTTCTTTCATTCCATGTAAATTATAATCAATCATAAATTGGAGTTCATAATTTATATGAGCTTCATGTGGTTGATAAATAGTATTCAAAACAGCACCATTTTGAAGTAATATAGCAGATTTTTTTACCATTATTGGATTATAAAATTGTATTTTTAAAAATGTATGCTTGTTTTCATGATAGCCATATATTGGTCTAAAAAATATGAATACAGTTTACAAAAATAAACATTATTATAAAGTAAAAAATATAAATAAAGTTAATTTTTAATTGATAAGAGATTATTAGGTATATATATGTAGATTTTTTCAGAATGTGAAAAGACTATGATTTATTTATTTTTATTTAGAAGTTTTCTTCTTTATTTCCAATATATTAAATAAATTTCAAATTTAAATAGAAAATGGTATTATATGAATATATGAAAAAATGAACATATAAAAAATAAAATACAATGACAATTTTTCATAGACATTACATGTATGGATTTTTAAGGACAACTTCGATTATAAAGAGAGGTACAGAAATTAATACATGATGGAATATTATATATATATATATATATATATATATATATATATATATATATATATATATATATATATATATACATATGTAAGAAAAGATACTTACATTCCAATTACAGGTAACACATTAAATACATGTTGCATATTAGAATTTGTTTGTCCAAGAGAGATGTTAATAGCTTTATCGAGATTATTGGCTAAACGATAGGCTAACTGGGATGTAGATACTTCATTTTGTTCATTATGAGGTATATACAAATATGGAAATACTTTATGAACATGTAGACATGTCTTATGGCCTGTTTTAAATAATAAATGTATATGTATTCATATTAGGAGTATCTTAGTCCACATATACTGATATGAACTAAAGTTAAAGAAAATGTATATTATGTATGTGTGTGTGTATAGTTAATAAGTTTTTTAAATCATTAAATTTTATATAACATAAAAAGTATATTTTAATGAATTGTGCTTGTTCCATAAAATGTTCAAACGTTATATTTTGTTTATAACCTAAATTAAGTATTATGATTGGTGTCTTTTTCAAATTGAATACTTTATATTTTATATTGCCGTTAATAATATTTAATTTTTTTTTTTATATTTTTAATAACATTAATCACTTATATTTTTAATTTCAATAGCTAGTAAGATATAAACAAATTTAGTTTATTTATAAAACTTTAAATTACCTGAGGGTGTAGACCCAAATACTCTTAAGACTGGTACCTGGTTTATTTCGTTCCCACGAAATTGTGAATAAGAAAAATCAAGGTTTTTTATAGGTACTGACATATAATAATCAATTTTTATAATTCGTACATTAAACATTTTTAATGTTTATTGCGTGAAATAATCCACTATACTATTAATTGAAAAAACTATTAATTTTCAAACTATACTATTTATGAAATGAGAGTTAGACTCATAAGAAAAACATCAATTTGAAAAGCAGAGTTAGGCAACTTTTAAATAAAAATTGACGTACCCCATAGTCATATGTTTTTATTTATGAATGAATGTTGACAATATTCTTGTAGTAGAGTTTTCGTTTAGTAGATGGATCTGTATGTCTAATTCTAAGAAAAATTGTAAAAATCATTTCGATATTTTTAATTTCATTTTTATTTGTTTATAATTAATTTATATGATGTATTATTATTTTTTTTGAAGGAATCTTTAAAGATTTTATAAAATTGTACAGTAATTATTTGTTCATTCTTTTTTGCTTATATGCATTTCGATAACTGGTATTATTTTCAAAGAGCAAGTATAAAATTGTTTTACTGAATTTATATGTTATTATTAAATTAATTAATTATATATGACATAATAGGTGTCTATACTTTAAAGATTGGTTATTAATTCGCTTGCTAAAAGTGAATTAGCCAAAATTATATAGTTATATTATTGTTAAATTCTTCAAATTATTGAATATAATTTTTAAATAACAGTTTTTGACATTGAATATATTTCTATCGAAATGTATATATTGTGAATAATAAGTGATTATTGAATAATTTTTATAAAAACTTGGGATGAGTGATTCATATGTGTTAAAAGAAAATTTGCTACATGAAAGTGAATGATATGTTGTTTTTTTCTTTGATTTGTAAAAAAGTATTAATTTTTAATAATATTTTAATATAGGGCCATCGAGATTAAAATATTATTTTAAAAGAACTTTTAGTAAAAAAATACGTTTAATCCAGTGTATTTGATTTGTAAATGATCTTTATTTTTAAAATTTTATATTACCCATTAAATTGTTTTTATAAAATGAATGTGACGATTGATTTGTGCCAGTGTAATTTGGTATAAATGTTTCGTTTTTGTAAATATGTTGATTTTGAAAATATAATTGAAAATAAAATTCATTGCTTTATATCTTAACCTTATTTATTATTAAAAAGGAAAATAAAACAAAGACAATCGTAATGTATAATAATACACAAATTTTATTTTTTGTAGAATCGAAAAAATGAATAAGAACAAAAACAATGCAATATGAATAGTTACAAGTAATATTTACAGTTAGTTCTCTTACAGCCATAGAACTATGGATAATGAATCATTCTTTATTAAGAATGATATT